>JAQGDQ010000163.1:0-466547 GCA_030141605.1 Tubiluchus corallicola
TGTTAAATAAGCGTAACACTCTATTCACCGAACTTATATTCATGGGTTTAGCAGTTGGATGTTTGTTTGTCTTTACAAATGGGATATTGCATACAAAAACATTACAGGGGTTAAACTTATTTTTTACACTTACAATGCATTGTTCCATTTGTCTTGTTAGTGACTTGAGTATTTCATCTAGGTGAGTGTTCTGGTCGTTTTCTCGATTCTGTTGAATATGTTGTCTTACGTCATTGATTCCACACGTTATGATAACGTTTTCCAATTTCTTCTCAGGGTATCGGTCTCGTACGAAGGCTGTCATTTCATTCAGCTTTATCCCTCTGTAAGAATGCACCTGTAGATTTTTAGCTATTTCTTGAGGATTCAAGTAAGCGGTTCGGGAATCACCCAAGATTAATGTATCAGTTGATGTATTAATTTTTTTGCACGTTCGCGGCTTTGGTTTCTCCGCATTGTCGGTTATGGTGTTTTGCGGACAAGATGTAGTCAGTTTCGTGTCACTAAGCTCACACCCTGTTACGTTATTCTTTGATGTGGAGGCAACTGTAACTGTGTTTACGCTACTTGGTTCTTGATTATACACGTTCTTTGCATTCATTGTCACATTCATTGTTTCCGAAGCTGGTCTGTCTGCTTTTTCTTTTGTCTGTTATGAAAAGCTGTAACCGTCTTTAATTGCTTTACTCATTCTTGCTTCTGTTTCATATAATATCAAAAGCTCATCTCCGCACGTTTGTTGTGTCATAAGGCTATACAACTTTTCTATTTTTCTACTCAGTCGTTCTTCAGTCTCATTTATTTTTTGCCAAACACTTTGCGGCGATTCGTTTTGTAGATAGTAGCTCAGTTTGTCGATTTTTCCATGTAGTAGTCTTAGGTCAAGCTCACTTGATGTTTGAGTCTCACTTTGTTGTGTTTCTATGAGGTTATGCAGTCTGGTAATTTCCTTATTCAGTGTTGTTTGTTTTGCGTAAGAAGCTCTAAGCTGTGCTTCCAGGCTTGTGATTTGACGTTGACTTTGTCTATTTATAAATTGGAGTGTTAATAAGCGTTGTCCCAACTTTAGATTTTCACAGTCTCCGATGCAGACTGTTTTTGGAAAAATACCGTCGTGTTCGGACAAATCATCAAGGCTGTTGGAAATGAGAAGCGTTGTTTGTTTTCCATCAACTAAGTTATTCACATGCGAGTTGGCTTTCACAAACTCACTTTCTGTGTTAGAATGTAGTGGCTGCGGATTAATACATGTTAATAGAAACAACTTTTCTGTTTCTGGCGGAGTGTCATATTCGGATTCTGACTCGTTATCTGATGTCTCGGGACATCACAAACATCAGCGCTGGTTGGTTTTTAGGAGAGTTTTTATGGTCTTGATCACCACTAGTGTTTGGGAATTCATAATCAACGATTATGCTGTGGTTGACCAAATCTGCTTCGTGATTTGACGATTTTTGATTTGTTTCCTGTACAGTCTGTTTAATGAGTGTATTGCCGTACTGTTTATTGTAGCACTTCACAGGCTCGAAGCTTTAATGACTGTTGTATGGTTTTGCATTTTTGGCAACTTTTCCTGGTCTTTGTCTGGGGTTTAGAGAGAGGTGCTGGGCTGGTTAGCTCATCAACGTCTTCTGACATATCCATTGTCCTAACCAATGATGCGTCGGTGTGTATACAGTTAACAGGTAACGATGTTGTCGTACTAGTTCCAGTCGACTAGATTACACACCAATCCTTTGCTATTTTTTGAATAGTTTTCCGTTAATAATTCAAAAACTACTTGAATTTTTACCAAAATATTTACATATTCAGGTACTGCATAAGTTTATGCACATGTATATATAATTTTCTATTACTAGTTTAAGCAAAAAACTTAGTAAACACAGTAAAAATCAGAGCAACAAAATTACGTCCTAACTGCATGCAAGCACGTAAGCACCCCTGTCATTAATTTCATTAATTTTTTTTTGCAAAATACCACATATGTTATCAGATACCTGATGTAAAGTACATTATAATTTAGTACTTATTCAGAAACATTACTACCGTGCCACAGTTATTTTTCACGGGCATGATTATGGCCATTAACTGTGTTATAGCAAATGGGTGATTTTCTTGGCCTTAAAACAGTGTACACTTTTTTTGCATTTTAGCAACTATCAGTAACTTTATGTATTAGTGTTATTTGCTATAACACAGCATTATTCTCCTGCATGCCTAATTTTTATTAGTTACTATCGTGATCTTTTGACAATGTCACTGTTTAGTATTTAGTAAATCTTTGCCCACTTAACCACCTGCTGTCTTTCTGACAAGAACATGAAAATGCTATTCAGACTGGTGTGGCATGACTCAATGGTGCAATGCAAATTAACTGACACCAGCAGTAATGATACTCGCATGTGCCAGGCACCCTTTTGAATCAAAGAACAGAAAATAAACAGCGGCGCTGTCCTCTGTTGACCAAAAAGTTAATATAGAAGCCACAAACTGCATATAGCCAAAGACATGGGCAAAGCTTACAGAAAAGATTGCTGTTATTACTGAATGTGTGCTGCAGTTTGCTGTGCAACTTTGGTTTTCTGAATTATAGCACACAAAACAAAATTATTTTTGAAATTACGTGATGAAGATGGCATTGATGAAAACGGTGGTACTTGTGTGGGTGGTGACCGACAGTAGCGGAGGCGGGAGTGGAAATTATAGGGGGTCACAAACAACTATAGTGATGGCTGTGATAGTTGTGACAGTACAACTGATGTGATGTAGCAAAAGTTGCAGTAATCTGTATTCTGTAGTACATAGTACATAGTATCTGTTTTTTACGTTCATTTCAGTACATAAAAAGTACCATAGAGTAATAAATAAGGCTTAGTTAAAAGTCAATGCTGTCATTGTTAGTATCAGTACAGTACAATCTGTAACAGTATTCTTCCTTTTCCCAAAATATTCTCGTGAGCAGCTACAATACAAATTTCACACATCAGTGAAGAGGCTAATTACACTTTTTCTCCTCTTCTTCAGATTTTAATGAATGCGAGTCCCTGCCTTGCTTAAATGATGCACACTGTATTGATGGTTTAGCCAACTATGAATGTACTTGTACAGAAGGTTTTTCTGGAACGCACTGCGACATAGGTATTCATAGACCTACATTTTAATATATTGTAATAGAAATTACAATAAGTTAAAAGATTTGTCAACTACAGTATATCAAATTTCACAGTTTACTGGATTAAATTAATAAGTACAATATCGCAAATTTCCAGGAATGGATCATCGTTGATTACACATTTGCTTTTACTTTGTAGAAGTTGATGAATGCTGGAGTTCACCCTGTCAAAACAATGGTACTTGCGTCAACCATATAAATTACTACAGCTGTAATTGTACCGCGGGTTTCATGGGAGTCAATTGCGAGTGGGAACACACCTGCAGCTCTGCTCCCTGTAAGAACAGGGGTACTTGTGCAGAAGACGGAATGAGTTATTTTTGCACATGTCCACCTGCTTACAAAGGGGCGAATTGTGAACTGGACCATTTTTGTAACAGTTATCCATGTAAAAATAACGGCACTTGTCAAGAAATGGAAACTGGTTATTTCTGCACATGTGAACCAGGTTTTAAAGGTAATAACTGTGAATTTGAACATTTTTGTAACTCTGCACCCTGTGAGAATGGTGGGACATGTGAGGAGAGTAAGACACATTATTTTTGTGTCTGCCCTTCTGACTATATAGGACTGAATTGCGAACTTGAACGCTTTTGTAACTCCAAACCGTGTCAGAATGGTGGAACATGTGAGGAAGGCCCAACTGATTATTTTTGCTTCTGTGCTAAGGGCTATAGAGGAACAAATTGTGAACTTGAACATTTTTGTAACTCTGCCCCATGCCAGAATGGGGGCATTTGTGAAGAAAGCATGGTTGCTTATGTTTGCTCATGTGCACCTGGTTTTCGAGGAACTAATTGTGAACTGACCTCTATCAGTGCCAGGCGCATGCGCGTCGACATTTGCAGAAGTGCCCCGTGTGAAAACAATGGCACCTGTGTGAGCCGCGGAAATCGCTACGACTGCAAGTGCTCTACGGGATTTTCAGGAATTAATTGCGAAGTGGAACATCCTTGTAATTCTGCTCCATGTAGGAATGGTGGGACATGTGAAGATGACAAAGAAACTGGTTATTTTTGTGTATGTGCATCGGAATACAATGGAACCAACTGTGAAATGCTAACTGCCACGTCAGAGAGTAACAAGGTTATAGTTGACATGTTTACATACAGTAATTAAACATAAGTAAGGCATGGGGCTTTTGAAAGAGACAAACAAGATTAGGCCCTGAATTATACGTCAAAATTACAAAGCTCACATAATTCATTATGACCGGCAAGCCATTCGATAAATATTCTTGTATTTTGAACCCCTTTGGCAAACATCGGCCTAGCCATGCAGCCAAATTCTTACATCATTGATTCTACGTGCTCTCTTGGTGGACAGGCCATTTGGGCGCAAGACATTTGGCACCACTGTCGATGCACATTGCCCTGCAAGAACACTGTGATGTTATTCGCTGCGTATAGTAAGCTGAAATTGTGGAAATTCTTGTTCACTGTAATATTACCGCGTGACTTTTAAAACGTTTAAAGCTTTTGTAAGAAAACAGTTATTTTTCTGCATACAATCGTGTGATTAAAACTGGAGCCAGTTATAACCCACTTAGCATGTATGAAAGCACTGCTGCGTTGCTGAGCACATATCTTGCATGTATCATGCATTTCGCGGTTGTTAAAATTCTGATATTGATAACCATACATTAAGTATTTGGTGCATCAATTGATTTCGAGTTGGTAGTTAGCATAAACAACGCATTACATGTTAATTTCTTCTAAAGCACATCAAGGTACCTTCAATGAATACAGTATCATTTGTGATAATATACTATTAGTTGAATTGCTGCAGAAAGGCTAAACTTTGTTTTGTCAAGATCTCTTGCTACGCACAGTTTTGTGTAATCTACTGTTTTTGTGATGCATTAGGTTTTTTACGCTAAACTGTTGCTGTAATATTGATAAAATGCTAATCTAAACTTGCAGTAACTACTCCTGCTTCGTTCTTTGCATAAACAACAAAAGAAATAGTTAATAGTTATAACACATGTTACTATATATATTAAATTTAGTAAACTAAACTTAAAAAAACATTATATCTTTATTCATACACTGAGTTTAGAGATAATACATACTGAGAGTTAGAAAGATGGTAAATCATAAAAAAATTAATAAACAGTGATTTAAAAAAATGGGGAAACATTAAATTTTACTGATGCCCAAATGTTTCGTTCCCAAGTGTCCCCGAGCCCAAATGTCTCGTGCTCAAATGTCCCGTGCCCAAATGTCATGTACACTCTAAGTGAGGATTTATTAGTCGCTTTCTTCCAGCAGCCTGAAAAGTAGTTAGTTACCATTTCCTTGAAAGAGCATCAAATGCTACACCTAATATGCAAAATGTAGTTTCTAATATCTTCACCATGTTAAGTAAATTTAACAGGGGCAACTTGGTCCAAAGAAGTTCTAAAAATTAGTGCATTATTATTTGAATCTGCAATGGTAAGCCAACGATGTAATTCTCTTATGCTCCCCGTTGCAAATACTAACTGAAGCCAGTATAGCTTGACTTTAGCTGAACTACTAGCCTGCACTGTAATTCTAGAGTTGAGTTATGTATATTATCTTCCTATATAATATTTTGTTCCATGATACATACATGCTATCACTTCAGAGTAAAATAATGGAATCACTGTGTGATAACTGCATTGTACAAGAAAACTAACTGCTTTACGAACAACTGTATGGCTATAATCGTGTCAATTTATACTTTGTTGTTCTTAGATTAGTTGTGTCTCAGATCCCTGCCTTAACAACGGCACGTGTGTGGACGATGGACAAGCCTACAAGTGTACCTGTCTGGCTGAATACACCGGTTTCAACTGCGAAACTGCCACTGATCTTTGTGCAGGTAACTTTTGCCAAAATGGTGCAACTTGTACAGCAAACAAACATTCGTATACTTGTCTTTGTTTGGCAGGTTATACGGGAAAAACTTGTGAGACGGCAGACCAGTGCAAATCGAACCCATGTCAGAATGATGGCACTTGTGTACATGTAAACGGTTCCTATACGTGCAAGTGTGCACCTGGATACAGTGGTTCGAACTGTGAGGACAAAGACGGCAGCTGTACTGCTCATCTGCCAAGTTTGTTCAACATGAAGCCCGTCTCCACCCAATCTTGTCACGACGACTTTGATTGCCCTAAAGAGGAGAAGTGTTGCGAGTATTCCGAACATGGTTTCATCTGCTCTCCTCCTCAAAAACGATACCAGTGGAAATTTCTTGTTGGAGGTGACAAATATAATATGCTTTATGTGGTGGCTGGCGTACTCGCAACTGTCTTTATCGTACCTATCGTTGTTTGTTGCATTGTGTTTAGACGAATGTACAAAAAGTCTGCAGTAGCGCCTACTCCTGAATCACCAATATAAGCAGGTGATAACATTAATATATGTTATATGCATTATTGATGAGCCATCTAATGTAAGATTTGTTATAATAACAGAGAGCATGCAAAAGGGTTTTAAAGCTGGTAAATCAAATGTAATTCTCAGTTATTACATGAGCAGCTATGATGAACTTAATATAATCAGGTTTTATGAAAATTGTACTAACTTATTTATTATTTATTAACTTAAAAAGTAAGAATTAAAGTATAGTAATATGAATACTGTAAATACTTTGTTTATTTTTAAAGTATAATAATTTTCATACTGTAAATAGTTAAAGTTTATTTACGTATAAGAATACTGTATAGTATTGTGATTATAATAACGTATCAGTATTATTATGATGTGCTATGTACTAAATTTTACCAATAAAACAGTGATGCTGTGGATTTTGTTTCTTTTAATAGATTTCTGATGATATATTAGTCCTGTACGTATGTGTGTTGGCTTTTTTTAATTTTACCAAAAATTTCCATTTGTGAAAAACATGATAAACATTAACCTGCATGATTCTAACAGACATGCCTAAGTAACATATTCAACTTTAGTAAACTTAGTACATAGGTTAACTTGCATGATGACAGTGAGAGATCTAGAGCATAGCAACAACAGAGTAAAAGTTCATATAACTGTTATCAACTGCCTTATAGTTTGCTCTGTAAAAGGCACAAACTCAAAATTCTGGTAGAATACCACACAAAGTTTCAAATAATCATTAAATATAAGTATACTGTCCATATATCTAAAACAAGCAAGCCTAAGTAAGATGGAATAGACGCTGCCCAAAAGCTATAAGTATTAAAAGCATATATCTAAGAATAAAAATTATTTCTAGATCAAGTGCCCCAGCATAACAATGTCACTGTGAATCATAATCTACACACTAATGATGAATTACTACTACCAGCAGTATCTAATGCATTTTCGTTTTACATTAGTGCACTTCGTTTTTCTGCAAGATCATCATGAAAACATAACTGCATGCTGGAGGCTGAAATGCTGGTGACAAATCAGTGTATAATACTTATGAAGGAGGCAGTATTAAAGGAAAGATAGTGGATCACTTTCACTGCTAAGAGGACTTATCTGCAATACTTCACAGCACCTAGGTAGACCCTCATTGCAACAAAATAGCACAATCTATAACAACTTCTTATAGAAAGAGACATCTGCACCCTTTGTAAGTTCATAACAGTCTTTGCAGAGGTTGAAGAACAAAAACAGCTGTAAAAACTACAGTCTAACTTTAGTGAGAGATGAAGAAATTAATTCTCTGTTTCCTCTTGGTGATGACTGCATTCAGGTTAGTAAATGTTTTGTATGTAGCTAGATCTGTTTGTCAAAACATACAAGGAAAGACACTGTAAGTGGAATACAACAAATATGTTTGCTGCTTCTAAAGTAGTCTATGTATTACTTTTGATCAGGATAGATTAGATCATTAGAAAATGTTCAAGGAAAAACCGTTTTCATCTCCAATTGCTGTCCGTGGCACTCTTGCGAACTCCGGGAAGAATCCCACAATTCTCCTAAACCCATGCGGTTTACTGTTAAATAGAATAATGTGCAATCCAATAATATAAACTTATATATTTTGAAAACCTACCTCTGTGATTCCCTGTCTTAAATTTATCCTGACACTGCGTTGAAAGTGGGGAGAGCAAAAATGAGAGTACATGTATATTTACTGTAAAGTCTGGTCAGTAGAACAATTTGCATCTTTTGTTTGCATGTCCTCATAGAAAGTTGAACCCAAAAATAATAATTTTCTTAGCATTCAGGTTGCTGCAGGCCGTGTAGATTGTCGTTGTAAGATCCCCCGAGGAATACCAGACAAAAATGCTGAAGGCGGATACAGAGTCGAATATTTGGACGTCTGTACCCATCAAGACTACAAATGGGGCAAGACGGCACAAGAATGTTGGGGTCGACCACTTGCAAGAGATGTGTGTGACTGCTGTGACGTGTGCGGCATAGTAAGTACATTCTATTGTTATTTTATTCTAGGCAGAACATTACTCAATATATTGCTAAAAAAGAAGTGTTGGAATGCCGGATTCCCTCGATTCCCTAATGGGCTCCCCCAATGGGAGTAATTGAAGTAAGCCTCTACAGGCGGAGTTTGGGGAATTGTAAATCCACAGAAGAAATTTTTATATTCTCTCAATTTGATAAAACTTTTGAGGGCATACGTTATTACTGTATCTGTGTTTAGAAATATGACGTATATTAGAGCACAATATATGGTCCCTCATTTTTGTTATAAAGTAATAAGCCTTTTCACAGTTCCAGCGATTGACGATGATCGTGAAAAGGTCAAAGGTTAAATGTACCAGACAACAGATTTGTGTACACTTGACAACGCCTCCCAGCTTAAGCTTCCAAGCAAGATCTTGCTAGTAAATAACTCTACGCACAGACTAATGCATAATTAAGCAAAGTCCACGTAAAACAACTGAGGTTACTGAACTATAGCAGCAGATGGCTTGCTTTGCACGCACGCATCATGTGATGGTTGTTGTAAAGCTGTGGCGCACTTAACCTTTGACCTACAGCAACTGCACATGCGCACAACGAAACTTTGCGCAAGTTTAAACTTAAAATTTACTTGAAATTGCGAGGGAATGCAATTCTCCCTCCCAAACAAAGAAACCCCCTATTCCCATTTACCCCCACAACACTACACCATTGATAACACGACATGAAAGAAAAGCATCACTAAGTTATATGTAGATATGGTAATTTAACAAAACTCAAAGACCGCGCATATTTTCATTCTGCATTCAGGCTTTTATGCAATGTCTGACTGTAATAAGCAAAATTACTTAAATGCGTAGAATAAAATTTGCAGTTATGTAAAATAAAACAACCGGATCCAGTGGTTGGTTCATTTTGATCAGGCAAATTACAGAAAGAAATAATTGATACACACGTCCCACACGTGTGTAAATGGATTATGGCAAGACGCATTGCTATTTAAACAGAGTAAGGAGGATACCGCAGATTATGATATATGCTTTACGGAAGACAGAAGACGCCTTGAGGATTATGGATTGGTCCTTGCAGCTTTCTCTGTGTGACACGGGCCTTATATGTACAGGCACTTGTTTTCGTCCTCTATATTCAGAAACAAAGGAAAATTCATTTACCTTTAAATTTGATGTATAATAGTCACTAAGTCACAGTTAACCAAGTGTGATTTAAGCGCATTTGCTATTAGAACACTACAATATCACGTAAACATGAATGAGCACCGTAATTGATTACTTTGAAAATAAAACGTTTGCTCTTCAACATTCCAGATTAAAGGAGACTACTGCTCTCCCTGGCCTCAAGCAGGACAACCTGTTGGCTGCACCGATGGTTCGAAATGCAAGGAACTCGAAGGACACTACATTTGCGTGTAGAGCGCCACAGATTTAAAAAAACAACTAACGTACCACATACGTTAAATATATGAATCATTTAACAAAAATCAAATGATGTACTTTTCCAACGTTCTGCCTTTAGTGTTTTCCTTGAGAGTTTTTAAACGACTCAGCTATCTTAAACCACAATATAAATCAACTTTGTTTTAAGGCGTTTTTGGGGTAACAGGTCAAATGACCAGGGCTCTTCAGTCTCTGTGCCTGCAGCTTAACAGAGCTGGAGTTTACTGGGCACAGACCTCACCAGAGCCATAACTCACTAAGCTGGAGCGTCATGTAATGATCCTATAAAACTATAATGCGCTATATAACGTGCTATATTTTAAGCACAAGAAAACCCTTACTTACATAAGGCTAAAAAATCGTCTTGAAATTTTGTGTAACCTGCATAACTGCCTTATTGCGCACAGAACTTGTATTAGCAGTAACGCTGTATAACACTTGAAAATTTAAACTCCTTGCCAGGGTTATAAGGCACAGCCGCCATTTTGTCGGTAGGTCGTTTGAAACAGGTTTAAATAACATTGTGTAAAGTTTGAAAAAATAATCAGAACATATGTAGCACAGAACACACTTCACTAACTAAGCAAAAGTATAAATTACTTTATCTTGTTAACAAGATCAAAAATACATTTTTCGGTGACTCATTGGCGCACACTGGGAAGGTGAACATTTTACTGGTTGGCACTACATTGCTAACAATATTATTTCTAATTACAGTAGTCTTTCAAGCAGGTAAACATAATGCTAAGTAGTATACCTTTGCGTGGAAAGCTTTTTCTGGCATACTTTAAAATTGCCCTTTCTTTCTTTTTTCCTTTTACATCATAATTCAATTTCATCAGTATAGCACATTTCTCGCCACAACCAGTCTGTTTCCCGATTCTAGCACGGAAAGAATTACAAACTTCCACTAGCCTGTGGCCGAGTATCACCTAATTAAACTAATTAAAAGTTTAAGTGTCATAAACAAATTAGCAGAGAGTGAAGCTCTGCCCTGTAAGCATTTTCTACATGTTAGTAATTAACGGCCCTAACTCTAATAAAGCTCTAACTCAGACTTACTCTCAGAAGCTGCAATTTGGTCAAATGCCTTGTAATATGTCTTTGATTATTGCTGAGCAATAATCATTGACCTGGCCTTGTATACCTTATTTTGGAAATCACATAAGCTAAATCACTAATTTTCAGGTGAACAAAAAAGAATGTGCAAGGTGCATATTGAACATTTTACTTTTATACATTGTACACACAGTTGTACAGAATTCAAGTTTTGAAGTGCGCAGTTCAAATAAAATTTTTTAAGAAAGACTAAAAAACACAATAATAAGATGTGGCTTAATTATTCTAAAACTAGCAGAGTGAGAGATTTTGAGTGTGAAAACACTTAAAACGATTCTAGTGATACCTGAGATAGGTGACTAGTAAGTAATCCCACTGACTGCCTAAATGATTGGCTAAACAACCCAGGTGACAGATGGACTGACCGAATGGTTCCAAAAAACTCTATGACTTATTTGTTTTTCTATGTATTTATTGTAAACATAATAGTTTCTCTTCGAACATGTAACATAAATCTCTGTAACAAATGAAAACCAATGTCTAATAAAAGTGACCAGTAATAGCCATAGAAACTTTACCCAGAATAAACTGAAGAAACTTTTGACATGAAAGATTACATGTCATTAGCAAGCCAAGGTTAGCAAGATCAACAGGTACAAACTAAAGTGAAAGTTAATGACGTAATGTGACAAGGTCAGGCAAGAAACTTACAAATGACAGGATTATCAGAGTGCTGCAAGGAGTGTGAATGACCATTGACCAGTGGGTCAATGTCGGAAGTCTTTGCATATAAAAACACAGAGACTGTTATGATATTTTCACTGACCAAAGCTGTTTGACTCCAGTTACATCTCTTTGTTTTGGATACAGGTATGTACTTAGGTAGGATTTTGTAACTAGCTTTAGATTGTTTTCTTTGTTAGGAAAAAATAAAATACAATTTTCAATCTAATGCATAAAATATGCAAAAAATAGCATTAACCTACGTGAATATTGTTCAACACAAGCTATTACTTTACAGTTTAAGCCACAATTAGAAATTTGTTGATCCTTTTTTATCATAACTTGTGTGAATTTATTTTAACCTTCATTAATTTAACTTACTTTGATTACTAAAGTTTACAAAAAATACTAAAATCTTCAGGTGCTTCTATCTGCTAATTTCCAGTTTTTTCGTAATAGGTAGAAAGAAGAAGATTGTGCATAGTTGTTTACCACAATAATCTGATCTAAGGATACCATAAAATGGAGAAACTCATTGTGATTTTTCTTGTAGCTGCTGTCAGGTAAGTCTACGTCAACCACTGTACCAAAGAATTGAGAAATTCATTTTGATTTCACTTGTAAAAAGTCACAGGTTAAAAAAATTGTGAAAAGGTCGGGAAAAAAGAAAGGCAGGAGTCTACAGTTCCCCACACAGTCTAAGTACCCTAACTCTAACCGGACCCTAATTCTAACCGTAATCTTAATTTACTTCTCGAACTATTTTCTTGTGTGTGGAAAATTGTAAACTTTAGCCAAATGAAATAAGTCTAACCCTAGCCCCTATTCATAACCTAACCCTAAAATATAGAATTAAACATGTTTTTTCACATACCTAACTACCATCAGTAGGGTAGTGAATATGTACTAGTCATGTATTTCCAGTTAATAACTGATTCAAAATATTTTGCATTTTATTGCTTTAACTGGTACTTAAGTAATTTCTGGCTGATTTGAATATTTTTATTTGATTACTTCTTTCCTAGCCAAAATTGTGACTTTTTTCTGTGACATTTTCCTAGCCAAAAAGGTGTGACTTTTTTCTGTGATTTTTTTACATGTGACTTCATTATTGGTCACCTACTAAACACAGGTACCATTGCCTCTGATGTGACACGCGCACATATATATTTACAACCTACATGAGAGAGGACAAGAGAAACAACTAAAGAGAAAGGATGTGTTTTAATTTTATCATAAACGAATGTCCCAACTGCCAAGAATGACCAAGTTACTGCCAGTCAAGCAAATTATTCCGTCTTCTTCTAGCGTCAAGAAAAATTTCTCATATTTTCAGCATCCAGTTTGCCAAAGGCCGGGTAGACTGTCGATGCCAAATACCACGAGGAGTGGCAGACCCAGATGCTGAAGATGGATTTAGAGTTGAATTTGTGGACGTGTGCACACATCCAGATTACAACTGGGGTAAAACGGCATGTGAGTGTTGCCCACGACCGCTTGCAAGAGACGTATGCGACTGCTGCGACGTTTGCGGTGTGGTAAGTAAGAGGCAACAAATTTAAATTAACTTTACTAACATCAGTCTTTATCCTGCCTTTATCTTTATAACAATTCTGCTAAAATTAGGACATGTTTTTACTAAGTGACCAAAGTTAAATAACATTGGGCATGACTAGTAAATGGAAGGTAATTATAAATGCGGAGCAGTTCGATTATAATTACTGAGGTTATATTGGAGCTGTGTTCATTGGTGGTTGAGGCTTAAATACATATTGAAAACTTATTGATGGGTTTATTTCGCCAGTCAGCACAAAAAAGCAAGTAAACAAAGAAAAGTACATTAAAGCAATCAACGTGTGCTATCGCTCCCTCCTCAGCGCAGAGTTCCTGACCTATTCGCAAACAACACAAGTGCGCACGCAGCCAAAACTCAGAAGAATTGCGCGCTGGTGCCATCATCCAGGTAACGCCCTAAACTCATAGCAGTTACTCAGCTCCCCAAATTAGCTTAAATATTAATAGCTAATTTCTAAACTGTACACTCAAAATAGTAACAAATGGCGCCTAGAAACTTGAGAACATGCACAAAATAGTGCAACAAAACCTTCCCAAATGTAATTACTACCTAAGTACGAACATTGGAATCACATGAGGATTGAAACAACAAATGTGCCACCATAACATATTTGGATTTCATCGTTCTGCTAAAATCGGGGTGAGTTTTTACTAAGCGACCAAAGTTAACTAACATTGGGCATGAGTAGTAAATGGAAGGTAATAATCGGGAAATTACTTCTGGGCAAGAAAAAATGGGTTCTCATTCTGTAGCTGCTGTTGCAGACTATTTATCTTCTTCAAGGAGAATGTAAGTGTGTCTCATCTTAGAGGTCTATACACTCCATCCTTGATAAGTGTTAAGTTGCCGTCCTGCCTCAAACGTCCAGATCATAAATGGATGTTGTCATTGAGTACTGGATTCTACTTTGCCTTCTGGTGAACTATGAACATGTAGAAAACACATCCCTGTTAAGAAAACAATACGGTTAGAATAAGATAATTGAGCTGCCCTGACTTAGCTAAGCTGACGAGACATCTTAGGCATGTCAAGTGAGATGGTGGGATGAGACATGTTGAGATCATAAGCTACGATAAAATGAGCCACGCAGGGCCTATTTCAGCCTAGGCGAGGCCCGGGGAAGTGGGGCGTGTGAGGCCCCATCGGGGGGGGCGCTACCATGGTTGGCGCCCAGAAAATTTTTGAACTGCTAGAACGTCGGAGAAGCATTTTCAAAGAGAAAATATGGAGTTATACAGTTGTTAAAGGAAAGAACAATTGAAAGAAAAACTGCTCAAGACCAGTCCTTAATACTTGTCAATACTGGCACGCGGCGAGCTTGCGGCAAGAGAGGGAGAGAGGTGGCAGTATGTTCGCATAAAGCAAAAAAAATGTTACCTTGGCGCGAGGCCCCGGGGAAGTATCCCCACTCCCCCCCCCTTGAAATAGGCCGTGGAGCCTATTTAGATAAAGTAGTACTGCGGTAATGAGCAGAGATGAAATGAAGCGAGGTAAAGAAAAAACAAACCATCAAATGAGACGAGAAGAGAAAATTACTTTACCCATTAATTACTTTTATTAACATTATGATAAGTTTTTTCACAGTCTCATGTCATTTATGGTAGTCCTACAGTGTAAGAAATGAACACAAAATCACCACACATTTTGACATTGGGCCTAAAGATTTTGATTCTCAATATTACAGGTCGAAGGAGATGAGTGTACACTAGTACCTCTTGCTGGACAACCATTTGGCTGCACAGATGGCTCTGAATGTACAGAAGTTGATGGACAGTCTATATGTGTGTAGATGCTGCTGCACTTTAGTTTTTATAAGCTTAGCATTTCTTTGTCTCTCAGGCATAGATCTGTGTAATTAATGTGTAGTATGTGTCCATTTTATATGAATTACATTGTTAAAATTTGAGTACGCATGCAAGTAATATTCCACAAAAAATTGTTGCATTTTTTTATAGACACAAAACACAAATGTATATATACTGTATATATGGACATTGTGCTTACATGAATTGATGATGATGATGACAATAAATCTTTTATTGAAAATAAATAAATATTTACAGAGGTGTTTCTGTTTGCATGAAAAGATTGGCCTACTGTCAAATGTAAGCATAGGAGAATTAAATTTTTGTTAATGGGCTAACAATAGGCCCTACTGTTTTGTGATATGTATACAACACATTTACAATATCTGCATGCTATTTTACTATGTATCAACACATGCAGTCACGATGTGCTGAAAGATCTAGAAATATTTACATGAAACTATAAGCATTATACTTTTAATGGGAATAAGAACTGTACATTTCATTGACTTACGTTATAAAATTAAAAATAACCTCAACACCTTACGCACATTACCACAAAGTAAAAATGATGAATGAAGTTATAGCCAGATGCTTTACTACTAGTAAAGACAATAAGATCAATTTAGCAAAAGAAACACGCAAATAAAGTTAACACAAACTGTATCAAACTGTACTCAAGCCTACTCAAAGGCTTAAAATATATATGCAATACATTTTAATAGAAATGGTTTGTAAATACAAAGGTTCTAGTAAATCTAATGAGAGGAAAGACGAAATGCATTTGGGGCCCATCCAAGTTTCTAATTTGTCTATTAGCAATTGTAGGATGGTCACAAATGCACGCGCATACATCCTCACCTATGTTAGCTCTTGACGGGCAATTGTTCTTATTGAACACAAGTTCCTATAAGAATTAAAAAAATTGCAGTCAACAGACTTTACCGTGACCTTCACTTACGTACATTGGTCCATGTGAAGTGTGAATTCTCATTAGCTTTTATATTGCACTACCCGAAAATTTATTATGAAGCCTCGATTTCAAAACTACAGTTTAGACCGACAAATCCTCCCACAATAACTGTTATAAAGTTTCAGATTTTGTTGCTGTTTGGTAGTGAATTTTAAACCAAAAATAGTTAACATGATATTAATCGAAAAAAGCACGTTGCTACAAGTTGTGTGACCAAAAACCATAAAGGCCTATGATAAAATTAAAGTTATACTGGACCCCCAAATGCCCAAACAGCGGTTTCACAGGCTCTCTTTTCAAAGATTCCAGAAAACGGGCTTTACTATCACAAAGTCAAAATAATAGTGACCAAGCCAATTTTTATTAAACGCAATATTTCTAAGCTCGTAAAACCCACCTTGTCCCTTACCCTCATTACCTATTTATTCGTTTGTATGTTTATTCTAATCAGTTTTTCTGCTTCATTAATACCAAAATAATCTTCTTTCATCTACGCATCTTCTTCACCTGCTAATGCACTATTTGCAAATGAACACTTAAAGGTTCAGTGCTGTTTTCAATATATTTGCTACAAGTAAATAAATGTTCTGTTTTTGCTAATTCATTATTGCAATTCAGGGCACAATTAATTCCTTACAATTGATGGCCTTATGCGTATTTGCTTTTATTTTTACCATAATTATGAAGTCTAAAATTCAAATTATTTTTGCCTCTACACAGAATTGTGAAATTATGCTCCCGTTTAACTTTTTGATTGTTTGCCAGAAATCTTAATTTTGTGCTCTTATTCACATTTTCGTTGAATTTGTCTTTTATTACAGATGTTTTCCATTTCATTATACCAACTCCAAAACTTTATTGTCCAATCCTGAAATCCAAAGGTTCTGTGAAACGCACCTTTTTTGTAGCAAGTACGTATGCTTTTAATAAAATTATAGTGTGTCTGTTAACAACATCGAATTGATCTTTCTAAACAACTTTTGCGTCTATAGATGGCGGTAATGCACTGTTACTGAAACACGTGGAAAGCATGGCATTGAGGATTTTGCGTTACTCTCATAAGTTGCAAGCAAATTTTCATCATTTCTTTTTTAGTAAATTGTATTTGTCAACCAACGCAATGTTGGTTGAAAGTGCACAGTATTCATGGTTGAAGGAACTTGGTCTCAGTTCTGAAAATTGTGGTGTATACTTCGGAAAGTGGACGGGTAATGGCAATGTAGTTACGTCTTATAGCCCTGCCAGTGGTGAAGCAATAGCCAACGTTACTGAAGGTAATTTGACTGACTACAATAACGCAGTTGGTGCTGCAATGGATGCGTGGAAAATTTGGGCAGATGTACCTGCACCGAAACGTGGTGAAATCGTGCGACAGATTGGTGACGCACTTCGAGAAAAAATTACACTGTTGGGAAATTTGGAAAGCTTGGAAAACGGAAAGATTGCAGCTGAGGGCAAGGGTGAAGTGCAGGAGTATGTTGACATATGTGATTATGCTGTCGGACTGTCACGCATGTTTTCTGGAAAGGTCATACCATCAGAAAGGCCTGGACATGCTTTACTCGAAGTATGGAATCCGCTTGGCACAATAGGAATTATTACTGCGTTTAATTTTCCAGTAGCAGTGTATGGTTGGAATAGTGCTATTGCTATGGTGTGTGGTAATACAATGGTGTGGAAAGGAGCTCCAACTACACCGTTAACGAGCATTGCAATTAGCAAAATCACATCTGCGGTACTTGAACGAAATGGCTTACCCGGAGCTGTATGTTCACTTGTCTGCGGTGGTGCTGAAATTGGTGAAGCCATGGCAAAAGATGAACGCTTGCCATTAGTTTCGTTCACTGGCAGCACAGCAGTAGGTAAAAAAGTGGCACTTTCTGTCCAGGAAAGGTTCGGGAAGTGTCTTTTAGAACTAGGTGGAAACAATGCTGTCATTGTTCTTGAGGATGCAGATCTTGACATGGTGGTACCAGCTGTAACATTTGCTGCTGTTGGCACAGCTGGCCAGCGATGTACTACAGCTCGCAGGCTGATCGTCCACGAAAAGTTGTATGATGCCGTCGTGGAACGAGTAAAGAAAGCATATGCACAGATCTGCCCTGGTCGAATGGGTGATCCCTTAAATGAAAAAACGCTTTACGGTCCGCTGCACACTAATGAAGCAGTAGCACAATATCTCAAGGCTATAGAAGATGCAAAGTCACAGGGTGGTGCTGTGATATTTGGTGGGAAGGTAATAGACAGGCCCGGATACTTCGTTGAACCAACTATCGTCACTGGTCTGGCCCACGATGCTGAGATTGTTAAGCGAGAAACGTTTGCCCCAATTCTGTACATCCTGAAGACATCAGGTATCAATGAAGCCATTACCTATAACAATGAGGTCTCTCAAGGTTTATCAAGCAGTCTGTTTACGCAAAACCTTGCAAATGTGTTTAAATGGATGGGGCCATTTGGATCAGACTGTGGCATCGTTAACGTGAATATTCCCACGAGTGGAGCAGAAATCGGGGGTGCATTTGGTGGAGAGAAGCACACCGGCGGTGGGCGCGAATCGGGTAGCGATGCCTGGAAGCAGTACGTGAGGCGGTCAACTTGTACTATAAATTACTCCAAAGATCTGCCTCTGGCACAAGGAATCAAGTTTGAGTAGAAGCTTCATAGACATAATGGGTGTGTCATCTCAGTTATCCTTTCCAAGTCTGACAACATTCTCCTCTTCTAGAATAGGAAAGTTAGGGATCTATTTTATGGAGGTATAGTCCCTTTTTTATATTCAGGAAAATCAGTGAAACCTTGTGTTAGTGAGATGTGGACCTGCAGCCATTTACGCTAGTCAAATGTTTGTCATTCAATTTTTATTATAAAATCTTCTAAATAGACACTGTGAAATGTAAATTTTTTCTCCATTTTTGCACAGTGCAGTTTCATTGTAGCTAAAATAATGTAACTCAAACTATAGATTATAGTGAATAATTAACCATGAAAACAAGCATGTGCTGCTATCTGTCGGGCAGCTAATTACACATTTGTCACAAGGAAATACAGATATAAACCATGTTTTTACTTATGTAAATTTCTTCTATTTACAACCTATGTTCTGTAGGCCTCTTGCAACTAGTTACTCTTTTTTCGATATTATTTGGTTTTCTAGTAAAATAACAACCTTTTTTACTCTTGGTTGCAAAGATCATGATTATTTTTATCTACGAGATTTTGTTAGACATCAAGGCTACATTTTACCAAAAAGTTGAACAAATAAAATAGTTGTTACTGCTTGCATATGTGTGCTACAAAGTTGTGCATTATTTCATTGCAAGGAACAAATGCACTCAGCTTCAATTGAAACATGTTTGGTTGTGTTAAAATGCACAGAATTAAGATTGTGCTTAAACTAGTGGAGACATGTTTAGTAACTGGAGTTCATAATAGTAATGTTGATCCAAAAAGAAACCAAGATAAAGTTACAAACCAGTGATTTTATAAAAGGACTGTATTGCTTATCACTTTATGACTATTTTTAGTCTTAGCTTTCATAAAAAAATCATGAGGCAGTGATTGTTCTTATTTCTAATATTTATTGTTTCCAATTTTTTATGTTAACAATAGTTTTTCTTAATTTGCTTATCAAATAAATGTTCTATCAGTTTATTTGTTCTTGAATATTACAAGATTTAGTACAGCACAATAAATCAACTCACCAGGCCTCACTAACCAATAATAGTTGACACTAGCAACAAAACAATGTGAGAGGCCCGGAGGAAATATACAATTTCAGTGATAAAAATGGAATGGCACAAAATAAATTTTTGTAGTATCAAATTCTACTGCTTTTACGATCATGTTTCATCAATAGTTCAGAAAATAGCAATCCTATATCTACAGAGTATCCAGTGATTAAAGTTTTGGCACTAATATGACACGTTACTATACTGTAGGTTTAGCAATGCTCTTTAACATGACAAATAATAACAAATTCATCTTTGCAATGCTACATGTCTTGCCAAAAAATTGATTGTCCAGAAAAATTTAAAATTCACCAAAAAATACAATACAACCACATCACATAAGGTGTTTTGACAAAATGTTTGGTGCTTGGAATAGATAAGTAAAGCAGTAATAGATATTTCAATTAAATCATAAATGAATCATAATAGATTTTTAATGATGAAACTGACAGTATGCGTATTGCCTGTTCATCAAATTTTTATAAGCTATGCAAAGTACACATAAGTACTTGGACCCTGTATTCACCATAGCTACAAGTAATTTTTGTTAAACTCACGAACCAATAATTAATGATTAAAATTGCAAAAGGTCCCAATTTCAAACAAAAAAGTCAGTAAAGCTGAAGTGCCACATATACACGTAACAGAAATGCATGTATGTTCACAAAAACAGAAGGTTAACATGCAATACTGAAGTAGGATGCAATAGTTTTGATGCATGTAATTTTAACAACAGAAACAATAAACTAGATTACCATATAATTAATACACTGCTGGATTAAGAATGTTACACTGCACTCCCGAAAGTTTTTAAAATGTAAATACCTTTTCTACTACAATAAACAATATGTTGCAAAAGACAACATAAAGTCAGAATTGTTGCTTTGCTCATTTTTTTAAATAAAATTTAAATTTGAAATGAAAATAACAATCATACCCTTTTTTTATAAAGCGTCCAGTGTGTGTTTGGATAAAAATCAGACTAACAACTTTTAGTTTAAAACTTTGAATCCAACTGGAACTATGCAGCAGGTACTTCATAAAAGCGCAAGATTTGAACAATAGATGGCACCAGTTTCCACCAGTCTTACTATTTTATGCTAGACAAAAATTCTGTTCACAAGCACAAAATATTGCTTTTTGTAATTCACAATTTCAATTTGAAAATTTACAAAATAAAAATTAATTTAGATTACCTCTAAAAAGAACTAATGGCTTGTATGGTTATACAACTTCATGTAAACAATTTTAATTAGTACTTTAACAATACGTGCAACAATTACTCAGTAATCACGAAACACCAATAATACAATTTCTCTATAAAAATAGGAAGGTTCTAAAATTGGTAAAAACACACGCTTCTCCTCACACCATCGGTCAAAAAACAATCAGTTTATCAAGCTATAAAGCAGTGAAAAAAATGCACCAACCTGCTAACAAGCCGCAAATACTTTACAATTCCTTATACGAAGGTTGAATAAAAACTAATAAACGGTAACACCTTATCAGTACAATTAATTGTATGACACAAAAGTGATAGACAGATTCAAGGGTTAATGATCCCCACTGTTCAGTTAAGTTACAGAGTTACTCACATACTTATGTAAGTAAAGTTACATTAAAATAATAAACATACTCGAAATCTGGTGGAGCATAACACTCGTATGCGGAAAAGTTACTTTTTGCATCAAATTATGTACATGGTGTTCCAAAAGAACCTGAGAAGTAGAAATATACAAAAACCAAGTTATATGCTAGCAAACTTGGAGTCAAGTAAATACAGTCAAACCTCATTATAACACTCCCTAATACAATGTTAACCTCGCTTAATGCCTAGATTTTTGGCAGAAGAAAATGTCAACATTTACATAGACATGTATATATTCAATGCACCTATCTTAAACAAAATAACAAAGCACCCGACTTGATGAACATGTCCATGTTTTTCATAACATGCAGAATTTCTGTGGTTTGTCTGCGACCAACAGATACTGTAGTATAATATCTATATGCAACCGCAATTCGTCAAAATATACAATATGGTTAGCATATATCAGAATATATTTCCAGTACAATGTTTTTTTCTGGGACACCATGTAGAATTTGTGAAGACGATAATCTGGAAATGCCATCTAGCAACTATCAATTACATATAAGCATTATTGAAGCAGTCAGCACCCCTCATATCGTTGCAAAAGTAAACATAACTCACGTTCGCCAGTGTCACGTATCGTTCACATGTCACGTATTATAATTGAATTTATAGAAAGCAATATATACATAAAGTAAAACTATTCATAGTTCATTATTTTTGCTTCAACCACGTCATTGATAATCAATAATGACGACGCTAAAACTCATGGGACTTAGTAGAGTTTCTAAACATTCTATATATTCAGACTGTGAAGTTAAGAAAAATTCACAAAAAAATTACAACTGTGCAGTTACCTGATTCAAAATTGCTAAGAAAAATTAAAATGCCTGGTTGCAACATCCCTGATGTTTAACAAAAACAAAACATTACTAAACTGCCAAATTTTATTGTTTTATAGGAATTAGTGGTACAAAGGATAAGGAAATGTAGTTAAAATTATTAAAAAAAGAAAATTTAATATAATTATAATATAACACATAATTATCCATAAACTTAGGAATTGATAAGCAAGAAAACACTAGCTAATGAAATAACATTTTAACTACAAGTTCATAATCACACACCTGTTACTATGGTTACAAACAAGCAAAGGGATAATAACAAAGCTATCAAAAAGCTCTTTTGTAAATTCCTCGCATCCACAAAATAAAATGAAAAATACCTGACAAAGAGAAATGAACAAGAGCTTCCATAATGAATTCGTGTATCTAAATACATGTACTAATAAAATAACAGGCTCCGAAGATGTGCATCCAAAGGATAAAATCGCAGCGGTGCGGCAAAATGGCATTGGTGTGAATGCAAGTGTGGGCAGTGAGATACAACGGTCAAGGATGGCTATCGGTCAGTTCTGGTCAGTACTATCCGTCTCCATTTCTTCTTCCACTAGAGAGCCTGGAAATGAAAAAATCATAATTTGATTTAATTCACAAATAAGCAAAACTAAGATACTGACAAGTTGGGTAAAAGTTCAACTCATTTTTCTTTCTGTTTCCATCATGCTGCTACTCACAATTCTCATCCACAAATTTTACGCGATAAATGCTGCTAACACCAATGAAAAAATTTAAAGTAAAATGCAATGAAAAAATGACAAAAAAATCTCATTTGATGGCTAGAACAAAATGTTTCTGGAAACTGTTAGCGAATATATCACTACACCAGCCTTAACTAATCTCAGCTGATTGGCCTCTGACCTTGAGTGGTCACTTAGCCTTGTTTTGGGCGATTTAGGTTAAAAAAAACTTTTACTTTTCTAATAGGTTAGTTCACTAACAAGCTAGTGAAAACATCTTACCAATCTGCTCAAAAAACTTGCTGAAAATGTGCCAAGAATGTAGATGCACAGTGACGGTCAAGCACTACTCTTTAACATGTTTAACAGGTGCATTTATATTAGAAATGCAATAAAAGCACTTTTTGAGTTCATATAACAACAAAAACGATATTTTAACTGTGAGGAATGATTTGTATAAATAAATATGATTTGTACAAATAATTATATGAATTCGAATGATAAGTACTTGGAAGACAGTAAAATTTTGTTAGAATGAAACAAAATAAACTGAAATTACTTGACAAAGACATGCATTCAGTATCAGAGCATGCAAATATGTTGATGTTGATTATAGGACAGGTACAGTTATTTTTCAAATTTTTCAAGCACTCTAAAATAAAAATATGTTGATGTTGATTATAGGACAGGTACAGTTATTTTTCAAATTTTTCAAGCACTCTAAAATAAAAATTTTATTGGAATTGACCACAACCAAAAGATTCTGGTACAAAACTTGTGTAAAGGGAAATTTAAATGACTCTCTGTGTTCTGATACCTACAGAAGAACTAACTTGTTAAATTTACACACTTTGTTCTTTGCTATATTACTTCTCCTTTAAGATATTCAGAACAGACAAAACAGACTTAATTACATCCAAAATTATTCAGATAAAGAGCTTGTTCTTAATACCATGACATCAGTACATCAGTACATCGGCTGAAAGTGCTCATTTGCTATAACAGCAGACACGGATACTTTAACAAAAATGCTTTTTATGAATTAGATGTTAACGTGTAATTATAGCTTTGAAAAGCATTATGTTGAAACATAGTTGACTTGTCCTTGAAATATCGAAGCATTAAGATCGTAAGCTGTTAACCAGTAAAAACTTACACAGCATTAGATGTGCTGACATATCGCTAGATTGTCTGAATTCTACTGCTACTACCCGACAAAATTTTTACTTTCATTGCACAAAAGTGCAAAAATAAAGCTGAGCAAAAATAAAATGGAAATAAATTTTCAGTAGAACTTCAAATAGAACCTGTGAAAAAAACAACTGTTTTTTATAGTTTGGCTTCTCGCAGGCTTACTTAAAAGGGAAGAAAATGGAATTTTAAGGTATATCCCAAAGAACTTATCATACAAATTTATATTATTTAGCATTACGCTTACTTGTTTGAAAGACTTATGTGTAACTGAAAAAGAAAATTCTTAATAATTTAAAATGTCCAATTGTCCATGCCATCTGGTAAAAGGACACGGCATTGCCATCCCAGTGTGCACCAGTGACTCACCAAAAAAACCCATATTGATTTTATTGACAATATAAGGTATTTTTAAATTTTTCCTTAGTTAGTGAAGAGTGTGCCATGAATGCTTTGATTATATTTCAAACTTAACAAAATGTTATCTAAACTTGTTTCACACGACTTATTAAGCGGTCGTCGCAGGAGTTCAAAATTACAAGTTTTATACAGTGTTATTGCTAACACAAACCCACTTTGCAGCAAGTGACATAAAATTTCAAGACAATTTTTTAAACTTTATTTAAGAAAGAAGTATTTTGTGGGGCATTAACATAGATGGTTGTGGCAGGTGCAGTCCACTAGTCTCAAATGGAACCTGCATCAGCAAGGCAAATAGCCAATGGTAGTACTAGAAACCAAACACCCCAACGACAGTTTGTCAGGCATTACCAGTTACCAATTAACTTATTAACCAGACTTCACACTGTTTAATTTCAGTCACTAGGCACATATTGTCACCACTCAGCTAAATTGCCTCGCCCTAACCAAGACAAAAGAATGAAGGATACGTATTAATTAAATCCTTGTTTTGCCACAACTAATAAACATTAGTGGAAGACCTTGGCAAGTTAACATTGAGTGCTGAGATGCACACAAAAAAGGAGAGAAGTCTGTATTCTCTGACAGACAATCTTGCGACTGCTCAACACTTATCCCAATAAAGATCTATCCCAACACAAAGGCAATAAAATAAACAAAAAGCCATGCAAGTGCAGTGCAAAGCAGTGCAACAGTGCAGTGCAATGCCATGCGAGCACCAGTGATTACCGTGACGACAGAGAGGCTGTTATTTAGCCAAACCTGTGGGCGGTTTCCCGGCTAACTTGCTAACTTCTGCAGCGGCTTTCTTCTTCCTCTGCTCCCGTTTCCGTATGAGCGGGTTGTTGGATTTCTTGATGTCTTTTAGCGGGATGGTGGGATCGACACGCATTGTGTTCAGCGCGTTAGTCAACTCATCCTGAAAATTATGGAAGAAACTAGGAAAATGTAGAACTACAACTGCTTATAGTACAGAAGCAAGTTTAAGTGCACCATTCAGTTGTTAGAACTTCTGCCCAACAGATGGCACCAGAAGATTGTACAATAAATTTGGCAGTATACTCATTTTGGCACTATGTGTAAGTCGGAGACATAGATTAAAATACTGTTTACATTCCAACAAGTCCATGGAGGTTTGTCCAGCATGACTGCATGCCACGTCTGATGATACAAGTAGCTTTCATGCTGTACAAATTTACAAAAATTCCCTTCACATGGTGGAATAAGACATGAAGATTTTTTACACTGTTTAATAATTTCAAACAACTTATCAGTCAATTCCTGCAACCAGGCACATTTTGGCCTCCGGGCACTAGACAGCAAAACGTTTGCTTTTGCATCATGGGTAAAAAAAATTTCATTTTTGCAGAACTCAAAATTATCTAAAATTTAAAATACTAACTTGTATCTCTCCCCACTGTTCCGACTCTTCTTTTAAAACTTGCGCAGCTACCAGTGGTGTGGCTGGCACCATTGTGTGCTCCTAAAAACAGAAATTTGTGAAAACATTTAAAACATTCAGTAAAGTACAAAGTCATGCATCTGCAATTCAACGGATCTAATGGTCTAACATTTTAGAAAAAATTCACGATTAGACTAGCACTGATTACAATTGTGCCAATAATATATTATATGTCTTTATATTTTATCGCGGGAATTACTTCATACATATTTGCATAGTTTGCACAAGCATACACACTAATACACATTACATTGTTTAACTGATATAGGTCCTAAATGGTACCTGCAACACTAACTCACTAGTTTTGATTAGAAATGTCTTAACGCGTAAATCAATACAATTTGTACAGCAAATTAGAAATACCGGTGGTACTCAATACACTCATAATTTACACTTGATGTACAAAAATTTTGTAGTAGCTGCTGTAAAAACTAGCAAATCTCCACAGTCCACACACATCCTGGTCATTGTGTTCCCTGTGTCAAATGGGGCCAAAGTATTTATCTAACAGAACGTTAATAGTTAAATAATTAAAGCATTTTCAATATTTTATATTTATTAGTCTGAATAATTTTTGTTATTCTTATTCATAATTCATTTGACAAAACCAGCTAATACATTACTATACGTAAATGGTTTAATCAGAGTTCCATTGCACTTACTGCTATCCATTTATTGTGCATCACTTCTGTGATCGTAAGTCGCTGTGACGTGTCAGTCTTCAGGAGCCCCTTTATCAAATCTTTAGCTGCAGTCAAATAACACTATTGTTAAAGTAATTATAATTATATATATAGTTATTGTATTATTTAACTGATCACTGAAACCAGTTAGAAAGAATCGATAAAATGATAAACGAGGACAATGATTAGTGATTCAGTATTTTTTTACACTAGTGCTTTTTGGAGCAACAGGACCAGCCAAGGACACGGTATGGGCTTAGGAACCAAATTTCGCGGAAATTCAGTAAAGGCAGCCTGGTCACTAAATGGAGAGGCAGTCTGTACAACTGTTTCTGGGAGGTTTCATCAGCCACACTACTTCCAGGCTATCTACCTCATCACGGGAAGATGTCTAAGAACCCAGGCAAGACACATCTGTCTCTAAGATGAGACTGTTGAAACAACTTCAGTACTTTATTTTAGTGCATTATCCATGATCATGAGGTAGGCTCCATTCCAGCTGCAACAATCCACACTGAGCAGGCTCTGTCATTGAGTGCAGGAATTTACCCACCACCTTTATCGTTCAGTGTTTTATCTTAGCAGATTTTCTTTAGCAGGTGGCTACATTCCAGACATTCCTAATAAGCCTTGCATTCTGTGTTGTTTTGAGTGCTGCAGTCTGGTTTGAAGTTACAGTAATTACACGTGCCACATACTTAATCTAGTAAGCAATCATTACATAAAAATAAAAGCAACAGCAGACCAAATCATTCTGAAAGTTTTCGAAGCATCGCACCTATCTGCAAGAAGAGGTAATTGGGCAGATAAACTCCTCCGTCGCGTATCATCGCGAATAACGAAACGTCTGCAGGTTTTGCTTCTCCAGTATGTCATGAATAACACAAGAGCTGTTACGCGTTTTACGACAGACAGAGTCACTTACATTTGCCTTATTAAATTTGACCATTTTGTTGAAAAGTTTTATGCGTTTTCGCTGTAACACGAGTGCTGCACTAGAGAATAATGTTCGTAATCGAGTAAGTAGTAGACCATCACAAAACACTAGTTAAAGTCAAATTTAACAAGCAGAGTGGTTACTATCACTTTAAGTTACTCAAGTAAAGACCACAAGGCCTCATCACCCATGAATGATTTTCATTTGCTAAAAATAAAACACACCACAAATATAAATTTTTACAAATACTTCAGAAACCTCGACTGCAGCAAAAGTAACTGTGCAAAATGTCACTGGTCAAGAAACCGTATTCAGAGTTCTTCTAGAATTTCTTGTGTTTCGCCCCAAATTAGTGCCTGCAACTTCCCTATTTCACTTTCAAGTCCGGTCTGAGCTGAATTATTGCATACAATAGCAAACAGAACAGTTAGAAAAGGGAAATCATATTTTTGAATAGCCTTTTCAAGCTTTGAAAATCAGCAAATATTTAAAGCATTTTAATTTTAGGCAAATGAAAAATCCCCAAACACAAAAAATAGGAATAATCTAGGATTTATTGAGAGTCCGTGACACTGAGTGACTTAGCTATAGAATGTCTTGACAGTAGTTCAAAAAATCTTCATTAAGTACCAACCTTGCTTAGAAACATGTTTCCACTCCGGATCGGGAAACTCGTACTGTCCGGTGCGTATTCTTTTCTTCATGCCCGGTGATATGGCAGCACCGTGCGCACTATAGAATGGAGGGTAACCGCACAGGCTGAAAAAATTAATAATGGTGATAACATTAACAAATAACAACAAACACTACAATAACCACAGAGTAACAAATCTGATTGTTTTACACATAATTACAATGTATTACATAGAAATCAAAGACAACCTGCAAATAGAATTTTTGCTTTAGCACTGGCCAATTCAAGGAACTTTCTGATAAAAAAGAAGAAAGTATGGCTACGGTTTTGTTAATTGACGTTGTTATAAATGAAATTTATCCAGAAAAATTTTAGTACCAAGCCGTTCATGACTTTGTTTTCTTTTATTCTCTGTGTGTAACTTTTTATTCACATTTCTCTTCTGATCTGTTTCATAGTCAAGATGTTTATAATTCAAATGACTAGCGTAAATCTTCAGTCACCTTACTGATCTTGAAATACACTCAGAAGGTGATCACAGAGAGTTTTTAGCAAAATTCTTTTCACCTATTTTTAGCTCGGCTTATTAATATTTATCAAATTTTCACTCCCACATCATTCTTAGCTCGTAATTCCTGTTCTAGTTATTTTCTCTTTATTACTTCGCAAAACTGAGCGAATGATCAATAACAACCTTCACACAGTAAAATGCACTGAATTTACAAAACATGGTCAAATGAAACCTATCTCTCAAAATGCTCCATAAATTTAATTTCCTCCTGCCGCCAGCTGAATCAAAGCCTGCAACCTAAATCTTATGTCAAAGAAAATCATTAAATCTTCGACAAGGTCTAACGAGGCGGTTTTGTATTGTTACACGTGGGCACTCGAGAGAGTAACACACAAGTAATCAGCAGATAGAATTGATTTAAAATGTTAAGTGTCACCAACACCTGGGGGAATAACGCTAAGGTAATGGAGAGAAGTCATTTACTGTCAATCTGAAATGCGATATCTATGTAACATTGTCATCATGTTTAAGAGCATTCGTGGACAAACAAGAGCGACATACATTGTCTTCATTCAAAAATATTGTAAACACTGATGTACGTTCAATATTTGTGCATCATCTTCTTCTGTAAAGCTTTCAGAAGTAATTATGAGCAGAAAACACTGCAGTGTAACATGCATTGCGAAGTGCAGACACGGCAAAAATGGTAAACAATGCACTTGCATTTAAGAAAATATGTTTCAGCAAAACATCCCGTACCAGCAGTAACGTAAATAGGTGTATTTAGGAATAATGCTGCTTATTGAATTAGCTGTTGCTGTCACTATCAGTGTTGTTGTTAATGATCAAAATGTTGCTGCTAACACTGTTGTTTTTGCTAGTATTATTGTTGTTGCTGATGTTAGTTCGCTGTTCTTATGTTGATATTACAAGCAAATGACTTAAGACAAAGATGTTGTTAGCTAATCTTTCACTAACATTATTCTTGCTGCACTACACACTGCCTACATTAAATTGATTTCTCTATGAATGTTGCATACTAAAAACGTTTAATTTAATTTTATCGATGGCTGAACGTTGCTGCAAAATGTTTTGTGGTAATAACGTCCAGAAACAAATGACGATTACCACAACTTAATGAGAAATAGACGTTATAAAATTTGTATTCAACGTTCATTTACTTCAGTATTAAACACAAGCAAGTACTGAAATATTAGCAGTTAATTTATGAAAGTTAACAGAAGTTGGTGTACCAAGAAAAAGGAATTTTATCTGTTCGTTAATCTAAAACGTTTGTTGTTAATGATTTGTTAATATTTCATAAACGAAAGCCATTTCGAGATACATTAATTATGGATGATACTCATAATACAGGGAGTATCACACAAACAGAAGCCTAATAAAAAAACAGAATACACTAGATTTGCTAAAGATAAAAAACAGTGTGTAAGATAGAGAAAAATCATATGAAATATAATATAAACCTAAAACGGATAAGTAATACAGAAGCAAATGCGAAAATTATTACACCAAAACCGATCTGTTGTCTCAATCTGAAAATACATGCAACACATTTTATGGTTTATTACCCTGCTGCACTTTCTTGGAAAAAAATCAATGCAATAAATTATCAAATTACTTGCAGACGAAGCAATCAAAACCCTGGCAATCATCACACAGCACCTGCTCATACTGTTACTGCAAAGGAAAGATTACGAACGTTTGCTCTGAAAATGAACAGTTAGAGCCATGAGCTGAACTCTTTTCATTATCCTAGCAAGTTGTGCCTTTAACCATTTATGCTTGTCTAAACTATTTGTTTTTAAAAATAACTATGATACATGTAACATATACATACAGTATATAAGTTATCACTCCAAGACTCCACATATCACATGATTTATCATAATGTTCTGGACCGAGCACCTCCGGAGCTGAAATAAATACAAAAAAAATCGATAAGCAATCGATAATTTTGAAGTCACGCCAAAGTTTGCACAGGTCAACTGTTTCACAAAATATCAATAATAGTCAATATCCACAGTGAATGTAATTAATATACTGCCATTTATGTCATATCATTATCGGTATGAATCAATCCGCTATTCAACGTTTGTATTAATACGAAGATAGAACCAGTAGTTGACAGAAGCACTCGTTAGCTATCAAACTGTTTCTTAGTACAAAATAGAATGTTTTGGAAATTCTTTCAAACAGAATATATATGTCAGAATATGCTCTGACTCACTGTTACACTCAACCAGTTTCTCAAAACCATTCTACCCAGCACCCGTCATTTTATTCCACAAGGAAGGTGGAGTGATGCCCCACTCTACCCAACCAATCCCTCCCCAAGCCTGAATGCAGACAGAACACAAACAAGCTATCACATGAACAACACAACCTCTATGGTCTTATGAAATAATTATTTGGGGAGATGTTTTCAGTTAAAAATACAGCAAGTTGAGGCAAAATACGACTCAAGTACTTCTTTACTATGCAATTCAAAACATTTGTATTAGGCAATATGAAAAACATAATAGCATGCTTTCTTTTCTTTCTTTCCAGCTACAATTTCTTTCCAGAATTTCACTCTTTCTATAAATGCTTAACTGTTTAAAGTCGGTCATTGCGGAATGAGATGTCACGTCTACTGAATTTTAGCAGAAGTTGAACAAATCGTCATATTTCTGTCATACGAATCCATCCATGCACAGTGGTTTCATTTTGATGAGTTTCCAGGAATTGTTCATGATAGCTGCACTACTTCAATTTGCATTAAGTCGGCATCAGAAAAGAAAATCCCCATAAAGTCCAGAGACTTAGTTTACATGTAAGTGCTCTCAACAGATTATAGAGATGGGCTTCCTGTGAGCCTAAGATTCTAACGATCTTACTTAACCCAATAAATGCTGAAATGGAGCATTTCTGATATACAAAAGGAAACTAAATATTCAAAACTGTTGTAAAGTTTAGATAATAGATATGTTGTACATTTGTAAGACACAGAAATAATAGAACTGCTAACAAAGAGCAGTTAACATCTAATAAACAAAGCAAATAAGGGGATGTCCATTTGAGACAAGGATCACAGCTGGGTTAAGACAGCATTGTGCTACGGTTAGGGCATTGCCATTACAGAGTTACATCATATTGGCATCACAATAATAGTTTGAGGAGTCTATCGTATGTCATAGTTTATTAGATTTTCCAGAGCGATTTTCAAGGTAACTAACCAAAAGCCTAGTTTTAGAAGCTATTTGGTCAAGTTTATAAGCTCTGGATGAAGAAGGAGGCATCGAGGAGATCTGCTTTCTTCGGAGAGAGAAATTCCAGGGAAGCCTTTTCAGAGGATTACTAGAAATTTAATGAGCTCCTTTAGGTCCAGCAATTCCTTTTTAGGAGCATCGCATTAGTAAACTGACCTCGTTAGTTTGATTTCAAAACTTTCATCAAAAGTGCTTGACCACATCAGCAGATAGATGCAACTCTAATTTCTCACAGAAACGTTGCAGCTCGGTTACTGGTGATGAATGGGTTAAATTAAACAGTAGCATCACCTCACGCAAAGATAATTGCAGTGCATAAAGTGCTAAGAAACACTCCATTATTCATCACTCAAAGTCGTAATGATGAAAAGCTTAGTGAACTGATGCAAGGAAGGCACTTATACTAAAGAAATAAGTTACGAGTGTAAAATCGACCCTAATTCACCTTGCGAGAGCAACTTTAAATAGAAAACTACAAATAACATGGCAACAAAAATAACATAACAACAATAATGATAACTTTGTATAAGTACAAATGTGAGTACAGGAAAGGAATAAGTGGGTCAGATACAGCTTGCATCCTGGGAAAAGTTTAATATAACAAGTGAAACAGTATAAGCTGTAAGGATAAGGAACAAAGAATTAAGTAAAAGCAGCATTATTAAGTTTACCTACATTTTATTCATGCAGTACAAAACAGCACACAGGGAGACATTGCTTCATGGCACTCCTACTTTTCTCAATTTTCTGACTCGATATGAATAAATTTTATTCTATGCTATGAAATTGATTTTGTCGTTAAGAAATTCTTTGTTTTTCACTAGGTGCGAGAAAAATGGATCAGCATCCTTATAATTCTATATACATAATTTTTATATCTCTCTAAATGCTGTACTGCTTTTTGAATTCACCTAACTGTCTGAGTGATTACATTTTCACACAACAATTTTCATTCACATCAAGTATTACTTTCGGGAAAATGTATTAAATGCAACTAACTATTGACCAGCAAACTGATAAAAATGAATTATTTTACTAAAATTATAATAACTTTTGTTATATTACCATGAAATCAATTGATAACCTTTATAAAAACTGGCAACATAAGACAAAATTTTCATTCACACTTTAAAGGGGCAGGATGGCTACATATTATAAGATAGCACTAGTTCCGAAAGTGTACACTTTGCAATAATACACGTTTGATTGTTGTCGTTATTTTTTTCAACTTTTTTGCCACTTTACTGCCCTGTTTCCTGACTGCACAGCAAGCATACAAATTAAGTTAATTAAGGTCTCATGGCAGGGCTATAAAAGACAGCAGCTCAGGTAACATGTTATGAATATCAATTAATGCAGTGCCACGTCCCACAATGCGGACATACAATCATTAGTTATGATGCAATAAATGTCGTTGGTTCAGCACGCAAGATGGTCGTTAAGCTGGTTGGTTACAATTACAGCAGGAACATCAAAGTGACTTGTGAAGATTGGTGATTAAAACACTGCACTCTTCACTTCTTTCAGCTAAAATTATTAACAATCCTCTAGCATTATCATTCTTTCGAAAAGCAGTGACAATTTGTGCAGAAAAGGCAGTAAACTAGTTAGGTCAACACCATACACAAGAAATACAGAACTAGAAAAGAAAATTGGCTAAAGTTTACAATTCTCCGCACACAAGAAATTAGTTTCTGAAAACAATTAGGCATAGGGTTGGGTTAGGGTTAGGGTTAGTGTCAGCGTATTTAAATTGTGTCAGGAATTGTAAACTCTTTCCAGAAAATTTCATGACAAAGTTCATAAATAATTAAATGCACAAAAATCACAGGAATTATAAATATGACACAGGAAACATTAAGTTTAATGGTTTTTGTCACCTGTACTGATGTGCATGTAATAAAGAGGCAGAGGAAAGTCATCTAAAGTGGTTGAATTAAATCCCAAAACTTTCACTAAATGGCATTCTTGAATGCTTCCACAAATCACCTATCAAATACTTATTTAAAAAGTCTATCAGTCAGTTCTGCAAACCTTTTCACTCTGCAATCTGCACTAAAATCACTGACGCCATTGTAAAGTAATAAAGTACGTGCAAGCTAAAAGCAACTAATGTAGCCAACAAGATATTCTGCCAAACAAAAGAAGATGTCATCAGGTGTTCCAGGAGAAAACACAACACTATCCTAGTCTATCACAGCTCATAACACTACTGTTCAAATATGGAAAAATCCCCTAGAGTGCTGTAAAGCATCGGGATATCAACAATACCATACATTGCTAAAAGATTCTCATGGGTAAAGTGTAAGGATCATTGCAATTCCACCAGAAGTTCATTTTGTTGCATTCATACTACACTGTAATCAAGCGTTATTGAAAAAAAAACGTTGTACTAAGAAGCAGTTATTTGCTAATCAGCATGTAGGCCCCAACAAGTCTTCTTTGAAAAAATAACACTGTTACCATGTTTTACACACCAATAATACAGAACACTTACCAACATAATAAGGAGTATAACAAGGTGTTTGCAAGGATTTATAATTTGACGTCTCTTTTGCAAAACCAAAATCTGTCAACTTGAGAAGTTTTGGTTCTTCTTTGCGATCATACAGCAAATTTTCAGGCTAGAAAATTAACAAAACAATTAGATCTCATTATTCAGTTATGACAAGTGAACAACTAATATTAAACACTAATTTTCTTTATGATACTGAGTACTGTTTATGACAGGTCACCGATCAATACCAAATAATGATTCTCTTTACTATACCTTATAAGTTTATAATACATGGTGCAGCTTATAAGGCTTCCACATCGGGGTCAATCAATGGTGTCATTTGCACGATTAGTCAATAACTTATATCAGAGAGTTTATCTGAGTCATTGATGCCATCTAATAGAAGCTTTGAATGTCATGAACAGAATTTGATGCAAAGACAAAAATAATAAGAGGAAAGTAAGTAATAGTGAAGGTGTAATAGTAATAATAGGACTTTGACTGGTACCAAAAACTACTTTTTTACCAAGTGACATTGCATTAAGATGGTGTACTACTTGTTGGTGTCTAAACATCACACGTAGACCAAACGCCAGCTCTAGAGACACTAACTTGGACTGACATTATTCTAGATTTGGCAGCCGAGTGGTTGAGATTTTGGACTGCAATCAAGCAGTCTTGAGTTTGAATCTAGCGGCTGCCAATGCCAGGGCATAATAACCTACATGTTATTCATTATTTGTGTTGCGTCCTCACCTGTGTTGTTGTAAGTGTTAGTCACTGAATAGCCATTAGTACCGGTTTTGTCTGTTAAATGAGTGACAGTAAATAAATCTTGTCTTAGCCATTTTTTTACCTTTTGACAAAACTTAATAAACCCCTAAACAAAAGGATTGGACGATTAATGTAATAAATAAAGATATTGAAGCAGACAAAAAAGTCGGCCAAGCATGACCACGAACACTCAGCACATCACCTCTCCTGAAATAAATCTGCTGTTTATGATCTGCTGTGAAGAACATTTAAGCACACTTTCATGTAACCTTTCCTAATCAGTTCACAAATTCTTCAAACTACCCAAGCAATTCTATCTCACTGCGAAATTTAACACCCGTCAAAAAACTTCCTTAACCCGGAGCTCATAAAGTAGGAGTGTAAAAATACGGTAAAATCCCGCGAGTTTGGTAAATTTCTGCAACGTCTGTGCGTGAAGTGTTGAACCTGCAAGTGACATCAATAATTTAGCAGCGTCGATTGAACAACAGAGTCGTTAGAGCACTTAAAAGTTTTCTGGATTATCTTCCCTCAACAAAGCAGAAAGTGAGTGAAGTATAACACCACAATCAAGAACTGCTGCCACTCCCTTCTTCTCTAAATCACCATTTTCTGGGTCGTAAGAGCACAGGTATAATTTAACTAATCTTACCGTTATTCCCTTACACCTCTTGAATGTTATTTTATTACTTTCAGGTTACCACATTGATGAAGAAGCAGATAAATTGCACCGCTGTCAACAACGCACCAACACAATTTCAAAAACACTCTTGCAAAGCATAAGTTAACAGGTTTAAAAAGTAAAATCACTTTTATTAGTAAAAAAACCAACTTAGTAAGCAAAGATTGTGAAATAAAGTTTTTACTTTTTTCCAAAAAGGCAGTAAAAGGGCTTTAATAATGCGTAGCTACCCATTTAATTTGCACTTGTGACTTATCAAACCTATGAGCAACTAAGCTAACATCTCAGCACTTGTACTTTTTTATGCAGTACTGTACAATGCAAGTTGGAATACAGCATTCAATAGCAAAGACAATTAATATGAGTAGTTTTGGCTAGGCCAGACTGTCTCAGTTTATCAAGGCCATGCTTCTAAGATAGCATAAAATGGTGGCTCTAGGTATCTTAGCCCTGTTTGGTGTGAATGCATTCTCTCTCTCTATCAGGTAAACAGCCAGTATCGGTATGGCGAGTGAAATTGTTCCGTGTAGGTATCAAAATTGGCAGTCACATGTCCGTTCATAGACCAGGTTCAGCAATGCTTAACCTCTGTCGCCCCAGCACACACCGTGACCACTCGACGTTTCGCCTCAAAAGCATTGCAATCACTGTCCGAGTTATGCAAAAAGTTGAAAAAACTAAAAATTTAGCTGAGTCTACATGCGCATTTAACATAACAAACGCTTGCTATGAAACCCACCTCAGTAAATATTTACAAAGCAAACAAAAGCTTCCTGGGTCCTGGGGAGGTAAAATCATTCATTAATTATTGAAATGGATAGGAAAACAATTGCCAACTACCAGCATATGACTGTCAGTGTCAATCAAGAAACATCAGCGCTGTTTTATTTCAACAATATACATGTCAGAGAAATTCGTAATAACCTTTGGCTTGCCATCTATTGGTAAATTAGTGCACTAATAAGAGAGAGAAGCTTTCACAGTCGTCATACCTTCAAATCTCGATGTGCGATATTCATATTGTGAAGGAAGTATATGGCTTCCGCTATTTGTCTCACAATTGCGGCTGCCTCTGAAAAATGATAAATAGCTTTTGTAAACAGACAGTTCTGTCAACTCATTACAATAGAGTAATCAAAAAAGGCTAGGCTTAGAAACAAAGAGAAAATAAAAACTAAGTGGCGGAAATGGGATAGAATAGTACGAATGATCAGTATGACCTCTACTTTCACTATAAATACACATGTATATGTAAGTAATAAAGTATTATGTACTTATCACAAAGGTCATTGTTCTTTTTAATACACTTTTCTTGTACTTTTAGTGACCAATGTGCTTAATATACTTAATGAGAAGTTTGAAAATTGCACTGTCTGCTGATACGTTGAGCAGAAGCAAAGGGCCTAACATATCATCAATTGGGAGCATTATTCCATGACATGCAGATAATAATGGATTCTGAATACATCATCGATGAAATAATACAAGAAAATACTCTCATACAGGACTTCAGCCTTGTCTAGAAGTGCATTAGTCGTTTAGAGAAACGTTATTTGCTAATTTTGAAAGCCAAGAAAAGTATTATATGCTTTTTATAAATATCTTTGCCCATTGCCAAATGTAATTGAAAAAAACAAAAAAAAAATTAATATGGCTGTGTGACCAAACAGCAACAAAGCAGATAAATAAAGATGTGAAATGTGAATTAAACAGGTTAAAGTACGGAATGGAAAATTAGTCTACCACAACAAGGATCTCATGAAACAGTGACGGACTATACAAAACTACAAGCTAGTGAATATGCAACAAGATGGAAAGTCCTAAAATGAAACATCCTAAGCAATGAATAAATTTAGTAAAAAGGACATTAAAGCAAACCCAAGTAAAGGTCTTAACACAAAATACAACAGAATGCAAAGCACCTCGTCTTTGAGAGTATAAATACACTATAGCAGTTGTTTAGTGAAATTGTAAGGTTGGCGACGTTATGACAAAATGTCTCAAATAACCATATGCAGTGCACTACACATATACTGACGAATATACTATGCTAATAATAAAAATCAGCAACGTAGAAAAACAAGCTCCGAAAGATGAAGCTTCAATAAAGCTGGATAAAAATAAACTCAGATTCTGAAGCTCATAAAATGGATTTAATGAGTTCTGGTGCACAGCAGCACACTCACCAAGATCAAACGCAGCAAAATTACATTAATTAGCTAATAGAGAACAAAACCTTAAATAATAAACTATACGAAGCACAATTTTCTCAGCAAGAGATTAATGCATATTTGGTCATAAAACAAACTCTGTAAAGTAAAACAAGAAATTTGAATAAATTTTTTTAAAGCATTAAAGGCTAACGCATATAAAACTGAAACAGAAAAAAAATCATTTTAGCACTCAATGAAATCTTCGTTTATTCTCAACTGGAGTGCATCTGTATCAAATGAGATTTCTCCTCTCTGGTACAGTTAAGTTGCAAAGAGAAAAACACAAACTTAGTAGGTTTATTTGTATCTACTTTCCCTGTTTTAACCAAACAGCGGCATCATAATTGTTTTTCACATAATTTATAATTGCACAAATAAAAGTAAAATTGTGATAATGCAATAAGCTATTTTTGTAATAATTTTACAACATAGAAATGATAGAACTTGCACTGTTGGCTTTGTCACTCCATATATAGCTGGGAGTGACTAGTTGGAGTGCGGTTTCAGTCATGCCGACACCTGCAAGTTAATAAATTAATTAACTCTACCTTAATCAACTGAATTCTTATCCAGGTCCTGCACTAATTAACGCTCCTGTCACAGTAGTTGAGTAATTGGACTGCTAAGGTAAAAGTATTTCAATGGAGCATAAGACAGCGCAGTATGCCTCGGACAAACAGCTGCAGAGATAAGACAATAACAATAACAGAAACCTTTCAAAAGCACATATGCAAATTTTGGTCATCAAATACACACGTGTGTCACTTATTACAAAAGTATTGCTGAAAATCAAATTTGTTGATAAGCAAGGTCTAATTAAATGCAGTGTGTTTTCAACTTGCATTTGCAACTTGCAACATTGCAAACTTGGCACACACAAGTTTACTTTTAGATCTCATTAGGTTACATATCTGAATTTGTAAACCCACGGTTTCCCACCTTTTTAAATATCACAGATTCCCACCTGTACAGGTCTCTTTCATACACCTTTGTGCATGTCTTTGTGACATGCGTCTAAAAGTCTCATACACTTAAATGTCTCCGTCATGCCCCCTAGAGTTCCCTGTTATATGGCTCTAAAAAGTTTCTATCATGCCCCCTAGAGGTCTCTGTCACACACTTCTATTAAAAAGTCACAGTTAGATGCCATCTGTCATGCATCTCTGAATTACTCTATTATAGGCATCTACCATGTAGCTCTAAATTGCACTTTAATATGCCACGTAGAGACATTTATGTACGCCTCCGCCTAATGTCTTCTGAAGTTGTTTGCAGAGAAAATTTTTCTTATTCTCCGCGAAAATTTTCCCTATTCTCTACAGCATTGAAACTGTGTTTATGAAACTGGGCAGCAAAATTTAATCAGTTTAGAAGCCAAGTAAAACTTTTATACACAAGGGAGCAGCGAAGCCACACTTTTTTCAATAAACAGTTCATACACAGACTCTTTTGTTACACGCGAAGCACAGATTCGCGGTACAGTATCGTTAATGAAAGAAAGGCAGGAAAGCAAGAACCCTTGTTGATGTTAAAAGATAAACATGTTCAAATTTTAAAGCACTTAAAAAGAAATTACAAAATAAAGAACGAAACGTGACGTGATACACACGAAAATTCTCATTTGATATAATCTGCAACTGGACTAATTTGATGTGCACTGGCAGACCTGCTGAAGCCAAAAAAAACACAAAGAACCATTGCAGATACAATCAAGTTTTGAACAAGATCACACAAACATGCACACGTTTGACTGCACGTTAAAACATACACATGTTAAAAAGTAGCGTATGAAGAAAATTCATGCTTTCAAAAATGTCTGGAAGCCTGCAATTAAAATCTCCATTAGCCAGATTTAGCAATCATAACACAAATCTTTGTCCAGTGTACTCAGTTCTCTAAACAGAAACACCGCAAACCCTTCTGCATTCACCAAAATGTTGTCTCTTTACCCTCTTTCTTTCCCATACCGCACACGGCCACAATTCTTGAGTTTCCACAGGTGGGTAGGTCGTCACTTTTCATATTTATATAATACAGGAAACATTTATATACAAGCAAAGGGGATTTTGGAACTAGCAACAACCTATTTTGTGAACACGCACACCACCTCACTGCTTTATGGTTTATGTATTTACAGTCTAAATGTTGTAAACAAGCGTTGTAAACAAGTGTGGAAACTGTCTGAGGTTGATGTGGGTCTGGCCAGCATCCAGTCTGCACCGTTTATAACTTCGCAAATCTAGCTGAAAATACAATACACGTAATGCAGCTATACAGGCAACTTCCTGAAAAGGAAGAATTTCCTGTTCTGGCAAACACGAACCTCGAGGGAAAACGCTAAAACATCGGTAAATGTTGCAGCCATACACAACTACCATGCAGACTTGTAGAGTAGCAATAAAAATCCACTTTTTATGGCAAAAATAACTAAAAACATATTCATATTTTTTATTCTAAGCTATTCTGGTTTGCTGCTCACCAATTACAAAAAATACCTTTTAACAGCCACAATGCAGATATAAGACTTTCATTATTTTAATCCATTATAAATACATTTTAGTCAAATTCTAGTTAAAGGTGTGGTTGCAAATCAAAAAAGGCGTGAACGGACAGAAAAAGGCACTAAAATGACGTTTTGAAAGCCATTTTGGTAAAAATAGCTTTTTTACTGGTAAATATGGAAGGCTGACGATCGGTAAACATACCCAAGAGGGTGTGAAGAGCAGAGGTGACGCCTTTATTATTTTTTAGTCTGTTTTTTCAAAATGATAACATGGTAGTTTTGTGTTGGATAAGATGAGATTAGTTCCTGAAAGTGCTGTGGGTATTCCTCTTATAAAATTTGCTCATCTTATGAAGAGATGACAACTCGGAGTGATAAGCTTACTAAGCAGGCCAAACAGGCTGACAAAATTTACAATTTAACTGGCTGCTCTACAAACAAATCCTTCTCTAGACAAAACACACTGGCAGCGACGGACAATTCATAGATTTATCGAATTAATCCTAATTAGAACTACATATAAATCGATATAATCAGAGACTGAACGGCAGGGCACTTTATTTATGACTTTAGTCATAAATTGCATAAATAGCTTATTTAATACTAATTTCAGATTTTATTTATGACTATTTATGACGTGTCAAATTTTGACCAAAAATGCCATCCTGAGCTAAAAGAAATACATATTTTTAATCAGAATCTTGTATTTTGCCTTTCTTCGTTCTTCATTACATTAAAATGTAATAAAAATGTCTACTTTCATCATTCCAAGGCCTGAAGTTTCTCGTATTGTTTTGCATGCAGGCATCCCTCCAGACTGAAATCCGTGATCGTGTTTATAATAATTATAGTATCGGTTTTAATTTGTTTAGGATGACCTATAAAATTACTGCTCATAAAAATCAATCTATTAATTAATTCGTACAGTCACAATTCGTAGCCACAATTAGTACAAGTAAATAATGTATTTTTTAAATATCGATTTTAAATTTAATGTTGGAAAATACTATTGGCTATTACATCTTTCTAGGGAACCGTCACGTATGTTTTCTAATTAAAATTACATTAAGCAAAATAACTAAACAAGAAAAACAGTTAAATTTTAATGACAATGAAGCAACAAATTCTCCCAAAGATAAAATATGCTCAAATTCTAGCAGACGGCATTATTCTTATTTCTTGAGGATGAGGCAGTAAGGCACGGGAAACGCTTGCGGCAAACTCGAGCTAAAACCTACACCCAAGCCATTGACTTACGCCGCTTAGGGGTAAGCATCGAAGTTCGGTTCGATTCGAATTCGAAAGTCACAAATTCGGTTCGATTCGAATTCGCTTTCTGGTAGAGAATGCTCACCCCTAACGCCGCTAGGATGAGAAAGGCACTGAAATGAACGTGCAAAGAAAAGAATTAGAAGTGTAGATTTCTGTTATTGTGCAGAGCGTAGGTTTGAGGCGGCAGAACTTTAGGACATTAAAATAGGTAAGCTGTCTTTAATTCAAATTTTCGATGGAACGACAACGATTCTGTCGGTGCCTATTTATTTTTTCGCGGTAACGCGCTCATTTACTTTTTATTATTTAGGTTGCTTCTAGACGAGTTAATGACAGATAAACGCATCAGTTAGACAGTCTCAGTTACTGTGTTAGTCCACCAAACAGTCACGCGCAAGCTTCTTATGGACTGCCTGTGTGTGTGGGAGAGAGAGAGAGAGAGAGACGGTGGAAACAGTTTTCTGTACTGAATTTTTTGTTCCATTCATCGGGAAATGATTATTTTTCTTTCGTTATTTATGACAAATTTGAAATCTTATTTATGACTATTTATGACTATTTTGCAAGAAAAGTCATAAATAAAGTGCCCTGCTGAACGGTAATTGAATTAATCGAAAGCAAAATACGTGTTACACACTGACTGTCTTAGGACAGATAAACAGACTGTGTTTTTTCTTCATTTTCTCACATTCTGCAATGTGCTCAATTGCGAACCACAGTATTGTAAACTGGCACTTTACATTCGTTGGCCACATGACTTGTGTTGTGTTGTAGTCACAGAGTAGTTAACGAATGTGTGTCTATAAAAATAATTTGCATGTACGAAAATGGTAAAAAAAGCTGTGCAGCAGTTTTGCAGATTATATTTCACTGCAATTATTGAAAAATATGGCTAAAACACTATAAAAATTGTCCCAAGAGATCAATCGTGATAATGAATTACAAGAACAAGATCACAAAATTTCAAAATCACCCATCACTACACACTCAGCAAAGCTTGCATGCATAATTTATTATCAGGTTTTCATGGCAAACGTAACAGCAATCGGTTAAGCAAATCTCTCTATCCATCATCATCACAGAAGTGAATCGAGAATAAATCGGTGAAACCAAGCGAATATTGATTTTCTACAATGACGTCTGCCATAATGAGCAATTCCTAGGTAATCTCAATAATGCACATGCAGGCCTGCCAAGGAAAACAGAATCAATTACCAGACAATTAACTCGGCTAGGATACCAGACACTACTGCTGTGATTCTAACTGACAAAGTAAAATCTTCCTATCAACGAGCAGAAATTACAAAATAACTGTCCAAAAGACTGAAAACCACCACCAACCCATCAACACGACAAAATAATTGCCCGTATAGACAATTAATTACACGCGACACGTGTAGAAACAAAATTGGGACGCTTAAATGAACATCTTGACTGGAGGCATAGCCAGGTGGAGAGGGCAGCAAGTCAATCACACACAGGTCTAAGAATATTGAAAAAAAATAAAAAGGAAAAAATGAGATTTAGGCCACCAAATCACTGAAACACAGAAGACAAGATACAAGTAAATATACGCCCTACAAGCACCACTCATTCATGACGTATTTGATATTGTCTAGATACGCCCCTCTTTGCCAAGGAAGCCAACATTGCTCACGTCTTCTTAGATTTCGGCAACAGTGTAAGAACTTTTGCTGCGTGAAACCGCTCCCGGATGAGTAACATGAAATTTATAAGAAAACTTTCCGAAACATCGACAAACAGGACCCATTAGTCAAAGTCTATAATCAGCGCATGATCACATACAAGAAGAGGTCAATAGTACTACATGTATATAACTGCAGCAGATGTGACGTCACACAGTGTTGGCAAACACACACTATCTTTGTAATATGAAAGTGATATTTACAGAAAATTGTTAACAAACAGTTCCAACACAGCAGACAAATCAGGATTTGTAAAGAGAAATGATCTACATCGATGGGTACATGAGAGTGCAAAGAGAATTGGCTAATAGCATTTTCCTGGAAAAAGCTACAACATTCAAAGATCTTGTTGTCTAGTAATGCATGAATATGTGTGCACAATTTGTGTGTATACAGTTAATGCAACTTATTTCCTATGTAAATTTTATATACAAGTATGTATATTATGTGTAGTTAATGTAACTTATTTCCTATGTAAATTTTATATACATGTACGTATATTATGTGTGTGTGGTTTATGAACTTTGAGTTTGAAATGGAATTTTTACTTACTCACTGATACATGGGTTTAATCTCAACTCTAAAAAACACTCCAAACAAAATCTTCTACTTTTCTTTTGTCCAGACATTTTTAGTCAGTACTGTAGACACTGACGATTTCAACAACTAGGTTAACTATTACTTATAAATTTAAGCAAAAATATCAAACACGCAGAGTAGCACACATTTTTCTGCAGCAAAATAAAATAGAAATGTTTGTATTTCTATTGCATAATGTCATTCATTGTTGTAGCTAATATACTGCACTTCTCATTACTTTATTATTAGTTTGCTTTGATTGTTAGCTAATTTACTATCAATTAGAAAAAGTTTCTTTGTCAGCCATAAATTTTTATGTGACCAATACTTAGTAAACTTCAAGCTTTCAACAACTATCATGGCTACTACTATTGGAGACAAGAAATTAAAGAAAAAAAGTAAACTTCAAGCTTTCAACAACTATCATGGCTACTACTATTGGAGACAAGAAATTAAAGAAAAAAAGTAAACTTCAAGCTTTCAACAACTATCATGGCTACTACTATTGGAGACAAGAAATTAAAGAAAAAAAGTAAACTTCAAGCTTTCAACAACTATCATGGCTACTACTATTGGAGACAAGAAATTAAAGAAAAAAAGTAAACTTCAAGCTTTCAACAACTATCATGGCTACTACTATTGGAGACAAGAAATTAAAGAAAAAAGTAAACTTCAAGCTTTCAACAACTATCATGGCTACTACTATTGGAGACAAGAAATTAAAGAAAAAAGTAAACTTCAAGCTTTCAACAACTATCATGGCTACTACTATTGGAGACAAGAAATTAAAGAAAAAAAGTAAACTTCAAGCTTTCAACAACTATCATGGCTACTACTATTGGAGACAAGAAATTAAAGAAAAAAGTAAACTTCAAGCTTTCAACAACTATCATGGCTACTACTATTGGAGACAAGAAATTAAAGAAAAAATTTATCATTACTAAAAAAATTTACCTCTTTCTGTGAATGGTGTATCTGCTCTTGCTTGAATAGTGCTAAATAACTCGCCTCCAGCCATACTGAAAATAAACAAAATTTGTTATGTACCATAACACAAACACAACGAAAAATATGCACATTCGAAATAAATAAAACAAGTCTGGTCTTAAGCACCAAAACAGAGTTGTGTGAACTTATGTCATTCATTGTTATCCAGTGAACTGACCCATAAGATATGACATATTGATTGATTCCAAAATTTATCCATAAAAATATATACAACAAAAGAATATAACTGTACCAGCATTGCAATATTTTATATTACATTTAGTGATGTAAAGTAATCGAAAAATATGTCTGTACAAAATACATCAAGTTTTAAAAACGACTTTTCACCATTTTTTACAGTACATGATTCACAGAATTTCATTGTCGCCTTGGGAAATTTATGCTTCACAAATCTGTAAAAATATTTTCTTTACAGTATTTTAAAATGTGGTAAATTGAATTCTACAAACCAAAGTTATCAAAACAGCTCAGAAAGCAACTGCATTTGACCTTTATTAAATCAAAACTTTAGAAACTGTGATCAACCAAATGTGGCTATTGTTCTAAAGCTCTGTGCTTCTAAGGGACATTACAATGTAATTGTCCCTGGAACCTACTATTTTATTCATTTATTACACTAATAATCATCTTGCAGAAATGAACTCAGATTATATCCAAGAAAATTCCCAGAAGCCATGAAAATGCAATGAAGCCAAGGAAATGCAACAAATACAACCATTAAGCAAATGAATCCACTGAGAAGAAGCCTATTTAAAGCTGCTGTATGTAAATCTATTCTGTAATTATTGACAGAGTCAGTGTGATAAGGATTTCATTCAACATGAGTAATTTAACGTTCAATACCAGCAATTCAACATTCGCAGAGCGGAGGCAGCTGGAATTCCACACAAGTGTAATGCAGTTAATTCACAGTTTAAACCAACCTTTCATCAAAACCACAATGTACATATAGGTGCTCAACTGCATGATTTTATTTAGAAAATGGATAGCTGAGATTTCTCAGGGACCTCTATAGTTGTGCGTAAATTTGTACCATCTAAGTGTGAGTGCATAGGAAGAGGTGTACCAAAGAACCGATAGATACCTTCTTAATCTATTTACAAAGTCACTCAAATTAGTTCAGTAAATCCAATGAAAAAGACATTAAGACATGACTCAGAGTTGTAAGAAAATTGAAAATTATTATAAATTATTAAATGTCCAAAAAAACAAAATTTGTGAAAATTGTTCATTGAAAATTTCTACTTTTGGCATTCGGTAAGTTGGTAACCTCCATAAAAGGGCATTTGGCAAATTTTTCTCTGTTTCTATCACAACACCAAGAGATCTATGCACTCAGTGTGCTAGCATTTTGCTTGTGTTTTTCTACATCAATTTCTCAGTTTTGTAAAAGACAGCTGACAGTTCCTTTCGTAATTTTGTAACACATCTTCTGTTATCTTAATGGCTTCACAATATTTATGCATTTTCTCCAATTTTACTCACATTTTTGTTCACAGTAATTTCTCATCCTGTTTCAAGTAATAAATCAGTTATCATTTTTCATCACACAAGACAATAAAAGTGTCTTGAGGAATGAGCAAAATACATCTTACACATTACGTGCCGGTTTTCTGATAAACTGTCAATAAATGCAGCAGAATTTCAAAATGTGTTGAAATTATAAAGACAAATTTGAGGTTTTGCCACTAATAATGAATGGAGATACACTCTTCGCGACCATAAACAGAAAATTTGTAAAACTTGACGAGATTCAATGCTAATACAGTACTTTTAAACACACCAGCACTTTGCAGAAAATTTAGACAATGCATTTAGACAAAACTGTTTGTACCTCTTTCTTCTATATTTCCCATACTGCTACAAATGCTTTTAGATGCACCTAACCATGGGTAATGATCAATATATAGAACAATGCAGTCGACTTTTAACTGTTTATTAGGCTTCACTTGACTTTTGATAAACAGGTGACTTGTTTCTATAACAATGCAGGTTTAGAGACAAAATCAGAAGGGCTTCATTCAAACGTTGCTACAGGTAGTACTAAGCACTACCATCGTCGTACTACTATATCAAATTAATGGAACGACATGCATAAAATGAACCATTTAGAAGTTTAAGAATGTAAATCGTGCCTAGAGCGTAAATGCAAGCATAGGTGTGGAGAAGCATGTTAGTGTCTTAAATTTTAGCACTGACATTAAACTAGTAAGTACTCCTAAATTGGTGGTACCTAGGCCTAATCAGTAATTACTCAGTCTAAAGTCCAGTGCTAATGCTATACACATTAGTACAAGTGTTGAAGTTTTCGCGTGGACTTTGGATTCTATGACATTCACCAGCTCAAGCAAAGCTTAATTTCTACTTGACATTCGAAAGGTGTCAGATGGGGCCACGCGAGCTATACAGCTAGATATTACAAATGTGCATACAGAAACGAATGTTCCTCACACATACATGTAATTGAATTTTTGTATATGTATGGAGCCGTATGAGAAGTGCAAAAAACTGTAACTAACTTGAAGTCTCGAACAAAGTTCAACCGGAAATCCGCTGACAAAAAATACATAGTTTGTTTTAAGAACAAGTATTAGTAAGTCATCAGCTAGGTAAACACATTGCCAAGCAACTGATAAACAACTGTTTACAGACAGCTATACAAAAGGTATTGTATTTACCCCTTACAGTAACCCGAGCTGCTTAAATAGTGTTTGTTGCAAAAGTCAAAAAAACAGTAAATTGGGGGCTCATTAGCCAAAAACTACCATTAACTAGCTCTGTTTTAGAAATGGCCACATGTGCACGGAAACTGTTGATCAGATTAACAACAAAAACAGCAATAAAAATAAACATGGTGCAACATTTTCTAGTGTTTTAAAATAAAGAAGCTTACCTACAATATGCTGTGAACCTACCATGCATGATACTGCCAATTACCGTGATTTTTCTCATGTTTTTGTTAAACCAATTAGATTGTAAATGCACAGCAATATTATCAATAACAACAAAAATACACAAATGTAAGTTAAGCTCAACAAACACTTTCTACTATGCTACTTACGTAGAAAAAATAGCATGAGAAAACTGTCGCATCGTTGCCACGCATTATTTTAATTCATTTTTACACATACTACACAGCTAGAGAATAATTCTGAGGAATGTGCAACCTAAGTCAGCACCTGGAGCCTAGAGGTCTGACCATTTTTACATATTTATTTGGTCAATATTCTAATACCTAACTACAATAGCCAGATCCTACTTTTCTTCACAAATGTTTAATTGTTTAGTCATTTACCATAATACCATTAAATTGTAATAAAGTTTATTACTTACTGTTCCATAACTACTAGGAGGCATTTGTTACCGGCGAATGTGTTCTCGTAAGCATCAACAATATTTACGATGTGTCGACATTTTGATGCCCGCCAGTGCAGTTCCACCTCCCTCCGTGCTTTGGGGGAATCTCTTAGAACCTGAAACATGGCAGTTTTAAAAGCTGTTGGAATTAAAACGATGCTTAAATTATATTAAAAAACGTTAGCAGTTATCATGCCAAACACCTGAAAAAATAAAGAAAAAGTAACTTTTTCAACACTGGCAAAAACCACATACAGTATGGGCAATTCTACACCAATTCTACGCAAGATTTCAGTACTGAGGCTAATTGTATGTGAGATACGTTACAGCCAGGAGAAAACTTCGCTTGAAAAAATTTAAGCAAAAGAAATCTAGTTCAGGCCCGTGTCACACAGGTAAAGCCATAAGGTGTCTTCCATCTTCTGTAAGGCGAATGCCGTAATCCGCAATATGCACCTTGTTCTGTGTAACTAGCAAAGCGTTTGCCATAATCCTTTTTTGGCGGGTTTGCAGAATAAACATATTCGGTCTACAAAGCCAAAATGCTCGTTTGAAATCTACAAAAGAGGTATACTGTTTCTGCTTTTGGGAAACACGTTTGTCAGCAACGGTTTTTAATACAAAAATGTTATCGCGAGCTTGGTAGTTACTACGAAATACTGCCTGAGTCCCGAGTATAACATTGTTACTATTGCACCATATTTCTAAGCTAGTACAAATCAAGCCTTTTTAAAAAGTTTACGAATAATGCTAAGTATGTTGATTCCCTTATAATTACTACGGTCAAACGTTGGTCCTGATTCGTGAATAGGAGTGATAATACCATATGACCATTCTTCAAGTATGTCACCAGTTATGAGCATATCATTAAAAATTTTTAACAAGCATTGCTTTAAGTCGACAAATCCTTCCTGTATATATTTAATGGACGAACCATCGATCCCTGTAAATTTACCCGATTTTACTTCAACAAGGTATTTTTCAAATTCGTTTGTATCAAAAGTTTTATTAAATACAGAACCGTCTTATGATATAAATGAACTATGCATTATAAAAACCACAAACACGCTAGTTATCCCATTAGCGATGAGCAAAAACGCCTTATGGCAAATGAAATTAATGGCTAAATTTGCTTCGCAATAAGGCACCTCATGAACCACTAAAACGGCTTAAGAGGAGCCTATCGCGGATAATGGCTGACTGTATGCAAACCGAGGCTAGCGGAAAACGTCAAATGGATTATCTGTGTGACAGGTTAGCGTACATTCATTTTTCATAAGGCAGCTTTTTCCGCTTACAGTTACACGCCTTATGGATTGACTATGTCCAGCTCTGCATGACTGTAAGACTGACTGACTGTAAGTAATAAGCATTGCAAATTACAACAAAATAAACTTGGCACTTTTAAAGCAAAATGTATTATTAAAAAGCATAACAACAAACACCTATTTAAAATCATTTTATAAGTTGTAAACCTTTGTACGGTACACCTATATAAAAAATTAAGTGACACTTGAACAAAAGCAGAAGTATTACTTTTTATTATACTTAAGCCCTAAGAAGAAAGCAGCAACTTTCAAGATCATCAATATACAGTGCCTGACTGAAAACCGATAACAGAAAATGATTCAGTCGTCAATTCAGCTCATATCTACAAAAACGTAGTTTGTAAATTAAACTGCAAGAAAGGGGAGTGCTATGTTGGTTCTCAGAGTGCCTACACCAAGTTACCAGAAGAAAATGGTTAATTTTTTTAGCCAATTTCAGTGTGGGTAATAAATCATTTTGGCAGAAGAATGCAAGGTCTTGAAAAGATTAGTATGACTATGTCTACTAGTATGATATCTTAATCCTCAGGCTTGAAGATGTGCTTGTAAAACTTTGAATAAATATATACATGTGCTACAGTATTGGCTATAGCAGAACACAAGCAATATAGTACATTGCCTACATACAGCAGATGCAATTCATCAAATCACTAACTGTTGGATGGCATGAACGAACCAGTGCAAAGGTTTATTTAAACAAGAACTGTGTCCACATAATTGGTCTACTGGCGAACATGCTGAATGATGCATGTTGCAAAATTTGAACTAACATTGCTCAATTGATTGAAATCAATTGAAACAACTAAATGTACAGTCCTGGTCTAGTCAGACTCAGACTCCTTTGTAAGTACAAAAATAGCAATAGACTAACAATGTGATACAGTGTGATACCTGGCCCCAGACATTATGGCCTCCACTGTGATAAATTTACAAGCTTCACCTTAATTATGACATAAGTGTAGGTTTAATAATATTGGCGAACATCATTCTTTGAAGTATTCTGTAGGCCCTATTATATGCTTTCTTGTGGTGTTCCATAGTAACTAAATAAGCTAATAATTCTTGCTTTCTTTTCTCTTTGGCCTAAAAACTCACTTATTACACAATATTTTAATGGCTTACTACTTAGAGAAATTGTAATGACGTAAACAACACTTCTAAGCACTTTTTAGCAATTTTTAAAGCCCCTCATTAGTGAAATATTTTAAATCTAGTCAGCTAACTATGACAGCTTGTTTTTGTATAACAATTTCATAAAATTGCACAGCACTTTCTACCATAGCGATCTGCAAACCATATGAAATGTGCATTGTTAGAGTGTCAGTTTTTTTTAAATAGAATAAATCGTGATGCAAAAATTAATTATTTACCAGCCAGAAGTAACCCACTACAATTTAGTGTAATTACTGAATCTATCACTCCAATCAAATTATGCGATTTTTCAATAGACAAAAAAATAACTAAGAATGAATGATACTCCTTTTCCACCATAAGAGTATCTGCAATTAAAATAAGACACTCTACCTTCAACGCATAGCTGCGCCCACTTTGTTTATGTTCACACCTCATAACTTTGCCGTTTATACCTAATCCCAAAACATCCTTTGTCAGTTTATAATCATTTGTCACCGGGTGCTTTTTCACTAAACTGGAAACGTCTGGTTTTTGCGAGGGTTGACTACCACCTCCTGTCCCTAGCGTACCACTAGACACTTTCTGTGTAGATTCATCGTTCCCCATGCTTGTAGTCTCGTTAATTTGTTCAGGATCTATAAAGTTGCAGCGGTTCTGACTGTGATACAGGTTCAGGAGGTCCAGTATATTCAGGTAAATATGCCGTCCCAAAGCTAAGTGTGGCATGAGAGAAGATTTACAACACAGTCATAAACCCGGCACTGATGTTTATTTGCAATTTTTATGGGTTGGTAACGCGTCGCACAATATACACAAAACTTTCTGCACAAACTTTTCAAGAACTTCACCTACACTGCCGTGGTGATGAAACTGCTCAGTGCTCAAATGACGTGTGTAACGAACTGTAGATTGCGCGATTTCGTGAGAAAGGTTTTGTGTTGTGCTTCCATCTGTTGGGCAAAAATGTCAGAAGAGAATATTCCTTACACTTGCTTTTATGTTAGCATTCACTTAAATGACAATAATTTCTAAAATAGTAAAGATGTTTTGATTTTTTTTTTCAATATTTTACATGATTGTAGATTATCTCCATCATCAAGGATGAGAGATTGATTTTTCAGAGATGTCGCATCCACTTTCCGATGTATCTGCTAAGAGAAATAGCTAAATGCCACAGCAGGTGATTTTGCTGACAGATAACTATCCGTCTAATTATAATACTTAGGCCTTGTGTTGCTTAACTTCAGTTACTAAACATACACCATGACCATTCATGCAGTTATGGGTTACCTAATACATATCCTAGTTCCAATCTTAAACAACTATATAAATATTATTATCTACATTAAATCAGCCATTGAGTGTTGAATTAAATCGTGCAGAGTGCCGAACAATACAAAAAATACAAGAAAAAATAATTGTGTTCTGAGATATCGTATATGGTGTGGCTGGCAAGGCATGTAATGTTGTACGATGTAATGTTTGGCAGCAGCCAGTAGGCACTACAATATCGTGTTATGTGACATGTTATGTTAACGGTTATGTAATGTGGCGTTACTGCATTGCACTAAAAGTCTTGAGTCTACCAGTAGTAGATATAACATTAGTACTGTATTATTATAATTATTGGCGCAATTCAATTTTGTACTGAGTAAAACAAAACCATTTTTATATCTGTCGACAGATGGCGCGAGATGCACAGAAATCACGTTGTGTTTACATTGCAGCGCATGACAATCAGATCAGACTGTACCTCAGCTGCTTCCGTGGTAGTCATTCCGACAGGCGTGAGGATGTCTGTAGTTTAATAATTTGATGTTGTGCTATTTGTTAGTAATGCTGCTAGACGAGTTATAACTGCAAACTGGTAAGTATGATGGAATTACCTAAGTTATCTATTCAAACTAAGTTTCAACTCTATTTACACTGGCTGTAGTCTTGAACAATATATTTCTAGTTCTAAAAACTCTTTAACGACACACTAGAACTTCTGAGTCCAAGTTGTAGCTATTATGATGAAAATTGTCTAGACCAAAAACGGACTACAATTCACAGATTGCATACTGCAGAGCGATATTGTGGAATTGTGGTACACTATATATTTACTATAGGACGCATTGGATCGCAGTACTATTATTATACGAGTTTTAGTTCATAAGTACAAGTTCGTAAATATATGATGGAGTTATATTTATTACTATATTAGTATTACAGTTGCGAATCTTCCAAAATGTCATAATGTCCTAATAATATATAATAATAAATTATGACTTTCTTAAATAAAACCCAAATTCAGCCAGCTTTGGTTCACCTTAAATTCCTTACGAAATTCCCATTAAATTGCTGTTATTATTATAAATTGTTGATAAATTATGTTATGTCTGAAAAAGTTGTTAAAAATCTGAAGTCTGTTTTGGTGCCATTTTTGCATGTTGGTTTTAAATTTTATGCCAGTAAAGTTTGTTGACAAATTAAAAAGACAAATCTTGAATATTAATCATTTTTTTAAAAACTAAAAACGCTACTTGGACAGCCAGGGTTTTTCATCGAGCAAATCGGCGAGCAAACTGACATCAATAAAAAGTGCCAGTTTGCAAGATCAAAAACGCATATTTTGTTCACTTTGTACACGTAAATTTCTTCTTTCCACCAATCAACAATTACTATTACTGTTTACATCTTTCATTACACTTTTAGCTGCAAGAGCTCTAAAGGCTATGCAGGCCTTACTCACTACATTGAACTGCTGAAAGACTGTGACATCTGTGTGAACACTGGCAAGCCAGTTTTCACCAAAAATTTTTTTAATTAAATGACGGTCATCATGCTGCCATGGTAGATAGTTAGTAGGCACTGCACTGAGTAGACACTAGTATGCCAGTGACTGTTTATTATAATCAGTTCAACTTCACCATGTTCATAGGAATGCTCTGTGTGTGGGTCTTACCATTTTTTTCAGCAATTGCTGATATGTGCATGTTGGTGTATTCATGAGTGCTGTCGCATTATACTGCGAGGTAAAATAGCCTTATTAACATTTTATATCATTTGTTGAGTCTTTTTGCTATTGCTCAGGCTGAAAACCTAATGAATGCCCTGCTTATCATTTATGATGCTCAGAAACAATAATGATGTTGTTGACTGTGAAATCATTGTATATTGATACACCCCAAAATACAGTTGATAGTTGTTTCAGATCATTAGCTGTATTACTACACATAACTTATAACCTTTTTGTGAAATTCTTTTAACATTTACAACCTTGCCAGACAGACAAGTTAAATCACTTATGACCATCAAAGAAAGAAAATGTTTATCTTTCTTGATTATGCCCAATCTGCCTTGCTCCTTTCCCATTTCAAACTGTATGCTCTTGTTGGAAGGCTCTATGGAAGGCTATGGAAAGCTAACTAATCAATTAAATTAGTTAATAAAACAGGCTAATTAATCAACTAAATCATTAATGCATTAAACCAAGTAGGTTGTCAAATTGTTTCTGATGTGTTCTTTCTACCTTCATAGAAATTAACTTCTCTGTATACCTCAGCTTTCAAGCCTTCCAAATTGGGTACTTATATTGTAAGTCTTAAGTCTTAATAATGACTTGTGCTAAGAGTGTGGAAATGTTGGCAATAAATTTTTGCTTATCTGATTCTGTCCATGCATGATGCATCTCCAGTTCCACCTATCTGTCTCTCCATTGATTTACATTCAGTGATGTAATTTCACGTACATACTTAGATAATAACAATATGTAAGCAGATTAAGTTATTTTCTAATAATTTGGGTATACAGATATTCTTCTGGATGATTCTGTGATTAAAGCAAGGTTTACCGTATCAGCACTGTATTGGCAGATCCAATCCAAGAGAATGACCATTATTTGTAAAACAAATTAGTAAACAACTCACCTGAAACTATAAAGATAATTTCAGTTTCTACCATGAAAATTTATAAAAGCAAAATGAACATCTCCATTACCGTTTTATTTGGATCTTTCAAAAAGAGCGAGAAATTGGCCAACCTCTTTTCGTTGCCAAGGAAGGCTTCCTTAAATCATGCATTATCTTCATGAAAAATTGATTTCTCTGATCGAAAACTTACCAGAGCTATCAATCCCCTATTTCGTGGTCACCTGTCGACAAAATTTACGCATAATATATGGTCTCTAGGTGTTGTAGTTCATGGTGTCTTTAAAAATTAACAGTAGTGTTGACAAGTAGATTAAAAAAAGAATTGAGACTGACGTGTAAATCTTCGTTACTCTAGTAATATGGTTTCGGTTTTCAAGTTTGTGCAAGATTCATTTAATCTGTTAAAACGAGCGTTTCTACCTGAACGAATGCAATGCAATTTACCGTCTTTGGTCACTTTGCTGATAGCTTTTCAAAACTCTAGAATCTTTTAATCTAATTCTGAGCAGCGCATTAGTGTGATTGGCTACATTTTGTGAAAATTAGCAGATCCAAGATTTCTGAGCAGTTTTCATTCACCAAAGCACAGCACTATGTAGTATAGCCTCTCTAAGGTATGTACCAGTGACATCACATGTTCCTATTCCTGCATATAGTGACATTGTTGTTTTCTATCGGGAGTGACAATTTGACCAATCACAGATTGCCAGCAGCCAACATCGAAATATTAGTCAGATCTTCACGGCATAATGTGATATTTAACTTTAGATGCAAGAAACCCATCTTGGTTTAACCCTGTCACCTCAATGTGTGAGACACATTCTGGATGGCTGTAGTGAGACAGGAATCTATTTCATTACAACATTATGCTTTATGACGAGTCACTGAACCAACAGAGGTTTCTTAGCTACTTTCTGATGCAAATGACTCCCTGTGTACAACAAAGAGCCAGAATTAGTATGAAATTGCCTACAGTGAGCATTTATCTTGCAGTCACCACTTTCGTCCCTGACCAACCTCAGCACCATTCTTAACTTCAGTCACAGGCCACTCATCATGCTGACTTGGCTATGCCCTTTAGACTAATGTTAGAACTCACCCAGTTCATTTATAAAGCTAATTTTGAGAAACTAAGAAATGCTGAACAACATTTGTAGTTTGAACTGCTAAAAAATGTTATGTCACTGCTATTCAATGTTTTCACTCTCCTTTTCATTTTCATTTTATTATTTCTCTGAATTTTGCACAACAGCTTGCTGTTTAGTGAATGCTTTACAAAACACTGAAATTATTATGGCATAGAAATAGCTCTATTTGCATTAAGTGTAGCACATTTTCATAAAAGACAGAAGAAGTACCACAAAATGATTACAAGTAATTGTGCTCTATAAAAACACTTATTAAGTATGCTTGTATTTTTATGCTGTTTTATAGCTTTTCTATAATTTTATTGAAATTTTGCTAGTGAAAATAGTGACTATAGTGAAAGTGTGAATAGTACTGGGTAACTATTGCGGTTATAATCTTTTCTCTTTCAGGTAGTCACGACCAAAAGCTCCGTGCAATATCAACCCGTGTCAAAAGATAGAATGTGTCAAATTTGAGTGCTTGCAGGAATGAGATGATGTGACAAATGTCAACCACGTTAACCCTTAGAGTAGGTCATTGTCATTTCCGGCTTTGGTGAGCAGTTGACGAATCACCATGACACGACGTCCGGCACCTCTCATCGACAATATCGACGATGACTACGCGATGGACAAGCTCCAAAGTCGCACGCCCATCTTCGTGTTCGTCCTGACAGCCTTTTCTGCCATCGGAGGTTTCCTGTTTGGGTATGATACTGGCGTCATTGCAGGAGCCATGCTTCTTTTGAAGGACAGCTTCGGTTTGACATCACTATGGCAATCACTCATCGTCAGCGTAACCGTCGCCTTTGCCGCTCTGTTTGCCCTGGTTGGTGGGCTTGCCAATGACCATCTGGGACGAAAGCCGGTCATCTTCTGTGCCAGTTTTGTCTTCACTGCTGGAGCCCTCGTCATGGGGCTGTCCACTAACAAGTATATGTTGTTTGGTGGTAGAATTGTCATTGGGGCAGGCATAGGTGAGTGATATTGTTCTGCTTAGTGAACTTCTCTTTAATCTAGAGAAGAGGCTGTAACGCTATTACATAAAATAAAAATAAGTTGGCAAAGTTTAAATTGAAAAGAAAGGAAATGAAGCAAAAAAAGGATGAGGAAAAAGAGAGAAGGACGAGGGTGACAAGAGAGAAAAGAGTGAAGACGAGCGAAAAAGGAAAAAAAGGAAACAAAATAAAACGAAAGAAAAAAGACAAGAACTTGATAGAAATAAGTGAAAATAAAAATTCGATTTTTTAAGATCACAAAGATTTTGTCACCTAACACTGTCACATTTATTTTTAAAGCAGATTCCCAAAATCTTCTGAATTAAGGGAAATAATTTTCTATCAAGTGGCCTCGTAATTTGTTTCTTGATTCCCGGCCCCTGGCCTTTTATCTGTTGGCGAGCTTACAGTCAATTCCACAGTTGAATGTTTCTTCACACCTTCCTTTTTAAAGCTGTGTTTCAATAACTAACAATAAATACTAAAATCTACAATAAGCCATTGTTTAACTGCCGTTAGAAATCAATGGAGTATTCAAGTAAGCTTTACACATGTAGGCCTATATGTAATTTTTTGTTTTGCAATGGAAATATTGGGAATGTGTTTTCAGCCAGCAGGTTATAAATCCTGCATAACACATTGCCTCATATTGACATTTCAGCTGCAATTCGGCAAGTAATGAAATTCTATTGTGGAACACTCTCACAACAGTTCATCAATGTCTATTGAATTTTTTCAACTGCAAGCAGATCGCTAACTATTGATATCTGTCAGAGTAGCACTAAGGCAAATATGAATTCATTTCACTTCATTTCAATGGCACACCTGTTTCTTTATAAAGTCCTTGGGCAGTTTTAACTAAGCTTCATAGCTAAGCCTATAGGCTGCAAAATTGGTTTGCAAAAACCAATATGGAGAACAGTGATTCTTACTTCTTTGTCGTTATTATCATTAAATTATTGAAATCCATCTTAACTCTAACTGCATTAAACTTGGTATTGTTTAATCACATCAAAAACCACGGTTTGCTAAGATTGAAGACTAAAGATTAAAGGTTAAAGAGCTGAAATTATGAAATTGCACATATACATATATATATATATATATATATATGTATGTATGTATGTTAACAAAAATGTATGTATATTCAGCATCATTGCACATGTTTATATATATATATATATATACATGTGCAATGATGCTGAATATACATACATTTTTGTTAACTCCCTGTTGCACTGGAGATTGAGCATGCCCTTATTTAGGTAAATCAATCAGGGTTACCATCGGTGATTTGAATTCTGATCGACTTTCGCAGCCAGCACAGCGTAATGCAACATTTTCCACGGTTAAGTGCGTAACTTTTGCCAGAGTAGAAATAAAACATAATGGCACGAACGTCATGGGGTAAAAGCTGAGCAATACTTTACTGCTCGATTTACTAATGGACACAGAAAACTGCTTGATCTTTTTGCTTCTGTGAAAGTGAAAAACTCAATCATGCAAAGAACATTCGCACAGGAAAGTTTGGTGAACCTCCACGAACCCGGCTTTTATGCTGTTTAGAGGTTAAATTTATGTTTGAAAGTGAGAAAATGAAGTAAGTTTGTTAAGACAATGAAAATTAAAGTGTATAAAGATATGTGGTCTGCAGAGGAGAGCCTCTTCTTATAGTAAATACATTTTACTCACCTTAGATTGATCAGATACGGCCAAATGCCAAGGAAATGCTTGAATAGCGGCAAAATTTTATGCAGACTAATACTAAGTGAAATAAGTCCGGAACATGAAGCATGGGTTGCTCGCTTATAGAATAAGAAGTTATTCCATTGTGATGCCACAATATAAAAACTGGCTAACAATTTATTGCATGAACAGCAAGAATGAGAATAAGACTGGCATCAGGGCGAAAAAGATCTGCTTATAAGGTTACATCACAAGCGAGTAACCCAATTGAACAATTAAAAGGATGGGGAGATTTCTGGTAAAGGAACGTAGATCAGATTACTGTAAATCTCAATATAGAAAATAATTATTGTACATGCTGCGGTTTCATTATTCACACATCAGTTATTCTTTGCAGCTCATTATTAATGAACAGTAGCTGTTGAAAGACCAGTTAGTGATGTGACAATTGAACATTAGAAGGAATATAGAAGCCCAGCAGAGTTCAAAGATCAGACTACATAGCTTCTTGTTGTCATTACAAGTGAGCTTAACTGCATTTCGGAACAAGATAATTGCCTTCATTTTGATTATTTAAAATTTGGCAACCAAATCAACTCATCTATAGTTGCATAGTAGTACTAAAAATAATTATGTGTACAATTTAATTACTTATTTTAGTAATTTACACAAATTTTAATGATGCTGCTGGTCTCCAGCATTTCACTATTTACTTAGTTTTGGTGGTGCTCTCTTTTGATAAATTGTGGCAACCTGACTAGTGAAATTTACTTGGGGAAATCTTCTGTACGATTAGCAATATTCATAGAAAAGACATTAAAGTCATTCATTGCATTGAAATTGCCTATTGAAACGACTTATTATTGATGGAAATCAGAGTGGGCAAGCTTTTGACATCTTATCTGTCTTAGAAGATTGTATGTAAGCAGAACTTTATTGAACAAAAAGCTTTTTACACTTTTAACTGATAGATCTATGTTTGCTGTTTTGCATTTCTGCACTGCTTAAAAGCAAAATGGCTTTATTGTGGGCAGTGAGATTTATCGATTTTGTACACAAATATAGCGTATTAGTCCCTTTTTGGGTGTTTGTGGGTAAAACTTTAACAAAGAGAAATTCGTTTTACAACTAAACTATAAGTTGCATTGTGTGAGATTAGTCTTATTGTTTATTTCCATTTGTCATGGTTTTTGGTTGTTTTTTTTTTCTGCCGTTGTTGTATTTTTGTTTTTGTATTTCTGCACGTTTATGTATTTTTTAATATAGTTGTGTCTGTTGTGATTAGCGTCTTTTTGTTTACTGTCTTTTGAGAAGGGTGGTTGACTCGATAACCTTTCGCCACCCTTTCTCTAATTGTTCGTCTGTATTTTTGTGTATTTTATTGTCAAATCATTGTAAATTTATGGAGGAAAATAAAATTACTATTATTTCGACAGTCAGGTCTTATCATACAGAAAATTTATGCGATATCAAATACAATTATGAAGTTAGTAACCAGTTACTGACTAATGACTGAGATCATTTGCATATGCCATAACAATGTGAATATAGAAGGACCCGGAATTTTCTAACAGCTTAAACTTTGTGTTCTTTGCAAAAGGCAGGCAGCTATAGAACCCAGCTTCACCCAGGCACAGACAAATTAAGTGCAAATTAAAGTACAAAAGTCTTTTGTTTTTCACAGTAGAGATATCATTGCTAATGCTCCGATCTCTCAGCTCTAGGGAGATAATATCCTTCTAAATATTTAAATCCGGTTCTTCATTTACTGCTTTCTATTTCTGTGCTTAGAAACATTTTGCTGTTGGTGAAAAAGCTAAGTGCAATTGCAGATTTATAAATAGAAAAAGCCAACAGAGTCTCTCTACTGCGGAAATGAGCCAATTAGAGCAATTTTCCCTGTGTATTGTCGACTTTCCTGAACTCCTTTCTGGAGCGTTTGCTAAGTTGCAAGAAATTGTGACAGAAATTGTTATGCTTTTACCGATTTGAATGGTACGCTTCAAAGAGAAAAAGAAAGCTCATTTTGCAACTGTTTCTGTATTTATGATAACTGCAAGTGTATTGGCAAAATGTTTTTTCATCCAACTGCCATGAGTATTGATTAGCCATTACAAGATTAACTCTTTAGCACACAAACATAAAATTACAGGTCCAACGTACATCAAATTGCTGCATTGGGTAGTTTGACATTTCAGGCTTCTTCTTGGTAACATTAGAAAATGTGTCCTCATACCTTTTACTAGCAACAAAATGCTGAAAAATCAATCAAATTGAAATCAGAGGAAGAACTTTTCCCAGATAAAGCAAAGTTTTCCGTTTAGAGACTATAGATGAGTGACGTAGTAACGAGTTCTGGACAGCAGAATAGTAGTACATATTCTGTATGTTTTTGTAATTCTGTCTGTGAGAGGTTATCGACTATTCCTTCGATTAATGAACTAATGACTCGTTGCTAAATACAAGGAAACCGCGTGTAGAAATGGCTAGAAACATCCAGTAGGTGTTCCAGAAAGTCTGTGGAATAAAAGTCTGAATACAAGGCAGTTAGTGTTGTCCACAGTTAAGGGGTAGTATCTCATGATAGTAGCTGTAGAAAGGTTCGGCAAGGCCACTGACAGTTGTGGTCAAAAGGTACAAGGAAAGCAGCCTGAAATATTGACCAGCATTGTTTCATGCAAGGACAAATAATAATCTTCTGCAAGTGCAGAATGTCATTAGTTATCCACTCCAATGGTAGATGCATGAGTAGGGCATTTAATAGCATTTGTGTATCTGTCCACAAGGGGTGAAACTATAATCACCAAACTTGGCACAGGGATAGGGCTGTGAGAAACCTGAAAATTGAATTGAATTGAATTTGTTTATTTCACAGGTGAATAATATATATATGTACCATAGTAGTCCTTGATATGTACCAAAAGGTACACATTTAGTGTAAGGTCACTATATCTTCACTTGTGCCAACACTACCCTCTGTCACATTGGTTACATGCTGCTTGCGAGGAAGGCATTACTATTTAACTGTTAGCCTCCGCCCAATCTGGGCTTCCCTGTTATATGTGGGTATACTGACTCCAAAAGGATGTGGGTATGCATTTCTAATGAGTGCCCTCTAAGTCTGACAGCGGACTTCTTAAAATGTGTGATATTCAGCATAGTAGCCATGGCTGTTAAGCTTTACATTGAATTAGCTATTAGAGGATGTAGTCCGTACTTTTCTTTGATTTACAAACCTAATGTTATTTACTGATTAATGAAGAGTGATGGTTGGAATGCTTTTCTATTATAATGCTAAACTGAAAAGCAAACGTTTACTACAACTGCAGGAGTGACTTGCATACAAAATACACAAGCTTCCTTTGCTTTTCATAGGCTTCATTTCTCCGTGTTTGCTTTACTTGGCGAAAAGTAATCTCCCAATTTAGTTAGCGTTAATTGCTTCAAGAGCAAACTTAATTAAATTTTTGGAAGATCGACATCTTTGTTCAATTGTGTTAGGTTTTGCTGAGGATAAATTAGTTGTTTTTCTTTGTCTCTGACTTACATGAAACTCATGAAGACTATTACACAAACAGTAGTGACTTAACAAAACTAAACTGCTCACTAACATTTTAAAATTAAAAATCGAGATCTACAAAATTATGAAAATATTCGCTATTAAAACAATACATCAGGATGAAATTATCGCAAAGGACGAAAGCATGTACAGAAGAACCATTAGAATGGTATCAAGTTTTAGTGAAATTATCTCCAGCCATAAAAGTCTTTGGTTATTGACATCTCTCAAATGCCATTGTGAAAGGCAAGACATGTTTCGAAAATTCAAAAACTTACATGAAATTGAGTTTGTAATAAAATTGGTAACAGGAAGATGAGAAAACCAATTCACCAGTGGCCACACCTAACGACACCTACAAATTAGAAAAAATAACTAAAATAATATATGGAAGCTGTTCCATTATATTCCACTGTTAATAATTGTGAAGTTTCATGCTAGCATGACATTCACAAAGCTGAGAGCACAGCCATATGTTAGAGCCTTCAATTTGATGAAGTTAACATATTTCAATGGAGCAGAAGTGTTCTGTGTTACTGTTTTGTTTAAATTTAAGCTATATTGAATATGCACTGGGCGCATGAGCTAAAGAAGCAGGTCAACTTAAGACAATATGCTTTAATTCTGACAACCAGTCAAATTTACCATTCATATTCGCGAATGGCGGTGGCACTAGCCAAAAAAGAAGGGTTGTTAGCCTGTATGCATCATCCTTTACCTCTTGTAATGGTTCGTGTTTGCCAGGAGCTGTTATTCACCGAAAATCAGTGAACGCAAAATTTCTTCCCATTAACCTTCAATGTTCACATGTTCGTAGGATTGGCAAATCTCTACAATGCATAAATAAGCTAGTAATGTGTCATAAATAGCATCAGCACTATGCTGCATTCCTAATCCTTGATCAGTGGGTTAACAAAAGCCTGAACTACATCGTTTAATAATGCGCAATTACTGATTAGTCACGCAAGCTAGCATAATTTTACCATGCCTGAGGTGAAAAGTATCGATTCTTTATTGATATTGTGTTTGTTGTATTGCTTTAACCCGACAGCTGACATTGATCCGGCATTTCTAAACCATAGCCAGAAGTTTCACTGTTTTCTGTGCAACCTTGCATAAAATTCTTACTGAAGCACATCTCTTTAACATAAGTTCTTAAAACACACATGATTTTTTCGCACACAATAATCATGATTTGTTAAACTTTACGCTGAACTTTTACACTCACTCACTCACTCACTTAATCATGTGACTAATTAATGTCATTTGGGTTTCACAGCAGAAACAGCAGCCACACCCTTTTTCCACTCCTCCAGATTTTCCAGTCTTACTATTTGATCTAGAGTGCCCACGTCTACCTCCATCCTAGGTCTTATTAGTGGCATGCACTGATATTCTCAATCCAGGACCCGACTGATTCTCTATGAACGTTTTTCAGCATTCCTGACAGTGATATCTGGCAGTACACGAATCCTTAAGTGGAAGGTTTTTTACTGTGGCTGCTCATTTAGTCTGGCTCTTGAGAATTGAAGCTTCTGCAGCATTCCATAGAAGTCAGTTATAAGACCGCAATGCACTGATAAAGTTTCCAAAAACTTGAGAGTGTGCAAACCCACTCTCTGCTACAAGGAAGGGCAATATGGGTGGGATGGCATTTTCCCTTGTCATAACCATTGCCATAATTATAATCTTTGTTGTCATCTAAAATGCGCAAATAAGATCTAAAATCTGCAAAAACAGAGCTTTCACTTAATGATAAAGTCCATAAAAGTCATATGTTTTTGCCTCAAATTTAAGCTAGCATCATGAATAACCATATACTGATAACAATCCACATGATGGTCTGGAAATACTTTAAAGTGGACCCCTTAAGGAAACATTTATAACTGCAAAACGTGAACCTACAAATGTCAGCCAATGCTGCCAATCACTTTCTATTCTGGGCCATTGTAAACCTATGCCTGGACGAGCACTACTAGCTGAACTATGAAAATCTGTTCCTTGTATTCCACGAGGATACATTCCTCCATTTTTAGATTTCACATTTACATGATCATATCAATCACAAGTAAGTGCTAAGTGGTAAATCCTGACGTCTAGTCACTGACAGCGAATAGGAAGTTAGAACAAAAGCAGTTGGTAAAACCATCGTTTGTTACCTTTGTTTATCATCTCTGTAAATACACATAGCCTGTTAACTTATCAGACTTAAACATGCAAATTAAAATTACATTTTTCATTACCTTTGTGCATTATCTCTGATGGCTGCACTGTTTATGCCTTGTTCTTCTTTTAGGCCTAGCATCAATGACAGTGCCAATGTACATTGCCGAGAGTGCTCCAATTCAGATGCGAGGCCGCCTGGTGACGATAAACAACTTATTCATAACTGGTGGTCAGTGTGTCGCTGCAGTCATCGATGGCCTGTTTAGCAACGATGCCGACAACGGGTGGAGGTAGGTGGCACCTTGAACATATACATAAGATAAAACTTGTATCTCTTGTTGTTAATAATGACAGAACGGATGATGACAATGATTCATTTTAGTGAATTTCCACATAGGCCATTTGCAACTTGACACTTTGCGTATGTAATAAATATGTGTTACGAACAGTATTGTTGATCAATCCTTTGATGTGCTATGCGATAATGGTTGTTGTAAGTTTGTTTAATAAATAAAGTAAAAAATAAAATAATAATGATGTGATAATAAATGATGTTGATGATAACAATAGTGATGACAGTGAAGATGATGATGAAGATGATGATGATGATGATGATGATGATGATGATGATGATGATGATGATGATGATGATGATGAGGTGATGATGATGATGATGATGATGATGGTGGTGATGATGATGACGACAATGATGATGACAATGATAATTGTTAAAATTGTTTTTGCCAAATCAGGCAGTCATTGACAAACTGACAGGTAATACCTTTTATTTTTTGTGATACATGTCAGCCATGAAGTCACAAGCAACAACCATCTAATTAATGAACAGGCACAGTTTTGTGAAAGCATTAAAATATGACCAAAATGAGCTTATGCACATGATATTCATATATATATATATATATATATATATATATATATAAGGAATATCATGCAGAATCACTTATTTCACGATACTAAATGTGGCAATGCTTGCTTACTGTATGCCAATTCTGAACATTCGGATGAAAAAAACTGTTTTACGTTTGAAAAAGATCATATGGATAAGGATTCACAATAGTACATATATCTATCACCCACCAGATCTGTCCAGCAAACTGTTACGCAGTGATATGGATCAAAGTTTTTTTTATATTTTAAAGCATAACTTTTCATTTAGTCTGGAACTGTATTAGTTATAAATAGTTTGGAAAACATAGTTGAGCCATTTTTATATATTCAAAGTGTGTGCATTTCGTTATTATTTTATTAAAAAGCTGTTAACACACTGTTTTCCACACATGACTTCTTTGCTTAGTTGCATTTTTGTAAATAGGTATATGCTGGGATTAGCTGGCGTCCCTTCTCTCATTCAATTCGTTGGGTTCATGTTCATGCCGGAGAGCCCAAGATGGCTGATCATCCACGGTCAGTATGAGAAAGCACGGGAGGTACTAAGAAGTATACGTGGCTCCACCTTAAGCGTGGATGATGAGTTCGAAACCATAAAGCAGAACTGTCTGGAGATAGAAAGAGAACGGCAAGAACGCGGTGAGAATAAGAACACTTTTTGGGGTTTTCAAAAACAGAATGTGTGGTTCACTTATGGATTCTGATGTCCATGGTGCCTACTAGAATCTGTTTTAATCAGATCAATGTAGAAAAAAATTAGATTCACCACACATTTTTATTTTGGGTGTTTATTTCTGTTTTATAGTTTGAGAAACATTTGTGTATTTAAAAATTATGTCAAAACGTAAATTGATAACGTAATAAATTGTATCAAAATTAAGTTAATGCTTGAAAGTGTTAACTGACCTAAAAATAGCTGATTTTCTTGGAAAACTCAGTCAGTTGATAAGGGCCATAAAAATAATTACACAATTAAAGCTGTAGTTATGAAGTAATATATTAATAACTGTATTAATAAGAGATGGTTAGAGCTGGAGGTGGTTTAGCTTCCGCTATTGTGAGTAATTTCTCAACAGCAATTTCTCAAATTTACATCCTTAAATTTAGAATTTTGTGAAGTTTCATTTAAACTTCGCCCATTTTTCAGTGATAAGCAAGGTGTTGGTTTTCTAACCTACCCGAGTAGATGTCATGATGTAATAGCTAATCGATACAATGCATTAACACAATTATTAATTCAGCTTAAAAACTTAAAATCTATGTATGAGTTTCTCAGTGAAACAATGATAGAAATTACCTGATTTGATCTCACATACCCATCTGCTACACGAGTTTTACTGATCCTGATTCATTGACCACTTTGTAAAATGCTTGAAGGCATAATAATACACTGTCACATCAAGTGAATGGTAAAATTTTATTACACATTTATACGTTAGTCGAAAGCAGTTATGAAGCTGCAATTTTCACACATAAAATGGTCATAAAGTGACTCCATCAACATGAAAAAGCAAACAAGAAAAGACATCACCATCAAAGCTAAAATAATTGGTGTTTAAAAACACCGAGAATGCAACCTTCGCTTGATGTATTAAGCAAAAATTACAAAATGTAAGTTTTATTTCTAATAGTCTTCATTAGGCAGAAATGTTACTAGAACAAAAGCATATCTGATAGTTTGCACTAGTTAGCTACATACTTGTTGCTAAGGCTGGTGGTAAGCATAAGAACTGACTGCACCTGTGCTGTGTTTAATTTCCAATTAAACACAATTTTCAGATGTTGCCCGGCACTAACACTTTGCAAACACTAATTTAGAGTGTCTAATTGCAAACAGTTGCAAGCAATGGACTTTCATTTACCTAATCAACAGCTACAGTTTCTTCTCAAGCGATGCAGTTTCTGTTTAGACTTGGGTGTTTTATTGAAAATTTGCTACAGACTGACCATAATTGGATTCGAGGTTGATTAATGTGGCTTTGCTAGGAGTTTTGTCGTAGTTAAGCAATTCCGTACCTGTGTTTTATTGAAAATTTGCTTGCAAACTAACCATAATTGGATTTTGGATTGATTAATGCGGCTTGGCAAGGAACATTGTCATAGTTAAGCAATGCTGCACCTGTGGAGCACTTCAACTCGTGGAGGTGATTTTTGCTTCTGAAAACAGGTTTTTGTAAGCTGTGTCAATGTGTCATGTACATGTAGTTAGTTATTGGGGAGGACAGGAGGAAGGTGAGGCTACATGTGAAATACCAAAAAACTGGCTTTTTTGAAACTTATACTTTACTGCTGTGATGTCGCCTAAAAATGTTTGTACTGAATAAAAAGACTTCTAAGAAGGATGCTTTTAATTACCCTGTTGCTTAGGTCAAGTATCTTTCATTAGGGTATCATTTTATAAGATGCAGGATGTTACTAGTGTGGTTTTGCTAGAAAAACTGTGTTGTATTTGGCATAAAGTAAGGTAGTTCTACAAACTGTTGTAGCAGCTTAGTCTTACTTGGCAATTCCCTAACAAATTTAGGAAGGAATTTACAATTTACAAATCCACACATAATTTAAATACCCTAACCCTATCCCTAACCCTAATCCGCTTCACAAACTAACTTCTTGTGTGTGGGGAATTGTAAACTTTAACCCAAATCTAGTCTCATCAATGTAAAAGACTTAAACAACATAGGCAGACGATTTTAAACATTAAATCTAACCGAGAAGGCACCTGAATGGTCATGGTGTATGTTTGTTTTCAAAGTATAGCAACACCTGACCTGATTAGTAAATAGACGATCGTCCATAATGGCTTCATCTGCCCTGCTGCTCCTCCATGTTGAGTGCTGAATTCTGATCTGCAAAGCTCTGAACTATGTTAAATCGGCTCACATTTTATGTATTTCTGTTAGCTCTACTCGGCTTGTTTCATGCTTTCAAGAGCTTGCTCTCGCTGCCGTACATCTGCATAGTTACCTTTCCTTTCATTCTGAATCTATGAATTGCATCATTGATTAATCTCCCTCACATTACATTAGCCATTATACAATATCTGCTAATAATGATTCCATTACCCCTTATTATGGTGTGATATTATATGGCTAGCCAGTATTGCTTTCATTGGTACTAAGTTGTCCACACCATACTGGCGTCCATAGCAATTTCTCATAATTATTGTGTGTGCCAGCAAAACTTGACATTGATAAGGGTAATTTCCACATGCTTAGTATAGTACAAGTTTCGTGAGTTTCGAAGTAAATGACTTCTCATACGAGTTTGGAAATTCCCAATATTTATTGGAAATTGGGTTAGTTGCTAAATTCTTGTGCTGGTCAAGAACTGACTGCTAGTAGAAAAACTTTGAGGCATTGGGCATGATTAGATTTCCAGACGTGTTTATAAAAGTCCAACTTCTTGATACAGCATGTTTTACCTAAAGCTGGAAAATTAATGCTTTGAACTGCTAAATTAGTTTATTAGCCGTTGCTTTATCTGCTGATCTAGTTTACCAGCCATTGCTTCATCTGCTAAGCTGGATTATCTGCCATTGCTTCATCTGCTAGGCTAGGTTATCAGCCATTGCTTCATCTGCTAAGCTAGTTTATCAGCCATTGCTTCATCTGCTAAGCTAGTTTTTCAGCCATTGCTTTATCAGCTAAGCTAGGTTATCTGTCATTGCTTCATCTGCTAAGCTAGGTTATCAGCCATTGCTTCATCTGCCATGCTAGTTTATCAGCCAATGCTATATCAGCTAAGCTAGGTTATCAGCCTATTGCTTCATCTGCTGTGCTAGGTTATCTGCCATTGCTTCATCTGCCGTGCTAGTTTATCAGGGAATGCTTTATCAGCTAAGCTAGGTTATCAGCCTATTGCTTCATTTGCTAGGCTAGGTTATCAGCCATTGCTTCATCTGCTAAGCTAAGTTATCTGCCATTGCTTCATCTGCTGTGATAGTTTATCAGCTAAGCTAGGTTATCAGACTATTGCTTCAACTGCTGTGCTAGATTATCTTCTAAGCTAGGTTATCAGCCATTGCTTCATTTGCTAGGCTAGGTTATCAGCCATTGCTTCATCTGCTAAGCTAGGTTATCAGCCATTGCTTCATCTGCTAAGCTAGGTTATCAGCTTATTGCTTCATCTGCTGTGCTAGGTTATCTGCTAAGCTAATTTATCAGCCATTGCTTCATCTGCTAAGCTAGGTTATCAGCATTTGCTTCATCTGCTAATCTAGGTTTTCAGCCATTGCTTCATTTGTTAATCTAGGTTTTCAGCCATTGCTTCATCTGCTGTGCTAGTTTATCAGCCATTGCTTCTTCCAAAACTTTGTTGACTTCTGATTGCTTATAATAAGAACTGGAAACAGTTCAAAACAGGTTAAATAAGAAATAGTATAATGACTAAAATAAATATTAAAATTATATTAATGTCTGCTTATGATAACTTTTTTAGTATAGGGATCTATTATACCCTGATGACAAGTATAGTAGTTAGTACGCTGTGATACCAATCTTGCTTATGAGCCACCGTTTTAGATTACTAAGTTAGTCAACAGACCATTGCCTCATGTACCTAAGCTAGCCTATGAACATGGTTAGATTATGACCTTTTGGGCCCTCTAGCTTAATGAACTTGCCACCTCAGACGGAGCCACTTTCTAACTTGCCTGCATCAGCCTTGGATATTTTAGAGACCTTTACATCTGTATAGCTTGAAATAGACCTATTTCAAAATTCTGTAAATAAATTAGAATAGCTGTCTTTTGTGTATCAATAAAAATATTCTTTAAGAAATATCACTTTCACTATTTAGTGCAAACCAAATTAGCACACATTTCAACACAATCACAGTGAAAAATAGATTTTTTACCAAATGTTACCTAACCTTGAGGGGCCCTAGTAGCAGCCTATACTAGCCTATAGGATAATCTTGCCCTGACTATGAACCCATGCCACAAAGTGCTAAACTAGTCTCACCAATTACGTGTCAAACTGCTGCACTAGCTTATAAGACATGGTTACGAATTGCTAAACACAAGAGCTCAAAACCACCTGGGATTACATTCACTGAATGAAATTAGTGTGATAACAATTAAACAAGTTTTAGAAAAGAATCCCTGCTAATACACAATAACATCTGAACAGAGATAAAGAAATTTGACAGCAAAGAGTTTTGAAACTGCAGATTTCTTGTTATCTAATCTTTATGCTGTCACCAAAACTGTTTGTGTCATGGTGTGTTCTGCCAGTGATGCACTGAAGCCTATAATGGAAGAGATGAATGACCATGAGGTAGAAAACAAAGCAAGCATTGGATTATATGCCAAATGGCTTAATTTTAGTTTTCATTTTGTAGTTTCTGATTAAATTAGTTACTAGATATCCAAATGGAACTGTGAAGAACATTGTTGGAATGTGTGTTCATGTAAATACTTTATGCCCATTTGTTGTGCATTCAAAACGTCACTACCTATAATCTCAGGATCATCAATATCGCACGTCTGTTCACGTAGTGTCACTTCTCCATACATAAGAGCATGTAGGTCGGATTCAAATTGTGAAATCGTGTGATTAGTGTCTGATTTCTTCGGGCAGTGAGACACTATAGTCGGTTATCGTTTACTCTGAATAAAGCAATTACGCTTTCAAGTCTGAAACTGGAGCCTAGCGTCTGATCGCTTACAATGACACTTAATAATGCATCATTTCCTTTGACATCCGCTTCAGTAATGGCATATGTCATATGTGGCGGCCTGATTTACTGAATCTTCATGCGGCTTTATTGGAAAAGATAGACAGAGATAGTACATATCCGATTTTAATGATTTTTTTAAGTATGACTTAGCTTGTTCACTTATAATTTTCCATTTAATTCTTTATCTTTTCCTTTTTCTTCAGTGCTTCAAGATTTCTGCTTTTGCTGTTAGTTGGTTACACTGGCAGCAAACATTTTTCCCTATAGGTCTAATGTGATTGGAATAGGCTTTACTTAGTGGATAGTGGCTTTACTCTGACGGAAGTGGTGCTGACAAGTCACTGGCGTAGCAGTGTCTAGTGGTTTTTGCTGGATTACTGCTGCGTTTACCTGTCTGAAGGCAGATTTCTTTTATTTTAGAATTCTGCCTGCCCAGTGTCTACTATAGACGTGACTGGTGTATGATGATGATACTTAGTGGGATTGCTCACGTGGCTTGATGTTAATTGAGAAAGTTCTAGACGTTTGGTTTCCAGACACAAATTCTGAGGTTTTGTCAGTTAATAAATTTCTGTTGTGACGCTTAAACTTAGTTATTGACTTTAGGAACTAACCAGTCCTGTCGAATGTGGAAAGTAGTCTATTGCCACTTCACTGTGACTTTGCCGGTCAAGACATATTTTAAACTTGTGTGGGAGTCTTAAATACATTGAAAATCCATTCCTTGTTTTTTAACGCTGATTTTTCGTCTTCCTAAGATAATCACGCAAAAGGATTTTCCTAGCAGGTGTTACTGCTAATGATCTCATTATTTCTCTGAAACTTTCTGCCATGTTTGTGAAATCTTGACATTTCAAAATCTTGCTCTTATTTGCGTGCAGTAAATGGAGTTCATTCAGCCGGAAATAGCATTTTATTCTGAATTTGTGCACGTAAATGAACTACTATTTCCATTTTAATAACTTCGCCACACGTTCAAGGTTTGTCTTAGCTGTTTTACATTTGCCATTATTCTCTTGCACGCTGTGAACAATGTCTTAATCTATACTTGCTGTTTTTTCTACTGCAAGAACAGCAAATGTAACTATAACACTGTCTTCAGCAGCAGTTTTTTGTTAGTAATATGAGAAACTACCATTATTAAAGGTAACTAAGAGATTCTGCTGTATCTTTAGTAATAACTTTTAGTTGCCAGCAGTAACTGCTTCTGGTGGGCAAAACAGCAGCTACTACCATATCAGTGAGATTGCTGTCAAACAGAATGATCATGTAAAATAGTTCTTAAAAATAAGAACAATTTTAATGCTAAATAATTATATGTATAAGAGTTCTTAAAAATAAGAACAATTTTAATACTAAATAATTATATGTATACTCTTCTTTTCTTGTTAGTATGATCGTCCTTTTTGCCTATTTAATTTTTTACTATTCATGGAGATGCTGATTTATGAACTAAACAGTCTCGTTAGCTCTTATTCAATTACAGTTCTAATCATAACTAAGATCCACTCTTTTGTTGAGGGGAATTTTCGCAAGCATTTGATGCAGCTAGAATCGTCCCAAATGGATCCAGATTAAGACGTCAAGAGGCCCTAAGCACTGAAAAGATTATGCTACCCCACATGCGTGTAATTCAGAATAAAAATAATACTAGACTGTAAAGTGAAATTTTATCTTTCGAAATGAAAGAAAATTTGCAGTAGGATTTTTTACAGTAAATGCTAGGGCACCAGCTTTACATTACATAGAAAGTGATATTAGATTAAAAAAACACGCTTGACCTATATTATGACGCATTGTATAATCAGTCAATGTTATCATATATGGCCAATGACCAGCTCCGGTTGATCAGTAGCCTAAATCTATATGACCATCGATACTGTCAATATTATTGTAAACAAACACATAAACCGTCGCACATATTCAGATATATTTTACTTTTGCGTAATTATTTAATTTGAAATTACTGTGTGGGCCCTTCTTCTCCTGTGACCCTAAGCATGTGCTAATTATGGTTAATGGTTAGTCCGGGGCAGGTTCCAGATTTTATATAGCTGCAGATGCAATGCCAATTTAATAAAAAGATTGTAGAATACATTCTGATTTGGTTGGCTAAAAGGCCTTCTAGAGATGTAATCAGTTCTTGTTGGGATTGTATTTGATTCATTTTAGTTAAATTTATTAAATTTTAGTGAAATTAAATAGCTTTTTGCCCTTAGGACTTTTTTATGTTTTATCATTATGATAATAAGATTCTTTCAAACAAATTTATCGTCAAGATTAACAAGCTTTATTTCTGAAAACACCCGATGAAAAAGATACTGCAGTTAATGAACATTTATCAACTTAGTGAAATAATTCAACAAAAGCATTTTTGTATGCTATTTAAATGCATCTTACTATCAATGTACATGTTACTATTTATATCAGCAGTAATCATGACAGACAATTCATTAACCTTAAGCATAGTTTTGGTATCAACAGCATGTAATATTACATTGGAATCTCAGATAATCACAGTTCCTGTTGACTAGCTTTGATATTGATCCTTCATAAAACATTAATCAGAGACTATTGTTATTCCTGCATGTTATTGTTGGCTTCTCGCAAAATTGGGGTGGATCCAGAGAGGCTATCACCTCTCATGTTTATAAATGATAAGGTGACATTGTGAGGGAAACCAACTGTTACATCCCGACATCTGGATCGTCTTCAATAAATTTAAAGTGATTTCTCATTGAAATGTTGAAATATTTCTGATCGTGTTCCAAGCGCTGGATTTTTAACAAGAGTAATGGTCGCAAATAGTAGTGTATTGCTCCTTGAACAAGGAAACCGTTAGAGTGTCCTGACTAAACGATTGGACAGAACTGATCCCTTCTGTCAAACAGCGATCTGCGTCTTTACTCTCAGAATGAAAATTTATGTAGCTAAACATCTTCAGCTAACTGGTGACTGTCATGTTCTGTTTCTGTTTTTCAAAATCTTTTATCTTTGTGGCTTGTGCTAATATATTGGTCACTTGTAACACAACATCATAGGACTGCCTACTTTGTAATATAAATTGTAAATATGTATGGTGCAGTACTTTTAAGCCAATAACCTTGTCTATTTGTTTACACCAAATTCCTTAGCTTAGTCCCTAGCTTTTTCTCAAGACATTCGAGAATTTGTTCGTGTTTGAATTCATGAATAAATCATGCCTGTGAAACTATTGAAAGGCGGCAGAATGAATGAAAAATCGTTTTGTTTTCAGCACATTTTACAGAGACCTTTGCTGCAGTGGACAGCCTCACGCTGGTTTATCATAGTTCAATTTATTGAATATTCTTGCCACTACTGTATTGGCGTTGCAGTCAAAAGACAGTGTGCATTGAACTCTACCACATTTTTTCTTCTTTTTTTTGAAGTTAGAAACCATTGAACCATTGTTACTACAGATACTTTAATGCATTGTTAATTTTTATTCATTGTTATTGCAGCCAGTCGGAAGCCTCTGATTCTACAGATGTTACAGACACCATCGCTACAGCGTGCACTGCTGGTCGGATGCGGCTTACAAATGTTTCAACAGTTAGCTGGTATCAACACTGTCATGTGAGTTAATGGTTGCAGAATTTTACGTTTTTTATCCGTAAAAAATAAAAAATGGATAATGATAAAGTTAATGTCTAATAGTAGTTATGTCCACTGAAGCAAAAAAAGTTGATCTTATTGTAATGAAGTTAAACTTATATCATAAACTATTGAAACTTTTATGTGTGAATAGAATCGGTCCATTACTATATGTTTTGGTCCTGAAAAAAATTATATTTTCATCAAAAATTTTCCCATTATGTGCAACAGCTAACCAATCAGAATACTGTGTTTCTGGTGAACTATCTGTACAAAAACAAAAGACCGAAAATAGTTTATGTGTAGGAATAAAATTTGTAAATTAAAAATTTTGCCTTTGCGCCTAACAAATAAGCTCTTCATTTATATCAAATTTATTTGACTATACAAAAAGAGAGAGCAACTGGAAGAACCCTTTTCATTGTTCCAGTCATTGTTGATGATCATGAAACGGTCAAAGGTTAAACCAGACACTGCATTTGTGTACACTTCATAACGCCTTGCAGCCCATGCTATTGTCTAGCTAGAACCTTACCCAATTAATTTTTCTTGTTCTTAAGCAAGACACTGCTAGTAAATCACTCTACATCACACAGACTAATGCATGATTAAGTAAAGTCCACATAAAACAACAATGAAATGGTGTTACAAATATCGCAGATAAAGTTGCTAAACTGATGTGCCAGACGACTTTGCTTTACCCACATGTCACATGGCAGCTGTAGTAAAGACACGTTGCTGTCAGTCATTCTCTACAGCAACTGCACATGTGCACAACAAAACTGTGAAAAGGCTTATTTGTTACATTTTTCTGTCCTCATTAGCATGCTCTTGTGTTTTTACGTGCACATTGCATAATTGAAGGTTTTTGTTTCAAGCATGTTCTTTTCCTCATGCAGGTATTACGGTGCCACTATTATAGAAATGGCCGGTGTGAAAACTAAGTCACGAGCAATATGGCTGAATGCTGCCGTGGCAGGTGTAAATTTTCTGTGCACCATATTTGGTGTTTATCTTGTGGAAAAGATAGGGCGACGCCTCTTAACATTAGGCAGTATGGCAGGTAGGTTGGTGCAAAAGGATTATCTAATAACTTCGTTTGAAACTGTCATTACTGGATGCTGACGTACTACTTAACGTTAAAAGTAGATATTATGTCATTTTAATTGGCATTCACTATAATAGCTCTCTAAACTGTCACTACCCGTACCACAAGATGCCTTGCCTTCTTCTCTAAGTGAGGGTCAAAGGCTAACATTGTGGGTTGTCAGCCGTGATTCCAAAATTTTTTTTTGTTCCAGAAACGCAGCCCCTACCAATAAGGCAAATTTTCCAATCTTGATAGTTCACCACCCAATTAATTATTTCCTAGTACGAGCTTACTCTCACTGAAGTAACTGCTAATTAGATTATAAATGTTTTTTTAGAATTGATGAGGCTGTGTAATCTAGTGTCTTTGCATTACATTTATAATCCAAATGTTCCTGGTTCAAATCTAGACTCATTACCAGATATTTCACATTTTGTTTTTCAGTCAAAATTTGATTTCAAAAATTCAATAATTGGATGTCCATTTAATCATCAATTGATTCTCTTGTAATTAGATTTACAAATATTATTAAGACCAAAGAGACAAATAAGAAAGTGCACATTGATCCCATGCAAGACAGGTTCTTTCTTTAAGTACTGCTAAGGTAGCTTTTTTCAAACAGAAAAAAAATATTTTGTTATTTCAGGTGTTGTACTAAGCTTAGCTGTACTAGCCATTGGTTTCCAATTAACAGCTGTCAACTCGCCACCAATCACGTATAAAGAACCAGGCATATCCAACCCCGTGTGTGGAAGATATAAGTAAGTTGTATTATATTAACTGCAAGAAAAATTATCTTTAAAACAAGAAAATTCAAGCCCAACTGCATTTCATTTTGGCTGCATTTTCCAAAGTAACTCACACTGACTTTCTTATTTAAAATAAAGTGGTTCGTCTCTTAACATTTTTATCTTGCCTTGTGCTTTTCATCATTGCTTCGTAATTTGAAGATATACAGCTATGACAGAAATTACTTATGAAAATTACTATAACATGGTTGTTTAAATCAAACCTTAAGATGTTATTAAGTTGAGTGGATTTTAATATTTGCAGTTTGTCTTCCCTAAGGATCATACGTGAAGCAATTAATGTGGCATTACAGAAACATCAGCAGCATTTATTAGAACTACCTTATTATATTTTCCTGTTTAATGTCTTTATTGTCTGTGTCTAGTGATGTCTGCTTGTCTAATATATCATAAAGTCTTTTCAATCATAATAGTCTTGTCTCCTAGGAGAGTTGGTTTCATTCTCATTTTGCAAAAATATGAACATGGGAAGATAACTGTGGTATGGTTGTTATGGTGTGGTAAATTTCCTGCCCATATAACGAGAATGCTTTCACTTCCAGGTTAGAGATTTTAAATGTGTGATGGAATCACCGAAACTTTCTTATTTCATTATTAGGAAGTTAATAACTTCTTCTGTGGTTCCATAAGTATTGAATAACAATTAGCACATTTTTTGTTTCATCGGTTCTTTCTTATATGTTTTGATTGTTGGTTTGTTGGTTCATATATTTCTATTTGTTTTTTTCACTCTTTGTTTATTCATTCATTTTTCCATTGTTTATTCTTCTGTACTTGCAGTTGCTTATCCTTTTGTTTGTATCATTTGAGCTGTTTGCCTGATCTTACAATTGTATGTACTGCCTTGCACTGAGCATGCCATTTGCCAGTCCACAATCTGTACAGATGTCGTGATGAAATGAACACATTTTCCAAACCAATTGTGAAATAGCCGAGAAATTTTTCCTCAACCGACTTCACCGAATAGTCGTTAGGCATCAGTGAGGAGCAGATCAAGTGTTTGGATCATAGTTATCTCATTTAGATTATTACATCACAATGTGCTTGCTTTCCACAAATGTTCACCATTCAAAAGAAAAGTAGCCTGGATAGTTTGTGGCAAGCTTCGCAACCCAAGTTAAACAACACTATGCATAGTCAGTAATAGATGGATACCTACCAGGAGATTTCTGGCTAGTTCGTCTGCTGTAACATGAGTTTTTCAGTAAGGGAATGATGCACATCTGCCACTTTAGCATCTAAAAGGACCATGCTAATGGTCATTACAGTCTCTGCTCAACCATCATAATAATAGTTTCTGCCCATTGGCTGCTCAGCCATTGGCCATTGGGTATTGTGGCCTGCAGAATAACAAACTGGATAAAATAAGAAATTTCATGATTGCTGTGCTTTTACATCTTTCGTTACAACCTCATGATCGATAAAGTATTGACTGATTTAATTTGCTAATATCAGGAGGACTTCTCTTATGGAATGATGGGAATTCTGCAAATGTCTGCTGTGCTTCTTTGCACTTGTTTTCTTCATTAAAGTCACCAACCAGTCGTGTGCTACAAGGTTACTGAGTTATTTTTTATACTTCATAAACCAGGCTGATCTTCTTAATTCCACATTTGCAGTAGAACACGTGCAGAGAAAATTTTTGGGAGTATAAAATGCAACTATGTACCCAGGTAATCATCTTTTTTGATACAGGATAAATTATCAAAACAACAATACAAATTACAATTTAATTCGTTCATTATAAAATCCTCTTTCTAAACTCTTCTTTACATCAGTTATTTCATGTATTACTAAATCATGCAGTTTCCGTTTTGACCATTACCATGGCTAACTTGCGTGTTACTGAAGAACTTCTTGCTGCCACTTTAATAATTTACACTTTATAATTACATTATTTTGTTCCCTTCCAACTGGAAACAGTTTCAGTAAATCGTTAAATTAGTGCATAATTTATCAGTATTGCCAGCTAAGAAGTCACAGATACTACGTTACATCAGTCTCCTGTGTATGCCATTAGCCTGATTGATTTCTATTACAACAATGTCCAAATCTCATCAGTTTGTTATGGAGAGAATACATTTGAAGGTCTTGTGTTAAAAGGAAAGGTAGTGCTTTTTTAATTTAAATCTATGTATCAAATTCTTTTGTGAGACTTTCCTTGATCCCCTTTTGTTAGTTGATGTTTGTTTGTTAGTTAAGCAAAACCATTCGAGATGCAATGTATTGGAATTAATTCTGCCTATTAAAAGATGTTTAAGCCATTTGTGAAATCACGTTGAAAATACCGCTTCTCGTCTGACCACCGAAGTTAAGCAACGTAGAGCCTGGTTAGTACTTGGATGGGTGACCGCCTAGGAATACCAGATGCTGTAGGCTTGTGGGATGCCCACACTGTATCTCGACACTAGGCGGAGGAGCTGCACAAGCACCCAACGACTAGAGGGTGGAGGAAGTCAAGTGACCCGACGGCCATGTGTAGAGGAGTAACCTTCCAAATCAGGAGTGGAGCCCCGAAGGCGGTCCAGTGCAGCATGCTCACTGACTCCGGCAGCTCCTGCAGCCAACCTGGTGCCCCGCTCCGCTTTCCTTTGGACTACACCAGCGAGGAAGAGAGGGGGTTCCTGTTGTCTGGGCAACTCAGGATCTCCATACACCTTGCACAGGCGTGCGCCCTGGAGACGTTCAAGGATCGCACTGCTCAGCCACGGTCGACGCTGCAGCTCCATCAATGTGATCAATACTCTTGGCGCACACTCCATTGTCTTGCGAGACAGAAGGATGCCAACCAACCAACCAAGCCATTTGCGAAAACTTTAGTAAATTATTGTATTTTAGACCCATTTTTTCTTTGTTTCGTTCCAGTCATTGGTTGCTGTAGGACAGAACTATAGGCCTAGTGAATTACTTTTGAAACTGCAAACACCCCAGGACTGAAAACAGGACTTAGGACTGAGAGAATTTCCTTTCAATAATTTTTATTGCTAGACAAGCTTAGAGATACAAATCCTTCCAGTGTTAAGACTCCCCATTATAGGTGTCTGCTGCTGAAATTTCTCTTGCACTGTTTTTTTATTATTAGTGAAATGGATGCTGTCTTATATCCTGATTTTGTTTTAGTAACATTTATTCAGCATTTAGCATTAGCATTATAAGCAATTAATTTTCGGTTTATTTCGAATTTCAACACGGTCGCGCCTTTGTAGCTAATTCATGTCACTGTTCTAAATGAAGATAATAATCAAGTTGATGTATGATTTAAGTGAACTAAACAAACAAAAACACATTACTGTCAAACCTCTTTATACCACATGATTTGGGACTGGAAGAAATTGACGTTAAGTGAGTTTGCATTGTAATGACGATCATTAGCACATACATGTCTGTGCAAATACAGAATTTTGTTTTGCCGAAAATGTGGGCAGTAAGCAAGGTTGAAATTTTAAAGGGGGGGCATTAGTATAAGGTTTGACTGCAGTTAAATGGTTACCGGAAGAAGTTTTGTTTTACATTATTTAACTTTCTACAGGCTGTCATCATCTGGTTAGAATTAACATGTTCACATTATTATTCCCGTAAAAATCTGTGTAACTTAATTTCAACAAAAAAACTGTTGCCGTTTTTCAGTCCACGTCAGGTCAATCGTATCAGAATATACTAACTTTCTCTCGATATTAACCATAAAACCATTGACATTGTCTTCACGTGACATTCTGCATGACAATGTTATCTGGAACAAATGCAAATCTTGCGTTAATGTGCAATTTATCACACGTACGCAACATTGCTTCTTATTTTACGATGTTTTTATAGGAAGTGAATGTCAACAGAAACCGTTTTTATGTGCTCTATCATCTTTACAGCTGTCTCTCTTCTGTTGTGAAGAAGCCATGCATTTTTAGCACTTAACCTCTTGGAATATTTTGTCATTGCCCTTCATATGTTTTTGTTTATCATGCTTTTGTTATAATAAAAAAACGACTACAAAAATGATGATGGCAGAAAGTATGCCACCACCATTAACCAAAAACGCAGAAGTGCCTGCAACAGTGAGTGATAACAATGATTACAGTATAAACTACAAAGATGACAATAATAGTAACAAAATAAAACAACAACAACAACAACAGTAGCAACAGCAACTGCAGTGTATCCCCATTAAATACAACAAAAAGAAGAACAATAATTGTCAATGACAACCATGAAGAATGGATGATGATAACATTATCACTAAGAACTACAGTGATAGCAACTACAACAACGACAGAAAACAACGACGCAACTTGCATCAGCAACAAAACTAGTAACAAGATCAGCATCAACATCGCTACCCTTTATTACATCAGTTTTTTTCATGATGATGCATAATGATGATGGGTAGCCACCCCATGATTAACAGCACTAGTCAAGTGAATTTTCTCTGCAATTTTGATCGAGAAACCTTACATGTTTGGACAGATCTTTGATTGATCTGAACTCAGCTCTTGTCGATGATTTTCTCTGATGTTTAAATGTCAAGAGGCACTTTACGCTCAGGGATTTAGTGAGCCGCGCCTTCGGGTGTTCTTAACTTGTTGCGAGTAAATGGTGTTGTGGCAGGAGTTCCGAGTGGCTGAATTATAAGATTTGCAGTTTGTTTTGATGAAATCTAGTACTGGTTACTCCGCCAGCACTAAAGCAAAGGTATAGCAATTGAAGGTTTCAAAAAGGCGTAGATGTAGCAGTAAAGAACCAACATGTTCTACGGAGATCTTATACAAAGTTTAAAAAAACTGCTATTGCCACAAATAATCTGAAAACAACATGCTGGTATTTTGTCAGCCCTGTATGTTATTGTATTGTCGAAAAAAACGAAAAAATTCCGTTTTGTTGTTAGAATTGTTCAACCATGAAGACAGAAGAGCTATGCTGGTGCTTAAGTTTTCCCTCAAATTACAAAAAACCTAATCTTTGTTTTTCGACCCAAATAAATGTGAAATTATTAGTGTTACTTCTTTTTGCAATGTTGTAGTGTGGATCTAAAAAAACCAAGAACAAGAGATTAAACTATGTGTGTAATCATTATATACATTTTACATAGTAATACAGTAAACTCCAAATAACTCAAATCCAACCGGACCGGAAAAAAACTTGAGTTAGGCGATATTTCGAGTTAGGTGATGTTGACCACTTTCCAGCATAGAAACTATAAACCTCTCCTCCAGACGGCGAGCCAAATAGAAGTCAAAAAGTCAACCCTTCTATACATAAATGACAAGATTTAATGACAGTTACTAGAACAATAATAAATTATGTAGTGAAACATGATTTTTTATGCTACAAAAGGATGTGTACACAACACAGAAAATTAATCTTGGAGAAAATAATCAGGGGGCACAACTTGTAAGGCATCAGAATTTTCCCGGAAGATTATACTGTTTTTGAGTTGTACGAAACTTTTTATTTTTCTAGAGTATAAATTGCATTTTTGACTTAGGCAAAGTAGATTACAGGTATTTTGATTAAATGGACTGGCGAAATTTTGAGTTATATATTTTGAGTTAAGCGATGTTTTTGTGGGAAAAATGAAAGATTTTATCCTTTCTGCTGAATTTCTTTGAGTTAGGCAATAATACGATCATGAGGTATGCAGTTTTGAGGTACGTGGAGTTTACTGAATATACAATGATTACTATTGATTCTGTTAGTAAGTTAGATTAGTAAGGTATACATGATAATTCGTGATACGATGACAAAGATGTACAGGCTAGATTTTACATTGTAAATAAACGTTCACGACGTTACATAACACGAAAGCAAATCAAAATTCTTTATACTAGTGCTATAGGATATCCTTGACAAGAAATCTCCGTAAGGTAACATGGTGCTTGGCAAATCACTATGCTAACTCAACTCAATACAGAATAGGCCTAATACATAATCTGTATTGAGTTGAATTAGCATAGTGGTTTGCCCAGTGCCATGTTATCTCCCTGAGATTCCTTATCAAGGATATCCTATAGCTTTAATATAAAGGTATGATTTGCTTTCGAACCGTATTTGAGAGGAATAGGTACGTGACCAATCAAAAGCTAAGTAGGCAGAATTCTAAATAATACAACCTATAGCCTATTCATGTATACAGGATAGTTGTGTGTTTACTTATTAACTCGTTTGCTAGGGACAGATCCACATCGTACCTCATGATATGCCATACTGGTGCATTTTTTTTACAGAAACCTTAATTATCAAAACACTGATTGTCCAAACAATTAATTATTCACAGCAGTGTTCATGGAACCATTATCTTTATTAGTAAACCACAAATCTTTCACTAATCTAAGTTCTTATCATGATAACACATCTTAACTATTCCAAACGGATTCTGTGTTAAGTTGAGCTGCACTGCAAGATGAACTTGACTCCCTCCATGCATCATTTCTCTTGTTGTAAACACAGGCTTGTACCTGCCTCTTATCCTCCCACTGAAAAGGTCACGCCAGCATCAGCATAATTATCAATATCAGGATTAATTTCTCCACTGCATAAGAGTGATGCATAATTGTTTAATCATGGAGAAAATAATAGCTTCTGGTGAATGCACTTATTAGGCTGCTATGTGCAGGCTGGCTCAATTAGCACTAGGCTGAGTTTTACATTGCGTTTAAGTGCAAACCTGAGTTTTTATTGAGTATGTACGCAGTGAGTGAGGAGCAAGCTTGAGTTTTTCATGCTTAAGTACACTGTATTTCATACTTTTGTTGTACATAGATTGAATTTATTTTTAGTATTGCCACTTGCCATATTAGCTCTTAAAGTCAAGAATAAGGTAACCAAATGCAGATAATTAATTTCATCACATGTATGATAATTGTAATAGATATCCCACTTACCACTATAGTTGGTTCTCCACCTGACCCAGTGAATTACATTAGCAACTGGTTTCCCAGTTTTTTGCAATGTTTGAGTTTCAATGGATTTTATACCTTCAGCTATTCATTCAGGATTATTGAACATCCTTCTAAGCCCTGTATGCCATTGTGATTACCCAGATATTACAATTTTCATGTTTTAATTAGCTTTTCACCTTAAAACGCTCACTAATGTCACCTGTTATCCCAATATAATCTGTTCTTCGCGTGGCTTAAGTTACCAGAGTTTAGTGCTTGGCCAGTTCCGGGCAATTTTTGTGTTTTAATTGACCTTTGGTCTGTGGGCTCCTGACAACTGCCCCACTAACTTGTGTCTCCTTTTTGGATTGCCTAAGTTTCGTTTGCTTAACACCTCGCAAATACTTGGTTGTAAGTGACCTTTCAATTTGAGTTACCCACACAATGTCACCACGTGCTTCTATGAGTTCTGTTTCACATGTGGCATAAGTTACCCAAGTTTTGCCATTCTGCTGTTTTGCTGTTTTTTTAGTTTTAATTGATTCTTTTGACCTTAAACTATCCACTTAAGGTCATTGAGTCCTCTACTAAACTCCACCCATTTGTGATTGCCCTATTTTGACTGGCTCAACTCTTTAATGTTTCAAAGTTGTAAAATGATCTTTAACCTTGAATTCCATTCTAAAATTTATCTCTACCCTCCTAAATTGACACAATTTTGCCAATTCCTTACAGTTTTTGAACATTAAATCTTTTGCGTCTTTGTGTTAACTGATTCGCGCTACTGCTGATATACCATTTTTAATGTCTAGGAATCTTTTCCAAATTGTGCCAGTGTTCAAAGCCAGTGCGCTGCTTTTGGTTGCAGAAATTTTCTTTTAATTAGCACTCTTTCCCTTTTGTGGCTTGATTGAAGTGTTTTATCAACAAGCCGCAATGTCGTGATGATTAATTTCCATTGAAAAGCTAACATGGCGAGTCATAATTTCTGAATAAATGCACACTTGATTGAATATTTAATATTTATGATGGTGGCGGCTTTGCCTTTGATAATGAAAATGTCACTGAGGGATGCAGAGGAAAACAGTAGCCCAATGCTTATATATTAGCTTATCAAATGTTTGTGAATGGCTAGGTTTAGGTAACCTAGATTAAGCAGGACAAAGACTAACTCTTTTGCTAGACGCTGAATTATCAACAATGGTGTGAATATTGAAGATATAAAAATCATTATGCAAGTTATTTTACTATAATTATAGCTTCATATGGTAAGGTCTCTGGCAGATTTAGGGTTGGTAAATTGTTTCCAGGCAGATTGCTTGGCTGGCAAACTGACTTACAATTTATCTGAGAAACACCAAGTGTGTCGCAATCAAACTTGCATAAAATATTGCTTGGCAAAGCGTATAAATTAATGACAAATTTTGTGATGGAATAAATTAACGGTTAATATGCCACATAATTCATCTGCTAAAAAATTGGATTATTTCAATATTCCATTGCTATATAATATACATGTATAAAATTATGTTTATTTGAAAAAAATATGTTCCTTGAAATCGTAAGCTATACTGAATCAGCTGAATAGCTGCAGGTCTTGTTGGCAAGAAAACACTATCATCTTCATCTTAATCATCATCTAGCCCCCTTTTGAAATTTTTTACTTTGTTTACATTTTTGTTCTGTCTAAAAATTTTATTATTATGTCAAAATTACTTGTTTTGCAGTTCCTGAAACAACTGTAAGATATAAAGCATTAGTTTAAAATTTTTTAGAATACCTAAATTTGTTTTGATTTTGTTTCTAAATTTCATTGTTTGTGTGGTACCAATATTGTTTGTTTTGCAGTTCTTGCAATTACTGTATTCAAGATCGAGAATGTGGCTTTTGCTTTGAGGATCTTCCAGCCGGGCCCGCAAATGGATCTTGTCTACCCACAAATCGGGAGGCATTCCAGAGAGCCAGCGTGGGACGGTGCAAACTGGAACATTTAGAAGATGATTTATATTGGGCGTATGAGTATTGCCCGACACCGTATTCATGGACGCCTATTGTTGGATTGGTTTTGTATTTATTTTTCTTTGCTCCTGGTAAGATTTGGTAATTAATATTTATAAATATTTATAAGATGTTTACTGTTGTCTGCTCCAGACAAGCTACCCATTTCACAAGCTCTGGAATGCCGGAGTGTTGTAATTCTGCTACTAAGCTATTTTCTGTACTAGCTAAGCTAGTGTGTTTTGTCTGAGCAGCAGAAATTGGCTTTCCCCTTTATTCTACTGCAGCCACCCATCTAACTGCATACCAGAGCTGATAAGCTTGTATGCCTAATTCTGTTTGCAAATTAAACCGCCGCCTTTCCTCTAGTCGCACTTGCATTTCTCCATGTTGTTCTTTGCCCAGTCACCATGGTGACCAGGCTACCAATCTCTGAAAGTTAGCTGTCGTAATGGATGTTGCTATTATAAATAAAGATATTGTAGAATTAAATATACTTGTTTTGTTCCTTGTACAACATGCAAACTGCAACTTTACTAGGCTACAACTGAATTAAGTAGACTAATAGCCCTAAAGTTGGTTACCATTGTCTCTATTTACTGTGCATTGCAGGTATGGGACCAATGCCTTGGACTGTGAATTCCGAGATCTATCCACACTGGGCACGAAGTACAGGCAATGCGGCTGCAACTGCCGTAAACTGGATATTTAACTTGACCGTGTCTATGTCATTTCTAGCCCTCATTGAGAGCATAACTACGTATGGTAAGTTAATATGCAATCCATTGAAGCATATGCTTGTGGACATAAACGTAGGAGGTGGGAGTCAGGTATGAGGTGCCCTCCAGGAGCAAATGAATTTTACATTTTCAGGGCAAATAATTGCATGGTAAAATTTCCAAATTTAGTATTGAATATCAAAAAATGCTTAAAATGCATAAGAATAAAATTTTTAAGCTCCTGAGCTTTAGAGATTGCAAAAGTAAACTTACAGTTTGACTTTTTTAAAAAATTTTGCCAATTCCTGCTTGAAAAATGAAAATATTCGTAAAGTTCGGTTTAGCAAAACCTTTTTCGCTCAGTTTTTTATTTTAACATTAAATTTACACATGTTTGCTTTCACGACAGCATTTAAATCCTGTTGTATCATTTGGAATAGGAATTCCGATTAGCAAGAGTTGTAAATTGCTTTATTTCATTAAAAACTGGTCATTACCCTCGGCTTAAACTTTGTTTAAAAAAACGCTTCCATCTTGACGTCGTACAGTGGGAGGTTGCAACTGGGCCTGACTAGATGAGTGCCTCTCTTCATCTAAATCTGGACACGAATGGGCCTCTAAATGTTTTGTTTTGAGACACTTTTGTCATTAGTGTATATGTACCCTGCTGTTTGCTCTTATTTGGAAATGTTATAGATTAATGCAGATTAGAAAATTTTCAGAGCAAATTCCTTCTGTGTGCCTTGTGAGACTTTCTCCTATGTGCCTATGCTTGTGGAAAACCTAAACCTAAATGGAAAATAGACATAAGTTTAAGTCCAAGAGACTACAGTTTGAAAATACATTGCTATTACACATTGTTACACCCTATAATATGTAGCCAATTCCTTCTAATGGGCTGCTTTGAACTGGTTTTAAACTAATTACCTGTTTTATAAATTCAGCAGTACCTTTATTTTAGCTTTACTCTTTACACTAACCAAATCAAAATGTCATTTCTTGGCTGTGGTTCTATTTTGAAGGAAACTTCACTTTGCCACAAGTCAGTAAAAGAAATATTGCATTAACTTTTTGCTTTACTAGAACAGAGTAAGATTATTACTTCTTCTAAACATTTATTTTAACTAAATTTTTGAATATGTCCCTAAATATTGACTGCAGCTGCAAGTAGTAAGAGAATTGAAATCTGTAGCCTAGAACTGAAAAGTAAAACACGGTCATTCCAATCAACGACTATTTTGTTAACTGAATTGTTTCTGTAAGTTTTGTAATGATCAATGAAGCCGTTTGACTTTCATTGCTGCTTCCAAGGTCAACAAGCACTTTGCAAATGGGAGCATAAGCATATCAGCTTGTTAAACAATTCCATTTGAAGCACTTGTAGTAAATGCAACAAAATCCACGGTTAACTTGCTGGATAAATGTAACTCAATTTTCCATAAGTGTTCTAAGTGCTTTTTCCAAGGGCAGAAACTCTTTTCTCCATTGTAGCCTGTTTTTGAATCTTAAAACTGCTTCCAAGTGGCTTGCTGACTTTTGTAGAGATAACTTTTAATTACATTTAAGTAGAAAAGTCTGTAATTGTTCCTTTTATTTGCCCATTATATTTTCTTATCCTTGCCATTTAAAAACCAAGTCCTCTAAAATCATGGATTGTCACAGGTTTTCACAATCTGGAAATTCGTTTATAGGTTATAACTAGTAAACCTATCTAACCTAATCTGCGAAGTGTTCAATTTAGGAATATTCGGAAATAAAACCTCTCCCAACTTCTTTATTTTCTCAAGATTCAAGAATCAAGATTGTTTATTTCACTTCAACACAAATACAATAAATACATTAAAAGAAGCAATACGTTTTCAATAATTCAATGGTTGACAAATGGAAATATACATAATAAGAAGCAAATTTTAAAAAAAAGTGATTAGCTACCCACTTAAATGATTTGTGTTGCAGGTTGTTAAAGAAGCCAAAGTTGTAAAAATGCCCGACTATGAAAGTAATATGCCTATATACATTTGAATAAAAAAAAATAAAGAAAAGGATGTGGACAAGCAAGTGAGAATTAAAATTTAATGATGATGGGTGGAATTTGATAAGACAATTGTACAAAATTAGTAAAGTGAAATTTTGCAACAAACTGGGAAAATCGTTCAACGAAGAACCTGTTTAAAAAGGAAGTAATAATCCAACATAACATAACATGACTTTTCTAAAACTTTGCTTTGGCTCTTTGCTTAGGCTGCCAGGGCCATCCATTTGAGTACTCACCGTATTTAAATGCTACACCATGCTAAAATTGTCAGTGCCATACTAGATAAAAATTATTCGTTAGACACATCAAAACATGCTTCATTGCACTTTCTGAATAACAAGAGAGCATACTTATTCTGCTATTGCTGTTAACGGTTCCCTTGCCACTTGAAATACTTTCAGCTACCGTCTTAAGAGGTTTGCTTGTATAAATGTCATCATTAACTGTCATGCACTATCACCTTTGCTTTCTATAACTGCTTCCCCTGGCCTAATAACTCATCCTAATCCCTCTAATGGATAATTTAATTACTCCACACTTCGCTCGTGGCACCTTATATTAGGAAAGTGGATACTAGTAATTGAGTCTAAATTGCCTCTTGCTGCCGCAGTGCACGCAGCAGCAAAGGCACTAAATGGAGTTGTGTTTATTGCATGCACATTTGCTAGTAGAATGATTATTTATTTACTTGCAAAAGCAAGTGCAGCTTGATCAAATCATATCCTGCATCTTTTGCTCGACATTTTGTTGAAATACACGTACGTTCACCTAAAGTTGTCAACTGAATGCTAATTTAGTTTTCTGCATAAAATTGTGGAATGCATTCAGAGAAATGCAGCTCTGGGGACTGGAGAAAGCAAAATGTTTAAATGTGGAAATTAAAAAGTAATTCTTTGCGTAACAGGATACATAAATAAATCATTCTGCTATAATGCAAAGTGTTCCACAGTAATCCAGCTCTGGAAAAATTTTAACTCTAGAATGTTATGCCACAGTTTGCTGAAGGTTTACTTTCATCTTTGCTTTTTGCACTATAAACCACAAGAAATCTTCATTTTATTCCCTGCAACTGTTTACTTCTGAGTTCCAAATTTATTGACCACTATTCTCCTCTTTGATGGAAATGACAACCGGGAATTTGTAACAAGTGTTTGATTGAGCGATTGTCATGCTAGCTTTAGATATGTAGCTTTGATGAAAGCGTGGAATTGTACTTTTTTTGAACCCTTATATGTACCAGTGCTTCTGAGCAAGAATGGAACTTATGGCACATTCAGATTAACGAGTTTTTTCCTGGACAGGAAATTCGCAAGTGTGAACTGCTTTGCACACTCTTATACAGTAACTGTTGCTGTAAGTTGATTTTCTGCTATCTGCTCTCTAGTGTGAACTTTCGAGACTTCACGCGGTGAATAGAGAAGGGGGTCAGCTCACGCTTACTGCCAGACAGTAACTTGCAACAAGTTTTGCTGTCTAGTGTGAACACGCTTATGAGTTATTTTGCGAGAAAACTTGCCAGTCTGAATTTCCGTTTAGCATACATCAAAACTGATGCTACTTCAGAAAAAAAGCATTAGAACTATATCAGTTAACAAAAATTGTCTACTATTTCCAAGTAAACACTACACAAGTTACGTGTTAAAGTAGCGGGGTCTTTTGACGTAGGCATTTGGCACTTGGGTCTGATCACATGGTCCCAGTTCTGGTGCTGCTTTGTAGCCATATTAATATGTCCTAGCTAAAATGAAAATATAAATAAAGTGTGTCTGTTGAAATATTACTTTGCTGCTCCTTTATTTTTATCGATTTGGAGTCAGAATGCCTTTATAAATTAACGTTAACAAGAATGTTTGTTTGTGGTCATGCTGTGTGTTACAACCTTTACACTTTCCAGAAAAAACGTGTCTTTGTATTCTTTTCAGAATATCTACCTATGCGGTAAAGAGCCATTACATAAAAACAAAATGCACAAATGTTCTTGATTTTTTTTACTTTTTGATGTAAAATGAATTATAACCATATTTTAAATCTTTATATTCTTTTATTGTTTTATATATATATATATATATATATATATATATATATATATATATATGTTTTATATATATAAAACAATAAAAGAATATAAAGATTTAAAATATGTCTTGTATATATATATCCAAGAGTGCGTGTATGTTGCAGTTTCTGTGTGCATTGTATGCAAAACACAGCAGTCAATGCAATGAATAGCAATAAACTAGCACACTTGCTGTTCAGCAAACAAGTTACATAACTTCTCTAATCTCGTTCTTACCGGTAGAATAACTAACAATTTTTGTAATCGTGTGTTTACAGAATTTCTAAGTGATGTATCTACCCTCTAAAAAGCTTTTATATGGGTTGTATTAGCCAATCAGCATTTGGATTAATTGCCTGTTGTATTTATAATGCATACGGACATATGCAATGCATACAGAAACTGCAACATACCCGCACTCTTGGATATATTATGTAAAACAATAACAGAACATAAAAAATTTAGAATAAGCATATTACGTATATTATAAATGTATTTGTGATTGTAATGTTTCTTGTCAAATAAAAATATTGTTTAAACTAATAACTTTAAACTTTAAACTAATAACTTTGTGCATCAGTACAAAAATTCAACAAAGTGAAAGTGAGCACTCTTACATTGGTTGGAAATGTATATGTGTGGCTGTGTATTGTATGTAATCAAATTTGTAGATGTCAGTCATGTGTAGGCATTTATTATGGGTTTTACACCAGTATTGTCATTCAGTAAATTAGAGAGATAATTCTCATTGATCGTAGCAATATTGATTTGTTTTTTATTAAACTTCATTGAATTTATTAGTGCATCTTTCTAATACGTCTGATTGAATTGTATTTTTCAGGCACATTTTGGTTGTTCTGTGGTGTTGCACTCATCGGCTTCATATTTATTTTCATATTTCTACCGGAGACCAAGGGCAAATCATTAGAGGAGGTGGAGGGTCTGTTTGCGCAGCCGCTCGGCTCCGACGGTACGTTGCAAGGGTACGATAACGCTGTACAGTATGTGCATATACGAGGTCTCAACCGCGACTGCCAAGAACTCGATTCACCAGAATAGAAAGGGCATTGTATATTCAAATGTTGCACATCATTGATGTGATTGTTGTATCATTGTTGTATGTTGTATTGACATTGTTCACTGGTGTTGTATTGACATTGTTCACTGGTTGTGTCCAGACACTGGATTTGTTGTGTGTAGTAGGAGATTATATTATTGTTGGCACATACCATTGTTATCACGTACAGAATTTATTAGGAGAGAGTCTATTTGTCGTTAATGTAAAAAAAAACGCACAAAAATGATTGGCCTGCATTGGATTCATGCCTTCACTATCACCTTTACCACCTTTATCACCTTTGCCATTTGATTAATTAATTGGTTTTCATATGTTCTGTTTTCAAGATATAGAATTGTATTATAAATTAGTTATAGAATTATAGTTTTTTAAATTGCCAAGGTAATATTTTCAAATTTGTGGAATACTTGGTGTTAAAATATTATCACGATACAGAATGTTTATCATTAGCCTTTTAATCTGACTCAAAAAGACCTTTAAACTTCTTCGTAACCAAACTTTTAAAAAATTTCAAAACTGCTAAAATTTCAGACTGGGATAATTATGGCTTTTCAATGTAGTCGATTTATACTTAGAAAATGCATTCAATGAACAGCTTTCACAGTAAAAGATTTCTTATTTCTTCGACAGAATCGATGCATGAGTTGAAGGCAATGGGAAACCATTCATGGTTAGAGTATTAATCATTGGAGTTTGATTTGATTTGTATATGAGACATTTCTAAGATATTGATGGCAGCTTCTGTCATACAGGTGGGGGGGTATATTCATTGGCAAATTAACCAAATGACTAACTGCAAATAACTAAGGTGGCATAGAAATATTAGCTTAGAACAACAAACGTGTTTTTTGCATAAAGAGAGAAAATGGCATTTTTTCTTTATCCGCTTGATTTCGTGTGTATTATTACAGCAACTTAACCATGTCTATCAATGGTCTACTTTTAAAAAGAATTTTACTATTGTCTACTTTCCAAACCATTTTCTATTATCTCTTTTTCACCTCAGTGTTAAGCAACAGGTTTATATCAATGTAGGGCTATTTCTGTTTTAAAATTTTTGTCATAACTTGGCTTCATTGAAAGCTACTTGCTTCTACAGTGGTGGTAGACTTTTTCAGGCAGCCGTTGCAGTTGGCACTTAGCCCTCCACATATTGTGCCTGCTGTTGCACATTACTGCTCCTGTACGATGGCTTGTCAATTTATCCTGTCAGCCTGTCGCTGCCCAGTTGACCGAATCTTTAATGACCACTTACCGGCTCATTTGAGGGACGCGCAATATTGATCTGGTAGTGGTAGCATAGGCAGCTGATTGGCTTACAATGATATTCTGTTTGATGACCATCTGTGATGTTTGTATTTCAGACTGCTGCTTCGCAATATCATCTAATTGTGTTTTGAAAAATAACAAATTGTGTAAAATTGCCCGCGTACGTATACACTTTGCTTGCAGTCATATTTGTAGATGACTGTTGCTTTTAATGCCTAAGAATAAGTTTCTCACTGCGGCAATTTAACATTGGTCAATCGAATATATCCATTGTTTATAACATTCCTTGTATGTATTGTTTGTGTCATACTCACTCAACATTGTTCCTAACAGTTTGCATGTGTTTCGTGTACAACAATGTTGCATTCTTAACAGCGAGTGTTGTTTTCTAAAACGCGTTGCATGAACTTTAGAAAGTCACCTCACCTTTGTTTATTTTTTGCAAAAGTGTATATTTAGTGTATTTTGTAAGTTGAGATTGGAGCAACATGATGACTGTTTTTAAGAACTTTGAGTCACCTGACCAAACTAGCAAATCAGCCAATGATTTTTACACCATTGCAAATTGTTTGGATAACCAGCACCTCTAGGGAATATAGATATAGGCTAGAAACAGCGGAAATTGATTTCCATCAATATTTTTACATCAGTATTTTATTTGCTTACAATTGCATTTAAGAGAATAATAAGATGTTTATCTCATTTAATGTCAGAGCTAATGTCAAAGCCAAGAAAATGAAGTTCAGAAACACGGTATAAAGGTAAAGTTTTCATGTAGATGGGAGGAGTTCTAACTATGCCTAGGTGGTGGGAAAGAGAAAGCAGCGTAGTTTCTTAGCAAGGAAGTCACCAAATCATTACTTAGTCTTAATTGTGATTTTTGCTAATTTATTTTTATTTATTTGCTGCATGTTTTATTTCTGTTTACATTTATTGCAGGGCGAGGCAACAGCACTGAAACTTCTACATTAATTGATCACGAAGCCACTTCTACTGATAATAACTGACGGATGATTGATTATTGATTAAGCACACCTTCTCCCAGAGCACTGGAGCATGTGATGTGAAACCACTCCCAGCATGACAGTATTATAGTATTATTTGTGGATGATGGAATTTTCTGTGATAGGGTTCTTATGTGATCTGTATTGTTTTATGATTTATTTGTAATCACGGGTGCATGTCAAACCCTTGTTGTGGTTTGGTTAAATTTTATTTTTATTGTAAGAACTGAATGTCAGCATTGTTTAAAACAATGATGTTTTTTAAGTTAAATTATTACAACTTTGCCCATAAAAAACCTGTTAATTGTGTAAAAGGACAATATTGAGTCATAGAGGAAGTAAATAAGCTGTCTCGACGGACAACAGGCTGTGGCAAAGTAGACCAATGCGAGAATTAATTTATTGAAGCAAAGAAAAATCATTGATTGTGTTATGATTTTAAAAAAATTGTGAGGTACAATAATAATATTATGCAATTAAAAGGAAACCATTTCTTATGTACTCCCATTCTGATGTACTGAAAATTGATTGAAAACTTTCTCATTGCTGACAACATTGTCTTCACAGAGTTGTGCTGGGTTACTATTCATCATTCTAAAAACTGACGTTCTATCAGCAAACTTGTTTTAGTAAATGTACGTCTAGATATGTTTGTTCAGTTCATGCATGTACTGGTTTACTTTCTGTGTGCAATTCGATAGTCATTTCACTCTCGTTCCTTGTGGAACGGTCTTTCCTGAAGCTTAAAATTTGCACTGACATTTAAAATCTAAGGTTGATACAATGGCTGTTTTCTGGCTTCCTCCACATGTGAAAACATATTATCATAATTTTGTTTTAGATTTGCATCTTCTAGTGGAGATGAAGACTAGATGTCTTGGAATAGGCTGTGTTGGAAAACAGCACTAAAAACTTATCACGTCTATTATTAGATTTCTTCTGGTAACAGATTAACATGCGAGACATCTGCATACTGTAGTCACTTTTTGCGATACCAGTTAGTATAAGTGTTTTATTTTATAATCCTCATTGGTTTGGGTTTTTTTACTTTATTTGTTAAATAAGGTTTTGCATGCATAATATTTCATTAAAATTTCTAGCTCAAATGATTTATTTGAAAAAAATGACACAACAATACTTTGTGTACATTATTTCTGTCTGTACTATAATGCCTTGCTGAAATGGCTAGTATTATGCAGTTTACTATAATAGATCTTCATTGCATTGCCGTAAGCCTGGTAAAATCTTTTGAGAACTTGTTCAAGATGGATTGCTTGATTTTTTTTTAAAAACAGGTATAGACACTAAAGCATAATCGTAATACAAGTTTCATTTTAACTTAAGGCTTCTCCTTTTTCAGCAAGCTACATGTAGGCGATCAAATCTTTTCGCTCTTGAATTAGGAGTTCAACTTCATCATCAATCATAATGTACTGATGTACAAAAAACGACCCCTTTTCTCCAGCACCAAGAGCCAATTTAGGTCAATTACATTATTTACTTCCAGGACTGATGAATCGATTAAAATTCAGCAGTTTCACAAGTTTCTGTTCAATTCAATGTAACGGCTTTCATTAAGTATCTTCCTCTGAGTGGAATACTAATTCTGTATTGTGACCTTGAAATACAGGAGTTGATAAATCAGTAATTCCATTGTCTGACAGGTCTTCAGCAGTGCATTCAAAGACAATGTTAGGAACGACAATCTACCTATTTTATTTTCTCGGTTTTTTCAGTCAGCTTTCCCATTATTATAATTTGTACATATTGGAAACTTTTGCCTTTGTTAAACTATGTTCAGTCCAAATATTATAAAGTTTCTCAATTTTTTTTGTTATTTTCGGGATTCGTTTTTCCCTTATTATTTCAACAAGAATTGTAGGTTATAACTTTGCGCAAATTATGAGAAAACGTTTCTGCTGCTTCTAGATAAATGGTTTCTTTTGGTGAAAACTTAATTTTTATGACTGCAGTCTGCTGAGCTCTCAAATGCAGTGGTATCAAGCTAAATGGCGTTGGAGCTTCTATATGTAGTTTTTGCTGAATGCTAACTAAGCCTAGTGGGATTTAGTCTTTCTATTGCCTGGGAGGTGTGATCATTTACATTTACAAGGAAAAATCAGATGCTTCTAGTGCAGGAAGTGAACACATGGCCTTTTAAATTCTGCTCAAACGCACTGACCATTAATAACCGTCTGTTACTGTACAGGATGGTCTAATGGCCTCTGATTTTTTTAAACAAACTCAGTTTGCTAATGTCACCATAGATCCAAGGTGTTACCGTAAATATGGTTGCGCAATAAATATTACAAAAGTTGATTAATTGTAACAATGATAAATGGTAATGATGATGTTGATAATGGCCTTTCATGATGGACAGTTTTCCCGTCCATCAAATCTGTGTCCGTTTATTTCTTTGGAAATAAGTGGCCAAGGCCTGGTAACAACTAACAAGTCACAACATGAAAGTGAACACGAACTAAATCAATTTCTTAAAACTGCTGGTATCAAATAGCCCTATCTGCAACAGAAAAGAAAATCTATGAAAACCTCACCAGACTGCAGGAAACTCTGTCATTTTTACACTACAATTTATGTAAATTTCACTTGATGCAGAATTTTGTGACTAATCTTCAGCAACAATTCTAAACCTTGTAAGACTAAAAAATGTTATAATCAAATTTATAATAATATTTTTAATTTAACCACCTGGCAGCTCAATTTTTCTACTTATTGTTTTCTTATTTCTTTTTTCCTTTTTTTGTGTATTGTTCTATTTTCTCCATTCATTAATTCAGTTTTATTGTTTTATATTAAAGCATAATATTTTAGGTAGGTAACTGTTTGTCAATAAACATCATGATTAATATGTAACGATGACAAAGATGATGAATAATGATTAAGTTTTATCATTTTAAAACAGGGTTCAATGCAATTCTATGTTTCTTGTTCGATGTAAACTGATTTTTTTCTCCATGTGAATTTAATAATGAAGTTGGTTCCTGACTGTACTCTATCTGCTTAGCTACCATCTGGCATTGATGTCTGACGATTTCCTCGTTGGATAATACTGAAGTGGCTCGCTGATTATTGCTTTGATATTGAAAAATCCCTGGTTTGATGTAAAAAGACCTGTCACATGCATTGCACACTGCACAGGGCCAGCCTGATGTGTTTCGTTACAGCTTCATTTTTGTCAGTAAAATATGGCAAAAACACACATCTGCATTTTCTATTTGTGCAGTGAATTCATTGTTAAAAAAGCAAACTCTGAATACATATGAATTGAAATACTACTGTACTGAAATGCCACATATGATCAAAAGTGTCAAATCATTTAGTAAAACCGGCTTTTAAAGCCAGTATTTGGTCTTGCTTTTTGCTGCATTCATATACTGTATGGTGTATAAATCCCTGGTGCTAATGCTGATAACATACTGCCTACCCAATCTCTGACTGCACTGCCATCTGCATTCACATTTGCCAATAAAAATCAGCCAAGCTATGCTTTAAGTCAAAATAGTCCCTTGCGGGGGGGACACCCCTTGCTGCTTGCCAAGTTACAATGCATAGCAAGCCTATGTCAACAGCCTGATTCATGATGGGATGACATTCTTTCAATCTGTATTCTATCCCGCATTAGATCAGGGATTACATCTGAAATATTTACACTGCAGAAAAGGTCACGTTTAATCAGTTGAAGCAGGATTTTCCCTTGTTTGAATATAATTACAAGAAGGATTTCTTTACTGAGACTGATCCAGGACTGGGTTAGAAGAGCCTAGGGTAGTTGCATCTTCCCATATGGCAGATTGGGTCTGGCATCAGAAAATGCTTTTACTAATAAAAAATTTGAATAAATACGTCTGATTATTGTTTTAAACCATGGAGAAAGACACGTCATCAACATTTAGAATGTGGATCTTAAATGGTAAAAACTTCGGGCTGTTGTTTGCTTGGTCTTTCCTAAACCCTCAATACAAATTAACAATACAATAAATTACGGTGCCACAAAATTACGGTATCACAAAATTCGGTATAATTAATCTGTCTTTCCTTTGTTATGTAATCAGCTAATTATTAATTTGGAATATAGGCTGAACGAGAGCTGTCTGACAATTAAAGTTATTTTGTATTATTAGCAATAGTGCCTCTTGAAATTCAAATCTATTAAATTTGTAATTTGAATTTCGATTTGTGCATACCAAATAGCTGTATCAATTTTAATTTGAGTTTTCTTGAATTCTGACAATTTAAAAGTACAAATTGGGAAATACATGTAAATGTTTTGTAACAGATTCTATCTGTTAATGTTCAGTCATAAGGCATTTATTTTCACACAAATTGCAGTAAACTACATTTTCAGTAAGCTACATGCTATATGTACATTTGTAGTTGCACAAAAATAATAAGGTACACGTTTGTGACTGTAATTATGATGTAAAATAAAAAAAAGTTATATATTTTGAAATGTAGTTGTGCTGTATTTAATAAAAATACTCTCTCCCTCCTCTCTCTCTCATGCTTCCTGCCCCTTCACTTTCTTCTCTCTCTTCTGACTTATTCTCCCAACCCCTCGCTTGTTCTCTCTTCTGTATCAACGGATATCTCCTCTCTTTCTTTCATCAGCCAGTTATCTACCCCTGTTCTATACTTTTCGACAAATTCTTCTCCAATCAGCTTAATGTGGATTATATGCCAATGCATAGTGCACGTAATGGTGTAATATTGTGTAACATCAGATACTAACTCTTGTATTCGCTGCTGCATTATATAAACCCTCATTGGCTTAATTAACGAGTTTGCACATATCACGTGATAAATGTATACTTAACGTAAGACACGTAATAAGCAAAGCTTGAACTGATGAGGCTGCACACATTGCGTACAAACTTAATACTGTAATATTTGTCTGCGGAAATTACAATATGTATGTAGGAAGTATCCAGAGTTGTGTATGTTATTCAATATAATTATTGGTCGATGCATCACACTTAACACAGGCTTATTTTTAGCAATGATATGCTCCAAGCAACACACAAACACAGTTTGCAGATTCTTGTCTGGTTTTACGAGAAACAATGAAGCTCTTCTACAAAGATCCTTTCGTGTCTGTCATGCTGATTGCTTAACTAACTTGTTGCATAGCCAACCTACCAACTGCTAGGCTGTAACAGCTTTACTACCTAGCTGCTTGTATTACCACACTTACAAAAGCCACATTCATTGTGGCTAAACAATTCATCATGGCTAGTTTTATTATTGATATCTATAGTTTTTATTGCTCTGCAAAGCTCTGTTAATTGCCTAACTGACCGATCGCCCGACTAAATGAATGGCTGATGGACTATAACCAGTTTGCTTTTTAAGCCAGTCATAGGACTGTAAGCTACTGCTTGTAATTAATATGTAGCAGTCACATATTTATTTTTGATGGCATAATGAATTACATTCTGTGGCTAGTGTAAAAAATGTAAGATCCCAATGAGAAATATATTTTAGTATTTACAAGCACAGCTTATACTATGTGCTCTTTCCAATCAGGTTTAGCAAAACCACTTGTACATTTTTTTATTTTAAATCACAGTGAGTCCATCAGAATTCAGTAAATTTCAGTTTTCCTACATGGTGGTGCCGCCTAGGGCCCACTATGGAAAATAAAACTGAAAAGCATTTGCTTGCGTATGCTACTTTGAATTTAATGAAGTTATTATTGAAATATTTTAATTCTTTCACTGTACTGCCATTCCACAGAAATTATCTGAACTTATTTAAAATTCCAAATACCGCTCAATTACTATCTGTTTTTTATTTTAAATACTTTACTCGATGCTGAATATTTTTACGTGGTTATACGCTGAATATTATTAAGCAAAATTAATTAATTTTTTAAATGGGATTCAGCAGATTGTCCCAACGTTTAGCAAGTGATTTAACCAAAGAGGTACCATGTGCTTCTGTCATTATGTTCATCCATTTCTTTTTTTTTCTTAATTAGATTACGATGGTGTGAGAAAATACATTTCAAAAACTTCAGTTCATGTTGTACTTTGCAAATTTAACTATTATATTCAATAAATATAATAGAATGAAACTTGCAAGGAGGCTGACTGGAATTTATAGGAAATCATACTGGAAGTTCGGAACTCATGGAACATCACACTGGCACTTATAGGGAAAATACAGTCACACTGCATAGTGATGTACGAAAATTGTATCTTTATTAGACATACTAAATAATAAATTTTTATAGTTTATAAAAAAATATAACAACATAATGTTTAGCGAACGAATCCAGGTAAAAAGTCACAGAAAAAGTAAATAGGAAACAAGGCACAAGTAAAAAAGTTTCAGAAAAAGTAAAAAGAAACAAGGCACAGTAAAGAAAGAAAGAAATTAACTGTGACTTTTTTCCTGTGACTTTATTACTGATCATCTAGCGAATTACAGGGTGCTGCCATCTATCAGGGAAAGAAATACCTCACCTACATATTACGCATGTAGCCTCTTCGATTATTGTAGTTCACAGTGAATTCCAAATGCTTGTAATTAATGCACAATGCTACGCAACTGACACTTTTTGCATGTTTTCACGGTAGAAGAGGCTCAGCACACAGTGCCTTTATATACCTTATGTTCTCTTTCAGCTAAAATTATGTATGCACTGCACAACTGCTTTGCAAACTGCAAGACACTACAGTTTTGTGAACGAATCTCAGTCCTTAACAGACTGTAGAATGCCGCACTGTTAATAAGCCCAGGAAGTGCAGTTCTTTAAAAGTTGTAATGCACAGCACTAAAATGCATAACACAAGCGAAATGGTTGATGAAGCACATTGATCACTTTATCACTAACACGAGCGCAATATTTGACATCGAACTGCCGCTTTTCCACAAAATATTCTCACACAGGCGCAGGCACAAAAGGCAAAATATGAAACACTGTAGTAAAAAGGACTTGGCACATCTGGAACTAACACAATTGGAAATAGTCACACACGCGGCATTCATGCACTTAACAAATACACTTACCAACACCTAAAGCACTTGGACACTGTAACTTGTAACGCGGACGGTAAAGAGGAAATTAAAGTCACACAATTACAACACTACCACATAGCTTCTTCACTACACAGAAATTTTATTTCATATTTTAGTGAACCACCGTAATAAACAACTCAATTTCTGAAATCCAACAATGATAATTTTGGCGATGCTTTATAACAATCGTCTTTTCCCAAATTGATCAACGAATATAGCAACTGGGACTTTTTAGCATATATGTACAACCATTATACTTCCTCAAACATTGTGAACACATGCTTACACAATAGACACTAAATAGCAATAACTTAGACAGAGGAAAATCAATAAGCGTGTCCCCGTCATCTTCTAAGCGCAGCCTAATTTAAGTTGTCATTGATAGATGTGTATTTATTAACAAGATAGCTTGCCAGCGTCAGCACTAACAACAAGTTCAGTCATGAAATGCAGCTAGTACGTGCTGACCACAAAGTTTCATGTTTAATCAGTAACAAATCAACACCAGATAAATGAATTAAAAAACGAAAATTAAAATTTCATTGAATTTAACAGTTCTAAGTCATAAGGTGCATTCACGATAATATTGTGCACATAACAACTTGCTTCATTGTAAAACTCACAGTTAAATTCACACAAGAAGATTAATAAGATGACCTAAACAGTTATTGTATAAATGGAAAAGGCTAAAAAATTTAAACCACGGAGTGAAACACCACTAGGCTAGCACTACAAAAACAATAAAAATGCAGTTTTTCACATCAATTGGCCTTTTACACAGCACTGACCATCAGACACTAGGCACTCTTTAAGTACGTAACGTACTAAACACGTGTCTTCGAATCTTGCAACATGATCACAATTACACCGGCTCTGCAATTAACACACTTTTTGGTGAAGTGCTTTGTGCAGATGAACAATACTGTTTTGCATCATAAAACGTAATTTAAAATTTAAAACTATGACGTCAAAACAAGTCATAAAAATTCAACTTCCACATCAAGTTTATGAGAATGGACGCCAAATAGCAGCACTCGCACAAAACTAACTGCATTGCATGACTGAAAGAGTAATGATGAACCTACATCGTTCTCGCATGATTTTAATAATTAACTGGTGCACAAAATACAAATAGCAGGAGCTTAAGATACATGCCGTATTAGATACTTTTTTCACTGTAAGCAGAGCTTATACGAAACCAAACTCAAAAATAAAACAATTTTCACTGACGATGAAACACTCAGATACACGTGAATCATTTAAACACTTCACAGACACTCTGGTACCAGCTTAAAGGAGAAAAATTTGCATTTCACTATATATTTCACCAAATTTCATTATGTATCAATGGAACAACTTCAATATATCACTGGCAATAGTCACATAACTTTAAATTTGTATAGTATAACTTGCACGAATTCAAACACTAAGGTAATATCATATAATGTACACTGAAATATTTCACTGAAAACTGTCACAATGGTGATAATTTATCATAATCATCGCACAATATATAGGATATGGCAATTTGACACTTCCTTGCATAGGCCAATTATAACTTTTTATAATTCACTTTAAATGCCTCACAATTCCCTAACGGAAAAATCAATGATAATGGAAGGGTAAAAAATTTGCACTTGCAGAATAGCGCACGTTGCAAACGGATGAATGCACTTTGCACTTGATTCAATCGTTCGACACAATCATGAATTATGAATTAATTATGAAATGGGCACAAAAAAATTAATAACTAATTCCTGTTAAACTACACTAGATAGAGATATATAATTGCACTGTAATGCACGTGCACTACCCCCATTTAATATAGTCACTAACAGATCCTAGGATGTAAATATGATGCTACACAGAATGAACATTTTTTGCCTTGCAAATTCATGTCGCGGTGGATAATATATCTATGAAGTACCTCTGACTATCGCGACGACCAAGTGATCATCTTTTGTTGGTTCGTGAATTATATTAGGGGCCTTAGGCAGAAGGAGGTCCAAGGAAAATTGACAGGGCGGAAAAGCGTACAGGATTCCACTTCCTTCCTTTTCCTTGTTCTGCAGTGCTATGACACCAGCAGCTTCTTTCTGCTTTAAGTATGCGACAAGATTCTTGAGGGGCCGTTGTTGATACTTGGCATCCTCCGGCTGTGGGTTACCGTTCATCGCCAGCAGAAGGGCTGTGCCAGTTTGTTGCGAAGCCATAATGCGTTTGGAAACGTCTTCCAATTTTGGTTGGTCTAGACGAAGTCGCTGTGTTATGCGGAGCATGTCTACTCCAGCATTTTCCTTTAGCAGCTCCAGAAGGGCTGGATCTCCACTGACCATGTGCATTTTAGTTGAAAACGATGAATTCTTCAGCAACAAGCAACCGTGAAATCCCACAGGAAAACACTTGGCAAGATCAGACACACTTGTGAGTTTTTCCATGACCCCTCCACGTTCTCGTCTCTCCTCTCCTCGACGATCAAATCCACGATCATCATACTGATCATCACCCTGCTCAGGACTGTAATTGCGTTCACCATATACTGGCTTGCGATGGTTAGGGGAGCGTTCCCGTGAATACCGCTGGTAATCCCGTCTATCATCATGATATTCCTCACTAGGATATGGTCCCCTACGGTAATCATTATAACCCCTACCACGGCCACCTTCCCATCCTCCTCTTCCCCGATAACCACCTCGACCTCTATACCCCTCCCTTCCATATCCACCTCTTCCGTATTCTCCTCTGTAACCATCATTTTGGGGGCCATCCCTATATCGACCATAGTCATCATGATAATCTGGTGGTCCATGTGGGCCACCAGGAGGACCCGCTTGTTGTTTACGGGGCGGAGGAACGTAACCTTCAGGATCAGCAAAATCTACTCTTAACCGCTTATCTGGGCCTCCAAGAGGAAATCCTCTCATTTCCTGGCTGGCAGCTTGTGCAGCATCAATACTATCATAAAGAACATAAGCATAATTATCCCCCTTAACATAATCAATCTTTTGAATGGCTCCAAAGCGATCAAATTCGCGTTCAAGGGCAGCTAGAGAAGTCCATGGACCCAACCCACCAACCCAAAGTCTAGTTGTAGGCATGGCTTTACCATAACCGATTTTGCATTCAAATTTTCCAATGTACTGTCCAGACATTTCCACCTTAGCTTTGTGAGCCATGTCCAAATTCTCAAATTTCAAAAAGGCATAGGCATTTCCTTGGCCTGGATGGGCAGGTCGCTTGATGTCAACATCTTCAATTTTTCCATATTTTCCAAAAATACGCCTTAGCTCCTCTTCAGGCATACTGGGATCTAAATTCCCAATGAAAATCGTCCGTGTTGCCTTCTGGTCATCTTCAGGGTTAACATGAGTTAAATAGTCTGGAAAATCTCGTTTCTTTCTCGGCTGGTCATATTTAGGTCCACCGTAACCCATATCCATGCGCCCTCTAGGTGGCCCATAATCACCCCTTGGTGGTGGACTACCAAATCCTGGTGGCCCTCTCATTGGTGGTCCTCTATAGCCCATTTCATATTCACGTTCCCTATAATCTGGACTATAAGCTCTTTTGTTCCTATTTGAATACACAGACTCTAAGCGAACTGGCTTGTCAAACAACACTAAACGCATACGAGCATATTTTGCTTCACGTGCGTCATCTGGATGTCGAAAATTCAAATAAGCTACTCTTTCATCGCCACGCATTGTGACTTTCACATTTAGTTCACCAAACTTGATAAATTCTTGCATTAAAGCATCTCTAACCAAACCATCGGACACTTGATGGTTAATACCAGACACACATAAAGATGTATACTCTGGACTACGATCCATATCAGGCATTTCTCTCACTGGTGGACCGCGTTTGTCGTACTTCGGAGGAGGTCCCATATCAATATCATCACGATACGGTGGCGGCCCACGCCCCGGACTGCGTCTATCACGTCTTCCTCTTTCAGGACTAAATCTTTCACGTGGCATATCGTCAGAAAGGCGAGGTCTCTTATTTTTTTGCATTGGATCGCGCTTTTCTTGTCTTTTCAATCAAATATTATATTGCACAAAGCGCAAAATTCACTAAAACCACTTCAACAAGCCACCATTTTGTGCAACGAAATTTTTTTAGAAAATACGGAATATACGAGACGGACCAACACAGAAAGATATTTCAAGCTCAGTTCACGACCATTAGAACTCGTTTCAGTTTAGTCACTATAAATAATTCTAAATGCATGCAGGAAGAAATGTGATCGGATTAGCATAAATTGCTTTTATGACAATAACCGCTCGCAGTAGCATTACCTATAAACCATTAAATTTTGAAATTACCATAGTGACTTCAAATGTTAACAAGAAGGTTTTATTGTTGCTGCTGCTTAACTCACTTCAAAATCTTTGCTCATGTTGATGCTATTTTCATTAATGATTTGAATAATATTAATGTTGTTGTTGTTGTTGTTGTTAATACTGATGATGATGAAAATGACGTTGGTGAATGACGTTGATGACGACGACAAAGGTGGTGATCAGGGTGATTAAGATGATGTAGAAGACAAAGAAAGATAAAGAAAATGACAACAAAACTAGTAATAATAATAAAAGTGATGATAACAAATAATGATGATGATGAAAATGATGATGATAACAAATACAAATGCAATGATGTTGCTGTTGTTTAGTTAGAAAAATAGCATATGCAATTTTGCTTACCTTCAAAGCCCATAGATTTAATTATAAAAATAATTATTAACAATCAAAACATTGCATAATGTCGACACAACTTGCATCAGAAGGACATGAGTTTGATTTAAACTAAAAGGTATGTGATGGACGATATAGTTACATGATGGGTAAGTTATATAATACGACTTTACCCCATTGAAAAATGTCATCCACAATGCCAGGTGGAAAGATTATAGTAACTATATGTCTAAAGTACATCAGCAAGAATGGTACAAAAAGCATCTCAATTAGCTTTATTTTAACAAAAACTCTCCAAAGAAAAAGCTAGGAGCTTTGTTGAAGTAGCTCTGAATGAGGAGAACTGAGATGGACAAATAGTCAAAGGGTATGATTAGTTGAAGTGCTTCTGTCAGCAATCAGCATTATGTACCTTTAACAGACCAAAGATTAATCGATAATGATTGAGGCCCAGCAAAGAACTCTCATTTGCAGTATTATCAGGAGTTCATGTAAAATCTTTAAGAATTTGAACCAGGTGGCCAGATATGGCAAAGTTGAAACCAGAGATTCGATTGTCGATTGTGCAAACGTAAGGAGTAAGCATCAAACATTCCAATTCAATGTCCATTATATTCGATTCGAACGAGTTTTTAGTTCGAATTCGGTTCAGAACCTAAAATTATGGATTCGAATAATTCACCAATTCAACTACATGAGTTGCTCATCAATAAAGTTTTTGAAGCTGTATTACAAAAGCAAGTCAATTTAGCACGATTTCTGTGCATAGTTTTTAAACAAAGTATTAGTATTTTTACTGCTGAACGAAATCCAGCAATATGCATGATCTTTGCGAGATTTAGGATTTCAAATATTGAGACTCCATTCAGTTCAGGAGTGAGAAAAAATGTCTATACTAGATGAGATGGCGTGTAATCGCCATGCAAAACTCGCAATATATACAGAAAAAACAGGTATGTAGTAGAGTGTGCAGACGTCACATGGGAGCACACGAATTCCTGCAGCTAATTTTCCAGCCCAGTATCATTAGCTTGGGTAATGAATGTCTAATTCATGCATACATATTATATACACCGATATGATTACAAAGACCAAGAAAGGCAGAGCAATTCAATTCACTAAAATTCGCCAGAGAAGTTGCTATCCAGTTTACATTAAGAATAAAAGTGCCAAAATATCTGAAATGTTCAGAAGCAGAATATTTTTAACACAAATAAAACAGCGTCGAAAGCCTCTGACATTGCTGAAGCAAAAGTAGCAACCATATTAACACTCTTCTGCAAAGACTGTTTTCCATGGACATATCTTATTTGCGAATTTTTAATTTGACTTTTTTACTATGTCTCGGACTGACAAGAAAACAAAGGAAATCTTCAGAAAGGCACTCTTTCATGTGGCCCGATTACAGCATCATGATTGCTACGAAAATAGCTGCACGGCTACCATACACACATGCCCATAATAATACAGCTACCTGAATTTTTTAACATGATGATGAGAGGTCAGCCTCTCAAAACTTTACTAGTAAGTTTGGGACCCTTCCCTGTGAGGCAAATATGCGAACGGTCTGCCAGACGCAATCCGAACTGATGCCAATTATTGATTTTTTTTAAAACTGATACCGATCCGATACTGACTGCCTCAAAACCGATAATACCGATTAACCGATTATTGATTATTGTTTAAATCAGCTATAAAAGTAAATTATTAACACTTGTGTTCACAATTAGAAAATTTAAAGTATCTTTCAAAACTGGAGATGTTTACCTGTCTTTATGTAAAAACCTTTTTGCTACTAATGCTGGAAGTTCAGACAGCTTCTTCTATTATTACATTATCAAGTAATTACGCTAGACCTTCCCAGTTTGTATTAAAATGTGTGTACACGTTAGTGTTGGTTCGAACCGATGCCAATTTTGTTATTTTCCTCGAAATCGATACTAAACCAATACCGATTTTGTTTATTTTCCTCGAAACGGCTACTTATTCTGCATTTTTCGCGAACATCTGCAACCGATCTATCAGAACAACACTACTAAGCCTACAATTAGAACAAGGGAGAATTGGAACAATTAAGACCAAACCTATAAGAAAGCGGAGGGAGTTCCTTAGTCCTAAAAAAGCAACAAAACCAGGCTTCAATATAATTTAAATTGGGGATCGGGGGGACGGGAGAATAATAAGGAATGAAGAAGTAGTGTATTTCGCAGATAGTTCGTAACGTTTGGTGTTACAAGGTATGTGACGTGAAATGAGGTAATGTAGCATGATATGATTGGCATTATAATGATGACGTGTTATTTGGTGTAACTTGGTGAAATGCGACCGGTATTGGTTTTGAGGAAAACAAAAAAATTGGCATCGGCTCGGACCAACACTGACGTGAATACGCCATTTCAATACAAACTGTATTTGCGTAATTATGGTCTTATGTGCAATGGCACGTACTTTAGCATACCATTTGTGTCACATTGGCGTGGCTTTGCTATTATGTAATTTGTTTGTTACTGCGGAGCGCAATACAATATGTTTGATGCTAGTGGTGTTGCAAGCGGTGTGGATGGCGTGAGGTGATAAAACATATTAAAGTGATCAGTATTATATGGTATGCTAACAGGTAATGTAGTATGCTACAATGTTTTTGCAGGTGTGCTGCGGTGTGAGAGTGTCATGCGCATATTGTACCTAGGTATAACGTGCCACACATGGTCTACAACTGTTAACGTAGATTCTACTCAGTCATTTTCGAGTTAACAGCTAGTTATAAGCAACTAATGAACTAAACAACGCATATTAGGTTGGTTTCTTCTAAAGCGAACCAAGCTTTAAATGAATATAGCCTTGCGATACGTTAAATTGTTGCTTATGTACTGATGCTAATTTTTGGTGTGAATAGATTTTTTTGTGACTGACACTTCAGTTATTACTGCATTTGTGATGTACATGTACTAGATATTTTTGAAATAAAATGCTCTCGGGTTTTAATAAACCATAATGCAAATTTGCAGTGTCATCTGCTTCGTTAATTTTAAAAACTGCAAATTACTGAATTAAAATGGATAATCAAAAAGCGAAACAGTCAATTGAGTGGTTATAATTGTTATACCATACGAGTTTAAAAAAAATGATGTGAGAACTAGGAAATGGTGGTGATTAAAATTTAATAGACAAAAATAAAGAAATAGGTGCAACAATAAATTTTATTGGTAGTCTGATGCCTAAATGTCTCTTTGCCAAAGTGTCCCGTCCCAAGCGTTCCGTGTTCTCGTGTCACATACCTCGTGTCACGTAGTGTGGTGCAAGTTAGCGAGGTAATTAATTTTGTGCTTACGGTGATTATAGTCTGTCAATTTGATACTGTGTGGTGAATTATTAAAGAGGGTTAGATGCAGCGGAGGATTATGATTTTATGGGCCTTAGGCTTGAGCTTGGAACGGGCCTTTTAAATGTTGCTACACTGCTGAGCTGACGTGTTTTTGTGGAGCTCTCGTCGTTTGTAAAGGATGACAAATTAAACAATTTATCACTGATGCATATTGAGTCAGATATGTTGAAAAAAATGGACTTTTCAGAAATTATAACTGACTTTGTCCCCAGAAAAATTCGGAAACTGAAATTTTGAACTTAAACTGTGTAAACGTGAATTGTGTAAACTTAAATTGTGTAAACTTGATTTGTGTAAACCCGATATGAAATATAGTGACTGACTTTTGAAAAAAAAACTTTTTTCTATATTTTATTTTGGCGGGCCCCTTGCTCTTTTGTCAATTTATTTTTTTAAAACAAAAAATTTTTTTTCGTTTTATTTTGCCGGGCCCCTTTTGATCCCGGGCCTTAGGCTTCAGCCTATTCAGCCTATAGGGCTATCCGCTACAGGTTAGATGCCCCGTATGGTGTAATTAATGCAGTGTTATTATTGTGATGACTGGCTTAATCTATAATCAGTGTAGGACGACAGTGGTGGCTCTGTTTCATGCGCTTGGAGCGTATACCCAGTTCCGTAATTATTCCGTACAGAATTATGTATAGTTTGACATGTGCAGCGCATTAACTCACAAAGCGTACTCGTCTCAGTCGAGCCTTAAAAACCGACTTCTCTATTATATATGCATATATACACATGCGCAGCTGAGTCGGCAGCTGCTTAAACTAAACAATCCAACATTATGACTCTGACAAACAGCTTTACTGAAATAACTCCGATCAGAGGAAGCCCATCGCAGTCACTAAACATCAGCAGCATTGAGAAGCCAGTAGTGTTATACAGCGGTGTCTAAATGTGTTATCAGCGACTCAGCTCAAGAGGTTAAATGAAGATTTAGGGAAGGATTCCAGACAGTTTAGAAAGCTTGAGTTATGAGGATAAAACAGAAAGCAGATGGTTTCAAAAGAATGGTAAAGATGAAACAGAGGACCTAAAAATAATGTTTATTAGTGTTGATAATATATAAGCTTTATGCAGTTATTTTAGTTAATTCCTTGGAAAGACGTTATAATTATCAAAACAAATTGTTGATAGCCGATTAAGTCAGTGATGTGAGTCCAGTACGGTCTAAATCGCAGTTTAACAGTGCTATTAGAACGATTGTAACGACTCGGTTTGATATTAAATGACATCTGTGATAATGCATATTAATGAAAAACAGTGGAATTCAACGCAAATTCACAGTGCTTGTGCATATAATCTCCCAGGCTGAGCATTGTTAGTCAGTACCAAGGTAAACTTAACAGTTCAGGTATTTTTCTCAGTAATAATTAAAATATTCGTTTACGTACCAGGTATAAGCATCCGAAGTATCTACGTTTGGCAGTTAAACCAGAAAGTTGTCGTTGTTGTTGTTGTTGTTTGTTGTAGGTAGCGTATTTTTGTTCAGTAATAGAGTTTACAAAGAATACTCTAAACCTCAGTTCATTTTTCGACGTGACTGCCATTACAGTATTAAATATGACCTACTAATTACTTAAGGCTTGTCATATCAGTCTACTACATCAACTTGAGCCCCTTTGCCGCTCTGTCTACATTAGTTTGTTGTTGCACACAATAGTAAACCAGTTAACTAACTGCTTCACATTCACCCTTTGTAAATTTGGTGAATGACACTCCTAAATTTTGGCCCAGTGAGTGGACTTAAATATATATATACATACATACATATATATACACACACACACACACACACACATATATATATATATATATATATATATATATATATAACACTAAATGAAATTAGGTTGCCTCCGACAACAGCAGGAGTAAAAATTAAGAAACAGCAAGCTGCGCATCTTTAAGGAGTAGAGCTGATAATGGGTTTGTTAATGGGAGCGGGTTAATTATTAAAAGATGCGATCTAGATAACTATGTTCATTAAAATTGATTCAGTTACAATGGTCTAGGGCGTTCAAAGCCTAATATAAGAGGTGTGAGTTGAATAAGGACCGTTGGAGTTTGGCTTCACAGTAATGCACTTTGCCTGCTGTATTGATGTGTATTGTTGTGCGGCTATTATACAGGCATGCAGGCGTGTGGGCAGTTAGCTTTGACCATAAATTGTTTGGTAATTATAATTTTATACGGTTTTGCAAGGTACAATCGGAATTACTGTCACGCTGGTCTGGTAACGAGGGGCGTAATACTGTGAGGGAGGTACTCAAGTCATGGATATGAAAACAGCAACCACTGTATTCTAGATGCAAAACCGTATTAGTTGACAAGCAGAAATATGTTTTAAATAGTTTTTAACAGAAATAATTTTTGTTGCATAAAACTTTGGTTACCGTCGGACACGAGCATTTTGTGCCAACCTGTAGAATCAGACCATGCCACGGCGTGAGCTGCCCCGAAGGGACCTTTCCCGGCGCCTATATTTTTGGTCCACTATGTTAGATATTGGAATATCTCGTGTTGTATACTAAATTAGTGGGCTGTTTACGCTCATTTTTTATTCATCTCTACGTGTTTACTGTGATTTCTGCTTTGTATGTTTACAATCAGTACAATTTCTGTCTGTTTGCCATCTGATTTATTGGGGTATTTTGAGAAAATCTACAGCATAAAGATTGCAGGATAACAAATTACCCAGGATAGTTACACGTTACAGCTTGAAGATCAAAGATCAACACAGTTGAAGCTTGTGGCTTGTGATATATCACTGAATAATCAGCTCGTCTCAGCAGCTGTTGCAACTACGTGTGACGTAACACGACTTGACTGTACTTGACAGTTATTACAATTAACTAGGCGGAATTTGTAGTTCTGTGCGTGACGGTTTGGGACAAGCCACGCTGACCGTACCTTAATTACTATAGCTCTTGGATTTCGCCAGAGCACCAAAATAGCTATTTGGTGTAAAACTTGACAAAATTAAGCCTTGACGAAAACAGCTCGCGATGGAACTATTGGAACCAATCCCAGCTTATGAAGCAGAAACGTTTTTGGAATGACAAGATAAACAAAGAATGAGTCACCATCTCATTCTCGTCGTTATTATCATCCTAATTGAATTCCTCGCCCTCATCATCAAATAACGCGTCTGCTTTCCGTCTGGGAAGTCGTGAGTTCAATACTGCGGCCGAGTCATACCAAAAACATCAAAAAATGGTACCCGCTGCACTGCCTGGCGCGTGGTATTTAGGGTTAAAAGTGGGGTAATAATAATCTGTCATGCAGGTGTAGTTTGTCATTTACAGTCAACGATAAAAGCCGTATTGTGGGCCTGTGTTGTTTGTTTTAAAGCTGATTTTAAATAAAGTTTTTTTCACTGGCGTACGTAAGCAATCACAATCATTGCTTATACTAACAACATGTTGATTTGCGTTTACTGTTTTGACACCCTTTGCTATTCGCATTCTAACTTTTTGAAAGTTCACTACAGTATTTGGTGAATTTTTCTCAGCCGAGATGAAGAGAACAAACAAGCATGCGATGTTTGGAAATAAATTAGGCGGCTAACTGGCACAACGAAACAAGTTTTCTGCAGTGGTTTACCAAGAACTGTGACTGAGCAACGATAAATGAAGACAGATGCGCGGAAAGGGCAACACGGCGTTTTCAGAAGAGTAATACAAAAAGGAGGTCTACAGAGTGCATCTGTGCATTTTACCGAAATTCGGAGTGCTTGCGTGTTTATTTTGTTTTGGCAGAACTGATTTTCATGGCAAGTTTTATGATATAAGGTTTTGACAATGTTGTGTTGAAAGTAATTTATGTCTTCGGATGTAAAACTGAAACAACATTCACAAGGAAGAACCTCTACACGGCTACTTAGCAGGCATAAGTGACATAAACAGCCCAAACCTAATAATTACTAACAGGATGCGTGACCAACAGGAAAACTATTTTCGTGTGTTTTCTGCTATATTATCCCCAGCTACTGCATAATAATAATAATTTCGTTTGCGACATAGTCCAAGTTTGTTCCTAAGTAATTTAGTACTTATTTCCTAGGTGGTTCCGATTATTATTACAGGTGTGTTACTTCGATAAACCCCGAGTGCTTGGTCGAAGAACCAGCAGTCAGGAGTTGAATCTGCGACCGCCCACTTGCTACCACTGCGGCTAAGACACTTTTGCCAGTAGTGTCTCATCTCAATAATGAACCATGTACAGTCCTGCCGCAACCCTATGCAGAAAAATAAATCGTAGCAGCGTACCTCCAAAACAGTACTTGAATTAGTATTTAAAGTCAATTTTCAGGCCTTAAAATTTTGGCACAACATACACACACATATGCTACACTTCTGTATTATTTTCGGTAACAAATGGATGTTAATCACGTTACCAGTATTCAATACTTTGCACCAATCCCCCATGCATGGACAGGATAATTTCAATGCAATCATGTTAGAATAACTCGGTGTTCTCAGTACAGTTCATAATTATAGCTGCCATGCATGCTGGATTGTCGAACGAAAGCATTTATAAAACTATAAACATTTATTGTACCCTCAATTACCACCGGCTTCCTGCTGAGTGAGGACCAGGGTGGTGATTTACTGGGCTTCTCTGTTCATACATGCTGTCGTAAACTGACCTTAATTTGTACTCTTAGGCATCGACCTACAAATAAGCCAAGTTCAGGTATCGACTTAGAAAACAGTTAATTTTTATTTTGATCAGATATACCGAACCTGCAAAAAACGAATTTGTGTACACGATAAAAAGCAAATTTAAACATTTATGCATATTTTTATTTAATTTTTATTTTATTACGGGAAACAAAACACGATACGATGACAAATGTACGACGATATGATACAGTAATATTATATTAAAATGGATATGACATGATGTCAGTATAAATTGCTGCTTGCATAATAGTCAGAAGCATTACTTGGGGGACTATAATGCAATTAATAGTGCAGATGTTAGGGTGCAGAAAAGGGAAGTTGATAAAACGAAAGAATGATAGTGGAGGGTGGAGGAGATGGGAATACATAGATCGCAAAACGTCAATCAACCAGCGGGGTCCCCCCCCCCTCGTGACGGCCAAAAAGCGACTCACAAACACGTGCAGATATTTCACTGAAATATCCTGCTAGAATTAAGGTCAAGTGGGTATAATTATTATTATTAATTTTATTTTCTCCAGACATACAAGATTTTTGCAGGTAATACGGAAAGACTCGAAACAGTCAGATTTTTCAGTTTCATCAAGTCAAAAAACTCAAACAAATCTGCCGATGAAAAAATCTCTTCCAGTTCGGTAAACAAAATGAACTAACCTTTTCTAATTAATAAAAAGGCTGTCTATCCCAATGTAATTAGTTTCCTAGTTTTTTAATTAAATCTTTTATGCTGTTACAAGAGATTGCCATATACTACTATTGCGACTATCTATTGGCAGGTCTAGGTTAGTGAAATGATGTGAATTAAATGAATATGAGATTTCATCGCAAAATGTATTAGGTACAAAAGTACAATGTGGGCCAGTCTGTCACGCACTGTGAATGTGAACTTGGGTCAGACACACGTTGAACGTTTAATATGAATCTAAGAATGAAGTTTACAAGCTCGGAATAATCAGAGTTGTTAATTCTTCTGATATTTATAACTATCTGTGATACAATTTCACATACCGAGTAATTATTTTAGCCCAGTTGTATGTTTTGGTGTATAAAAGTAAGCGATTAGTGGCCAGTTTGAGTTTTATCATTTACGGCATCTAATTCCCACCTCACAAAGTGAAGCCAATTGGGAGCTGTGAAATAAATTGCTTTCTACAGGACCAGATAATCCCGTCTTCACGCACAGGAAGTAAAACTTTGTGCGGTGTTTGTGTATTATTGATCATTGATGGGAGCACGTGATGATATTGCACACTGTAGGATCACACACAGGATATAGACGTATTGGTTCGAGACCCAAACCAGCCAAATTTTGCTATTACCAGCACATCAATATCAATATTGCACAAATACTGAATAAAGAAGAGTATCTAGTTAAGCTAATTTTTCTGTTTTGTTTCTAATAAGCCTGCCTTTAGAAAAGCTTCAGCCACAAAATTCACAGGCTTAACTAGTTACCTAACAACACCTTTTTAGTTTGCTTGGCTTTGTACATTGTACTTTGTAGATTGTACATTTTTGTAGAGACAGCGAGTAAATGAGCGACTAGAGAAACTGAATTCAATGTACAGGTGCTTTTTGACTTTTCATGCTTTTGCAGACCAGTAGCGCTTGCACCTTCCATGATTACCTGCTATCAGAAAAGCGCAATCCCCAAAATTAGTATCTGTTTTGTATATGACGAGCCATTAGGAGAAGTCAAGCTACCAAATTTATTATTATTATTATTATTATTATTATTATTAGTAGTAGTAGTAGTAGTAGTAGTAGTAGTAGTAGTAGTAGTAGTAGTAGTAGTAGTAGTAGTAGTAGTAGCATTTGCAGTACATTAAGTAACTATAACAAAATAGGAAGGGCATTGAGAGTAATACTTGATTGATCAGTGTGTTAGCCGTGAAACTTGAGCAGCTGTATGCCAGCTTATTAAACGAATAGGTGATAAAACAGGAGGAAGGGGAGGTGGTTCACCTACCATACTATCTTCAGTTCTTTCACTTTTTTAAAATGGTCATACGTATTCGATCATGCCTAAGACATATCGGCTGGTTAAGTATTCCATAATAGATAATAATCCACGGATTATAATTAGCAAGGCACTGGTACTGCCACATAACCATTTAATATTCGTCATTGGCTATGATGGGACCACCAGCAAGGATGCTGAAGTGTATAATAAACACTGGGCTGCGTTATTTATCACAGAATTTGTGACAATTAAGCCCCGTAAATGTGAAGCTAGGAATGTTAGAAAATAATTAGACCTTGCGACTGCGGCATTGTAATTACATCATTATCGTTTGTTATTGTTTATTATGGTAACAAACAATGTTTTTCTGACATCTGAGAAGCCATTGGTTACTATAATGTGCTGTTTGTGTTGAGTCTCGACATTGTATTTTCTATCCATGAACAAGTTTTTAATAAGTCTATCTGCTCCGCGCATGTTCCCGAAGAACTCTCTTGATTCAAGTGATATTTTTCTGCCCATGTAATAGGAACCATGTTAATGTGTTGAGCAACGTAAAACAGGCTGAGGGCAATTCTAAAGAACCTCTAAATATTATATGTAAAGCTACGAAAATTTCAACTTGATTGCCTCCGGTCAGTCATGGCTCCCACCATCGGACATTACTTCATTTTTTCGTGTAAAAAGTTCATTGCTACGCCAACGGACGGTTTTTAGTTGGTCTAAATGTAAGCTTTCAATGATTTAGCTGGCGTGTATAAGCACATTGAATATGCTAGGAAGGATTTGCAACAATATCGGAGGTCTTGGAAAGTCCGTGGGGCATCAGTAACGCGTGCGAAATGTTAGGGGCTGTGGGAGGACCTGTCAAATCAGAGGAAATGTATTTTGTAAACCAGTGGAAGCACTTCCAAACGAAATTATCGTGTTTTAGGTGTGAATTATCCAGACAGGGATGACAATGGAGCCGTGACCAGCAAAACCAGGAAAAAATGAAATTAGCATTGGATTACGTTTCCTATGAGGTGCTCTTGCTTGTCCTTCTCTCAGTATTTAAATCAGGTTGGTACAATCATTGCTGCTCGATTATTAATGCACACTGTGAAAGAAATGTTAATAGAACATAAGTATCTATTAACGTTAAAGAACCGTTAATAGAACTTCCTTTTTGTCGATGAATGGCGCCACATTACTCAGAATAGCCCTGAATAAAGGTAACAGCAAAACTGCCTTGTTGTCCCCCTTTTTCCCATAAAGTTAAAGGAAGACAGGGTGATTTTTCATATACTACCCCATTTACAAGTCCGATAAAACTTGCACATTTTAGCACAATTAATACTACAAAAGCGTTTCTGATACTTAAATAATAGATTAAAAATTTAATTAATGGCGGCCGAGCCCAATTATTGATGACATCACAAACTAACATAAATATTCCATGAGCGTGCTGCACGTGTTTGCTAAAGCGAAAATTGAAGTACGGTGCTACTGTAAGATATTCAGAGTGTTGTACTAAAACTCGGCAAATTTTAAGCTAAATTTTCAAATTTACCACTGTAATCATGCATGAGTTGTCGAATGAGTGTAATTCACCAGGAACTAACACATCTGAACGGAGAGATACAGCACCTGTTTTTTGTGTGCAGTGTTTCCGAAATGCAGGGGCTAGTGACTATCTAGCTAACGAATGGCAAAATGCATGCAAGAGCGAAAAACTATTGGTGCAATTGTGTTTGTTATGTAATAATTCTTTCACGCAAGCCATTTTTGAAAAAATATTTTAAAGAGTAGATTGTTTTGACCTACAGTTTAAGCTTGAGCCCGGTTTTGCTTTAAGTGTTACTAGAGTTTGGTCTGTTAAAAATTTTAAAAGGCTGAAGCTAATGATATTAGGCTCCTCTTTCTTACCAGGAGCCAACTGGTCTATAATTTTTCTGTGTTAAGAATATTTCTTCGACATTTTAGGGTTATGTGTGGGCTGTTTTACCTGTTATTCCCATAATGGTTCAGATCCCGGATGTGAGGATCCCTACAATCCATACGAGAGCACATATATGCCCAACTGCTTTGTTGGCAGGCAGGAGAGAAAGGGACTCTTTCCCGCACAGTATTGCGTCAAAGTTAAAGGAAAAGATGGTAAGTACACGATACATGTTCCTTACACTGATCAAATGTTTATAAAAATATCATATGTTGATCACTTTAAAAACCACTGCTTTTGGTCAATTTCTAATCCGGTTACCACTATATGTGAGCATTCTCTACCAGAAAGTGAATTAAAATCGATTCGAATTTGTGACTTTCGAACTCAAATCAAACCGAATTTTGAGACTTCGAATCCTAATTCATTTTTAAAGATTTTCAAATGAATTTTCGAATCACTAATAAGAAACAATCTCAAAAAGATCATGCATAATACTTGATTTTATAACTGCAGTAAAAATACTAATAATTTGTTTAAAAATTGTGCACAGAAATGACAGCTAAATTATGTTGATTGCATGATGTTTCAAACGTTTTAATGATAAGGATGTATGTAGTTGAAGTTTGAATCAATAATATTTGAATCATTTTAATCCGGAATTCAAACGAACTAAAAAACTCGTTCACCCCAAGTTACCACCTTTGAGATTGCGCACTTGGCTTCCTTGGCGACCATATTTCCAATAATTAAGACATTAGTTCTAAGAAATGAAATACATTGTTCATGATAAAAAGAAGAACCACAACATGTTTCAACATTATTTTATTATCTGGCTTCAACACTATTTTAACATAATGGAATACAGATAATTGCTTTTCTTTTCATTAACAGGCAATGGAGAAGCAACGACAATTCGAGCGTGCTCCTTATTTGGAATGGCTCAACAATGCGGTGTCTTCATTTACGAAGGAATTGAAATGACTGGCTGTGTTTTAACCTGTGACTATGACGGCTGCAATGGCAGCTTGCCATTAAACAGTCTTTCCTCGGTGACTCACATTGTTACTGCATTGTTACTTAGTGCAGCTATGTCGTGCCTGTTACGATAGTACTAGATGCCACAGTGCAGTGCTGAACAACTGGTGTGTCCGTGACCAATGTGCCTCTATTTCAAACGTGTTAAGTAATGAAAAGTGTGTAACGGAGTGCGTCATATAACAAACATTGCTGAGGATGTTGGATTACAATTTTACTTATGTCGTTTAGGCTTTAATACATTAAGTTAAATTTAATTGCAAATGGAGTATCTCCGCTAGGCCGAACTTCGCAGAATGTGGAGAATTTATCTTGCAAATGTTTTGTTTTTTATTTTCCGATTGGTAAATAAATTTGTGGTTAACAACTCATGGTTAATGTAAATAACGTGGTTGCAAAGAGTGGTCTCATTCGCATCATACATAATTCAGTCGGATATTTTTTTACAGTGAGTTAAATTTTGTTCAGTCTTCAGTTGTTAAGCTGAAGTAACACCAAAAAGAATATGGAAGAATTTGACAACTATCAGTAAGTCTAACTTACAAAACAGGCTAAAGATAGTGGAATGTACTGCGTCCCATATTTCAGCTAAAAAGCTAAGCAAATGCTTGTTGACAGGCGATAAGAGCCACAGACTGTTAACAACCCACACAAGCCAAATGTTGCTTTCAAATACGACAAGTAACACCAATGTTGCTTAGCGAACAAAAAAACTAACATACCCACGGCAATTTTTCTAGGGTTATGCGTATGTAAACTGTTACAAAATCAGCTTTTCAGACAAATCATACGTACTTGTATAATTCTAGAACAGGCAAATTAAGCAGTACAAAACATTTACATTATACTCTTGCGAGAAACTTTCTAATCAGTAAAACTAGTAGCAGAAGAAACTAATTGACAAGAATTAGTGAAAATATTGAAATTGTTTATCACAGGCAGAGCACCTACAATTTTTAAACTGAGTCATTAAACATTTTCCTTCATTATCACGTGTCACTAAAACATGGGAGAACATCCATACTTAAAGGAAGACGGGATGATTTTTCATATACTACCCCATTTTTATGTTTGACGAAAAGTATACATTTTAGCACAATTAATAGTGCAAAAGCATTTTTGACAAATAAAAACTTAATTAAAGGTTATTAACTTTTATAAAACTTTTAAATGACATCACATACTAACATAATTTTCAACAGTAAAGGTATTCCACAAGCATGTAGCATGTGTTAGCAAAAGCAAAAGCAAGTATAGTGCTACTACAAGATATTCAGGTTGTTGCACTCAAACTAGCCAAGTTTTAAAGGACAAGAAAAGCTATTATTAATTCTTCACGATAAAACTTATGCGTGAAACTACAGGAAGTACTGTACAACAGTGTACGCACCGCGAACAACCTAAAGGGTATTTAAACTCACCTTCGCTAGGTCTGCTAACTGTGAATGTACGATTTACGCCTACGTTGTGTGTGTCTGTGTAACGTAATGGAGCAGTCAGGACAGTATTACGGGAGGCTTAAAATAAAAGGAAACGGGAATTTCTTTTAACGTGAGTATGATATGCGTTTAAAGTTGCTATAAACTAATATAATCTTTTAAGGCAATTTTTCTGAAATCCACTTCAAAAACGCCTTTTCTTGTCCTTCAAGATAAAAATTCAAATTTCAAATTTACTGCTGTGCTTACGCACGAGGTGTCGAATGTGTGTAGTTCGTCACAAACTAATACATCTGAACTGAGAGGTACAGCACCTCTTTTTTGTGTAACACATTTCCGAAAAATAGGCGCTAGTGCCCGTCTAACTAACAAATGGTGAAATTGGGTTCGTGCGGTAATAATTCTTTCGCGATAGTCATTTTTAAAAAAAAGGTGTTTTTTTTCAATATTTTGAAGAGTAGATTGTTTTAATCTACAGTTTAAGATCGGGTCCAGTTTTGCTTTAAACAAAATATTAGACATTTAAGCCATTAAACCAAGTATGCTAGCGAGGGGAAAATGGCACCAGGTGAGCATTCGAAGCAATCAAAACAGGAGATATTAAACATTCTCCTTCTCTTGGTGCCCGAACAAGCTTCGTCTTCAGTTTTAAAAAGAAGTGACATTTGTCGAGGTTAAGTTACTGTCACGGAAAACACTTTCTTACTTCAACAGTCAATTTCTACTTATCAACAGATATCACTGTAGCGCGTCACCGTCTCATTCGTGGAAAGCTTCCATACGGACTCTGTTGCAGTCATTCGGATGACGGAGAATGATTCCGCATCGCAACAACAGCTCTGTGTAGTAGTCCCAGTGCTCGGCTGACAAAGTAATATACGGATCGTGTGGGGAATCAAACAGTTTATTCAAAAGCACCTAAAAAATAAATAACAATTGTGACGGGAAATACATGAAAAAATGGATAAACACTAAAACACAAAGTGCATGCACAAAGCTACTCGGACATGGATTTATTGTTATTGAAAAAAGTAGGATGCCTGACTGCCTGTATCATATCAGAAAATGTCTAATACACTACCTGTTAAGAAAACCACTATATGATTTTGCATGGAGTACTGCAGCCACATCTAGGTTTGTTACGTTAACCCATTTACAGATTATAAAAGCTTTTAAACCATATCGCGTATTATCAATATGGTGGCTCTGATTTGGGGGTCAAACCTGTAATCTTTTACCCATCAAAAATCGGTTGTCAAGTTAAACATTGTTTTTTTTGTTTCTAGTTAGTTTAATAGAAGGTGCTCCAAGGACCTGTTGTCATTGGTTCCTATCTCCTAAATGCCAGCAGCTTGGACCTAATCTATATTTTGCTGTGGTTCGTTTAGATTTTTACCTTGGTCATCTGCAGATACAGAGCTGCTGCTGATAAATCCAGGTGTTCCTTCAGAACTCTTATCTAAAGATTCCATTGTTTTTTCTGTTAAATACAACGTCGCCCAGTTCAAGAATTATGGAAAAGACGGGCACCCAATTCAAAATAATTTCTTTAGAGTAAGATTCATACTCCAAAAGAATATACAATTAGTTAACACTAAGTATCCTAAACAAGATGCATGTCTCTAACTAAAACAATCTTGTTATGAAGAAGTCACCACATTTCACAAAAAGAACACCTGCATCTCCACGTGATTATGGGTTAACATATTGATCAGCAGGTTACTTGGTTACTTCAGGAAAAATAAATGAGTAACACGAAACAAGAAGAAAAACCTACAGACCACATAATATAAACACGATTAAAACAAACATATGGTTGTAGAAATGTACAATATTACCACTTACCTCTAAATAAGCTTGTAGTGTGAGGTAAATCCTGTTTGTACTCTCACCAGATGTGTACCTCTAAAATGCAAAAAAGTGGTAAACTAAACAACCACAGTTTTAACTTTTCGTCGGTATATGATTTAGGAATTACCACGTTTAACTACAGCCATGCCTGACTTTCAGCACAGACACCACTGCATTAGACAATTTGTAATAATGTTTTGGCTGCATTTAGTATACCCCACCCCCACCCCTCTCTCTAGCTCTTTTTCTCATGGCTGCAAATCAGAGTAATGAGCCACAGTAAAACAAGAAAAGTAGCAGAAAGTTTAAATGACGACTCCTACCTTCCGCTTTCCCACACTGTTTGGATGGTCTCCCGGACGGGGAAAGTGCTCCAAGCAGAAATCATTAAGCTTTCGCATCAGGAATACCTGATACTTGCACAATTTCTCATGTTTCTCTTCCAACTCTTTCTGAACTCGCTTGTCATTTTTGTATTCCTCTGCGCTATACTCAGCAAGTTTACTCTGCAGTTCTCTGTTCAATGCCTTGTCTTGTTCAAGTAGTTGCTCCTCCCTAAATGTGAAAGAAACACCTCAGCGTAAAATCTGTGACGTCAAAACTTTGGAACACAATTATACCAATGGATTGCACTTACATCTGTGTATAACTTATTTCTTTGTAATTAAGCAATGAGGCATACCTTCGCAACTGTTCTTCCTCCAACTGCTTCTGAGCTTTTACATGGAGACGAACTTGCTCCAACTGTTTACAGTGAGTCTGTAAGTCTTCCTCTAACTTGGCAGTCAATAATTCCTTGTTCTGAGGGAGTACTGAAAGACAAAAAAGTAAATGTAATTATTTTTTAATTAGAAAATAATAAAAAATAATTACATATTTTGCAGTAGTGAGCCAAAATTGTTTTTCCACAGCATTTAAAAGGAATTCAATAAAGCACTGTTTCCAGATATGAAAGAACAATTTATTTTGTAATGAACTCAGAATAGGTTTTGGCAGGTAATGAGCTGTTTGCCAACAGATACGCCTCCTAGTCCCTCGTTGAAAGGTAGCCTATAATGTGTAAAGAACAACTTACTATATGAAGGTTGCAAATGAATTGTAATTCACGGTGCATACAGGAGCTGCTTACAAGTCATTTAAGTTGCCAGACACAATAAAAAATAAAACACTCAAATTAATCCCTCGATTTTCTCTTTTGCAAAAATTGTATCCTTATAGACAACAAAAGGTGTGGTGACCTTTCAGTTTTTCTACAAACTGGTGGCCTAAGGTATCTATCAAGAAATGTAAATCAATTTTGTAATTTGTACGCAACTTTAGTTTCCCAAATGGGGGACTTCTAGTGTTTAAAACTTATACAGATTTCTCAGCCTGACAAAACTGTTGTTGCTTTGTAATGCACTGACTGGCATGGCTACTTGAAATACAGAAAATCGAAGTTTAAGTTCCAATTCCAGTGGAGAAGTAAAATTTTTTATGATCTGTAATTTAATCACAAAAGTGCAGTTGCAAATTCTTATCATATTTGCACTTTAATACCGATGTAAGAAAATTACCAACAATTTACCATTTAGCTTTAATTTTTCTAAAGCAAGGATTTCTCCTTGAAGTTGACATTGTTCAGTGACAGTTTCATCGCTAGTTGCATTTTCTTTACTCCTCTTTTCATGCTCAGCTATCTGCTCTTGCAGCTTAATTAAAAGAAACCATTTACCACTAAATTTTACCACAGACCTTTGAAGAGACATTTAATAAAAATTAATCATTGACAAAATGAATTAACACACGTAACAAATGATAATAATTTAAAATTTATATTTTTTATAGAAATGCTACAAAAATAAAAAAAACACAAAATAAAATTTATAAGATTGCCTTTATATCATTCACCTGTATCTTAGCAAGAAAATGTGTAAGTTTGAAGAAATATAACAAGTTTGAAGTTGGTCAATAAAGCTGTAATTTAATCCATCAAATGCCAAGTAAACATTTCCCTTAGGTACAGACTTAAAGTGCAGCTCTGAGCTCTGCCTCCCCAAAGTGTCACATAACAGCATGGACAAAATTTGAAGAAAGTGATAACTATAGTGTTATAACTTATAAGAATTTTTAAAAGTAGTGAAGTAGATGTACTGGATTGAGTAAACACAGATAAAACAACAAAAAAATATTTTAGACCTATACCTTTCCAATTCTGATCTTTGCCTGCTCATTTTCTTCATCCAGTAATTTGCAAATCTCGCCAACAGACAAACCAGCCGCCCCAGCCATCCTTTATGAGAAAAAAACACAGAATCAACGTCACACAACGATAATTATCATCATGTAGAAGATGTAAGTTAAAGATGTTAAACTACTACAAATTACTTAGTTACCAAACCATGTCACCAAATTATAATTATTAAGCTGCACAAAACTAAACTAGAATCTCAATTAAACCCGAATATCTGGTGCGTATTTAAAGAAAAGTGTGAACTAACTAAGCAATATGATCAGATGAGGTAGATTTAACTAGACTGCGACCCACTCGACAATACCAGAGATTTGATACAGATGCTCTTACGGTGCTGTATTCAGTGTACTCTACCATCAAGTAAAACTTCCCGCCAGGTGACGACACATCGATAGGTTTTATTTAACCAATCAAAAGCCACGATTAAATCGAAGGACAACAACATGGCTTCTGCCTTGGTAAGTGTGCTGTGTGAATACATAACTATTGTTTCTTCTTGCCGTTTATGACGTTTTTAAAATTTTTCATTAATTACTAGGTTAATTACTATTTTGGTACCCTGTGTTTACTTAAACGTGTCATTTGTCAACATAAGTAAGTTTTAATATATGAGCTGGCCTGGGTTTTGGTAAAATACTCGTCAATTGAGAACGATCGAGATTTCTTTTCAATTCATAATGATTTATGCTGTTACAAAATCGGTTTTACTCGTACCCAAAATTAAGTATAACGGCTGAAACCTGGAGATAACTATATTTAACATGTCAGTTACGGCAAGTTTAGTATAGTGGAGGGCAAATAGTATATCTGCTGATGCCCCCGTCTTTGGATTATGGATATGAATAAAATTATGTTCTCAAATATAGTCACAAATTTACTCATTTGTTTAAACTAAAATAAGACAAGAAAATTTAATAACATCTTATTTAAAACGCATAACCTATTTTCCTCAAATAACTATGTACATCTGTCTTTCTCAACTATATATATATATATGTAAGTTTCTCAGTAAGTATATATATAGTAAGTGTCTTTCTCAACTATATATATATATATATATATATAGTTGCTTTGGCAGAAGACAAAAATTTGGCAGAAGACAAAAATTTAGAGTTAATCAACACTTTTAAAGTTTTATTCGATAAGTGTAATGCATTTCAGCATCATATAATGCCTTCCTCACAAATCTGAAATTAATCAAGATGTAATTGGCTAAAAGCAGTTAGGACATCTGTATTTGACAATGGTTAAATGTGTGTTTATTATTCACTTTTTGGACTAGGTAAAAACGATGGAGGCATGTGTATTTGACATTAGTTAAAAAAAGCAATAGCTAGGCGATAGATGCACAGGGTATTCCTTAAGTAAATATGTTTGCAGTAGTTTTTCAACAAATGTATTATATAGTAATGGTACACTTGGCTACAAATTCTTGAGTTCACATTGTAAAATTTTATTTTTAATGTAAAAATGTTGTTTAGCTATCATTTGTATCGTGATTAACTTTCAGTCTCTGGTGAAGTCATTATGATGCTGAAGCTTATTGGACTCATCAAATAAAGTTATTGATAACACCTGTCTTTTACATCATTTTGTCTTTTAAATCTTAAATATAACTTTGGCAAGGTTCATGGCCGAATAAATGGACGTGTATGCTTTATGTGGCAGCCATTGGTTTGATACGTGCTCTGGGCAATATCACCTGTAAACCTTGGCTGTCTACCTCATACTCATAGACAGTGGATGTACGTACTTCCAAATGTGGCTCAGATGCATCTGCCAGCTTGGGTGCTGGTGTTACAGTAATATTCTTGATAAGCCTGGCTCCACTACCACTCCAGTCATGTCACAAGCATCTCATTGAGTAGGTTCTGCGTTTGAATGTTGGGTTCGGGCTTGGGGCGTGCTGAAGTCTGTGGAAGAACTTATTCTCAATTTGAGAGTAGAAAACAGTTTATGATAAATCATAAACTGGTGATTTTGCAATATATTCTGCAAGTGTAATGTAATGTAATGAAGTATAATGTGTAATAATGCCTTACTTTAAAATTACATTACAATTCATTAAATCACGATTGGTAAAAAAATCCCAAGCTAATAATCTTTACAATATCTGTACGGGAGAGATTTTTGTTGCTAATTTAAACTAGCTGAAGATCATAAGTTTACTTTGGCAAATTTGTCAAAATCAGGTGAGCAAATTTGCTATGCTTTGTTACCATTTTTTTTATTTAACATTTTATTTAATACAAAACATACTTTACAAATTACAAAAACCAAGACATTTACAATAACATAAACAAATATTAGAATTAACTCACTGTCAATGAATGAATGAATGTAGTTAGTTGCAGTCAGTAAATATGCATTGACTACGTTCTGGCAATTTTGGTTGTTCAGTAAATCATTCGAATATATGTTTCAAAGGTAACCAACTAGCATTCCAATTTTTCTAGCATCCCAGGGTTGTCACCTGCTGTTTTCTCCACCTTTTACATATATTTAATATAGCTCACTGCACGATTAAAATTTGGTGTTTGTAATTTGCTTCCGAGTACACCAAATATAATATTTTACCATTAAAATGGTCTTATTTAAACATAGAAATTTTTTATACGGAAACTTTCCAAAAATTACAATAGATTTATAAATTTCTAGTGCATTACTTGTACTTTGCATCCACCATTGTTTGAAATGTTCCCATATGAGTTTTACTTTATTACAATCCTATGGAATATGTGATATGGTTTCTGTTTCCGAATTGCAAATATTACAAGTGGCAGAATCAACTTTATTAATTTTGAATAAAAAATCTTTTGTGAGTAGTATTCTGTGCAGAACACTAAACTGATAATTGCATATTTTAGGATCTTTTGTACATTTGAAAGGAAGCAGATACGCGTTTTTCCAATTTATATTGTAATTTATGAATTTTTCCTCCCATTTCAGTTCAGAAATTTGCAATTTATCTCACTGAGGGAGGTGTGCATACATGAATCCGAACATATAATAACACCTCTGTTAGTTCAATGACTCATCTTAAAGTGATATCCTTGTAATGAACAAGTTCTTGTACTGCTACAATCACCTACATTATGTAGACTTATATTATGCATAGTGTCAAACTGTGTAAAAAACACTGAATGTAGCAGTCTTACATTGCTAGTAACACTGTGCACGTTGGCTACAGCAAACATTAGGCAAGCTAAGCATTTTATCATTTTTTTTCAATTTGATCAAAAGGGATTTGGTCGATGTGATTGAACAAAATGTTCTGTGCGTTTTTTCATCATGCCATCTGACTTGTGCAGAAGGAGCGCTACAAAAATTAGAAAGAAATTGCATTTTTTTTATTTCAGAAACAAGCACCAGTGCTGGCAGAAAGCACTGAAGAGCTTACAAAGCCAAAGGCAGAGATCAGTCTTCGGTTGAGTCCTACAAAAATTCACCGGTGTCCTGAGGCTGGTTGTAAAAAGGTAACCATCTATATTGCAGTGTTCTCTAATTTGATTTCTGTTAGTAATCAGTCCATGTCTGAATTGTTTTAGTGTCATTTTCAGCCAACAGATATTGTCGCAATCTAGTTAACACTGGCGTGGACTATATGGGCCTGGCAGAATGCTTGTTCTATTGGTTGGTTTAAACATAATTTATTGAAGGTGTGACATCTAGGTTTGAAACAGACAGTTTTACAACTGATATACGTTTGCCCCTAGTGGGAGTGAACGCTAGACAGATGCAGAATAATGGTGACCACAATGTACAAAAAATATTACAATAAATATAAGCATTAATATGTAACAAGAATAACAAAATTAATACTATTTAAAGCACTTGGTGTTTGAAATAAAAGACTGCACTAAAACAAAAATTTCAGTGTTCAGAGAATTATCTAGGGCATGGTTCCCATGCAGGAACAAACATACAAGTTCATTTGTTGCAAGACTGTAAGCATTGGTGTTAAAAGCTGACAAAAGAGTGCAGAGATTTGTAAATAAGTCATGTCTGGCCTGATGATAAAGAGGGCAGCTAATTAAGTAATGCCCGACTGTAGAACCACATTGACAATTGGGTGACACTAGCGACCCATCTGAAGTACAAATCATAATTAAGTTGGCAAAAACCAACTCTCATGCTAGTATGGTGTACAGATGAATTTCGAGTACCACTTGAAATGTAATTAGGCCGCTTATTAAAACGCATGTGATTCTTTCGTCGAGATTTAAAGATGTTTAAAGAGGTACGGATATCAGGAGGTGAACTTTTCCTGCACTTAACTGAGGCAAGAAAAAAATAATTATCAAAAGCAGTTGAGTGGCAGGTGTAATTAGAAAAGTTTTCGGACTGGATACAATGTAATATCCCTTACACGGTGATGCAAAATATTAAAAAGGTAGTGGGGAGCTCAGTGATTCACGATTTTATAAAAGGCACATAAACGGAAATTTTGGAAGCTCTTAGAAAAGTGGTCCAATCCTGCTTTGAACAAAAGATTTGAATGATTGGAACCTGACATAGCACCAGTACATATGTGCACAGCACTCAACTGAATACTATCAAGCAGGGATTCAACATTACGACCATGTCCAGACCATACGATATTACCTTATTCCAAAGTGGGTAAAATAATAGTTTTGAACAAGAATTCACAAGTTGAACGCAGCAGTATAGTGGCTAGACCTCACAAGTTTCCTAGTTTTGGCTGAACTGTTGCGATGATCTCGTTTACATGTTGTTCCCATTTTAGATCACATGTAAAATATATCCCCAGGTGCTTATGAGAATTAACATGCTTTAAAGCTATATTATTGAGATAAAGTGGCATATGATGATGTTGCTGGATTTTACGAGAGAAGAGCATTACTTCAGTTTTCTGTGGATTAAAGGTAACACACCATCTATCAGTCCAGTACTGCAAAGTCTCTGGGTCGGAATTTAGACGCAATGCGGAATGTACTGGGTCTGTGACTGTATCCATTATGGAAGTATCGTCGGCAAAAAGACATATGTCGCACTGTATATTATGAGTAATGTCATTTGCATAGACAAGAAACAAGAGGGCCCAAAATAGAGCCCTGAGGCACCCCAGCAGCCAGGGACAAAGAATCTGATGAGGTACCTTCCATAACTACTTGTTGACTACGACCAGATAAATAAGAAGCTTACCAACGTAGTAAGGGACTACTGATGCCAAGCTGGGATAATTTGAATATGAGATCTTTGTGCCAGATTTTGTCAAAAGCTTTACTTACATCGAGAAAAACTGCCCGTACCTCATATCCAGCATCTAGATCAGAGTATATTTTGTGGACAATGGATACCAATTGATTGATTGTACTATCTCCTGGCTTGAAATCAGAATGACACTCATTCAACAGATTATTGTCAATAACAAGATAATTATAAAGTTCTTTATATACAATCTGCTCCAAGATTTTAGAAACACAGGAAAGTAGAGAAATTGGCCTATAATTAGTAACCAATTCTCTATCACCTTTTTTAAATACAGGAGTAACATTAGCTGTTTTCCATACTGATGGGAACATTCCATTGTTAACAAATATTTTAAATAATAACATTAAAGGCACAGAAAGCGACTGAGAACACTTCAAAACAATATTACTTATGCGATCGGGCCTTGTTGATTTACCGACTTTTACACATTTCAAGAAATTACTAACTATATGCTCGGACAGGTCAACAGTTGACAAAACACTATCAGTGACCAAAGAGAAAGGAGGAAGTACGGCATTACCGCAATTTACACTACAGTTATCAGCAAAAAATTTGTTAAATATACTACACTTGGTATGAGCTATAATACAGTTATTAACTTTAAGTGGTGGAATCCACCAGGCCTTGAGGCAGGTTTGTGGATCGAGTAATTTAGTATTTAGTTTCTTCATATAATCAGATTTAACTTTTTTTAAAGAATTATTATAGGTATTCCTACATCGCTTGTATTTCTCCCAAGATTCAGCAGTTTCTCCCGATAAAGCTAAAGCAAATAGCCCATTCATTGCTATTATAAGTAAAACAGTCTGCATACAAGCTAGAAAACACGGAGCAAAGTCTAGGGTGTGCAGTCACGGCTAGCAGATTTATCATTTAAAGGCAAATTACGTGTCACTAGCAGGCCTAGTGTGGAAAGCATACTCTTGCTCTGAATTGATTTCACTAAATGATTTGTAGTGGTTTAAAATCACATTTTATCGCGGTTTATTTTTAATAACAAGCATTGATGAAGAGCTCAAGAAATAGATGTTTCTTTTGGTTAATGTTTGTTGCTTGTTTGCTTGTTTGCGTCAATTTAGTTTATTGGAAAGTAATCCACGTACTACTACATCAGTGGGACAGTATTAAATGCTCAAAAATTGGAACAGAAATTGAGGACTCAACGTGTTATATAACCGTGACATTTCTTCTAGGTAGGCTTGGCAATCAGATGTTCTTCTATGCTTCATTATATGGCATAGCAAGAACAAACAATTTCACTCCAGTGTTACCATTTTCGTTATACAGACTTTTTCCTCGATTAACTATACAACCAATGATCTCAGAAAATTATTCTTATCTTAAGCAGCACTCTCGAGAAGTTACGTTAAAATATAGTCACAAGTTCTACCCTCGTTCTCAGCATTTAACATACTGTATTGGTACAGCACAGAACATTAGCTTGTGGGGTTTCATGCAGTCCTATAAGTTTTTCAAAGAATTTGAAAATGACATTAGAAATGAGTTTCTCTTTAGCAGTGACACACTTGAACAGGCTAGAGACATTCTTCACAAGCAATTAAGTTCGCAGTTTCACCACAGTGCCTTTTGGACTTCCCGAAACATTACACTTGTTGGAATTCACATGAGAAGAGGAGACCTATTCACCTCTGTTTTGCATGCTGCCCCAGCTCACTATATCCAGCGAGCAATGGAGTAATTTTTGTTGTTATTGGTGATGATACATCCTGGAATGAGAAAAATGTCAAAGGATCTGGTGTTGTATTTATGCCAAATAACAGCGAGCCACTGGTTGACATGTGCATTGTGAGTCATCTGTGTGATCACGTGATCACGACTGTGGGCACTTTCAGTTTCTGGTGCGGGTATTTATCCAAAGGAACTGTAATATATTATCAAAATATGCTTCGTGATGGGTACAGAGATGCAACCCACTGGTTTGTAGCAGATGATTACTGGCCGCCTGACTGAATTGGACTGTAGCGACAGAATAAATGATAAGCGATACATTATATAGATATTGTTCAGATCTTTGAATTATATACCTTTGTTGTTTTGATTATTTAACTCGTGTCAACCTTGCATCAAATTTATTTGTGATATTAAAAATAATAATCCTTTATCTTTTTTAGATGTACTAGTTCTTTGTAATTTCATGGTTTTATTTGTGTAAATCGTGAAGTGAATACTTACCCGTTTTAAAATGTTTGCATACTTCTTAGAGATTTGTTAGCTTCGTAATTCAAGTTTTTTGATATATTTTAATCTAAATTGAAATAGTTTAATGTAGTTTGGATCCACTTTGTACATTTTATAATTTTATGTAAATTTATTATTTTAGTGGTATGTAATGTTAGAATTGTAACCATTGTAAAGCATGCCAGAGCATATAGGTATGGATAGTCCACTACAGTAAAGTAAACTTAGGAAGATTTTTACTGGTCTGTATGATGATTTTGAATCTTTCACTTGCAAACAGTTCCAATGCAATCTTATTCAAACTTTAGTGTGTAGAGCTTTTTTATTTCATCAGCATATCAGAAATTTCACGAAGAAGTTAATGCTATAAAAACGTTTTAATTTATAATAGATTTCCAATGTGGTTAATTGACTTAACCATCAAAAAATGTTTTGATAAACTTTTTTCTAAAAAATCACTTGCAGTCTATTACCAAAAAATAGTATATTTACCTATTCAGTTCATTGGTCCCCTGCTTTTGTAAGTGAAAAACAAAATCAGTCGTCCCGTATGGTTAAGTGACTTTACTCCCATAAATTATTTTAAATCTGCCAATAGTTTATGTTCTTTCTTTCCATTTAAAGACAAAGTACCCGCTTTCTTACAGTTTCGTGTTGTTTATAGATTTTAGTGAAGCAGGTGCAATGCTGCTTACAATGTCATAATGCCCAGACACTAAAGTAAAAATGTGTGTAGACAACATGAACTAACCTTTCCTAATTAATAAAAAAGCTGTCTATCCCAAAGTAATTGGTTTTTAATTAAAGTTTTTATGCTGTTACAAGAGATTGCCAAATGCTACTAGTGTATTAATATTTGGCAGAACTCTTAATTATTATTCACAAAGTTTATCTGGGGTAATTAACTTATGTTGTTTAAACTCATATTGCTTACATAACTCTTTATGCCCAGCATTTGGATCTTCGGATAACAACAACATTAACTCTTTCACATAAAATCTTTATATAATACCCATCTTTGAATGAAACAATTCAATCCTTTTTATGTCATTTCGCTTGACAGTTTCTTATAGTTTGATAAATAGATAACAGTGAAACGTTTTCTGGATTAATTGCCACCAAACGTGTACTCATTTGTATTTTTTAAGGTTTGCCTACAGATTTTATACTGTAGCGTTTGTCAACTACCAAGCTTGAGACTGGAGCGCATAGGCGGGGCTTAGTGTTCACTGTGATCGGCCTGTTGCTTGCACTCGGTGAATGCTGTGAGCCTGTGATTTTCTGGAAAACATTTTAGTGGCACTGGTTGAATTTGTAATTATTTACTATGCGCTTTTGCCATGAAATGTGCTGCTTATTATAGTGTGCAGCTATTTGACCTTTAAGGAAGGTTAATTAATTGTTTTTTAGCCATTGACCTAACCCTTATGTGCAATTTACCATTTATGTTATTGGTTAGTATACAGTGGTAAGCAAGCGAGAGCAAGAAAGAGCAAAGGAAACAGGGAGTAGGGGGAAAGAGAAAGAGAGAGACCGCAGACGTGCACATAGACACAGATAGATGGGGAGAGAGAGCGGGAGAGGTAGAGGGAGGGGAGGAGAGAGAGCAAATGAACAGAGACAGAATGTGGAGGGAGTGGGAAGAAGGGAGAGGGAGTAAAAAATATTGGCGTAACTAGAGATAAAAATTACAAAATTCATAAACGTAATTTCAAAAATTTTAATAAACAAAACTTTATAGATGACTTAGAAACTAGTTTCTTAACTTTTGAACAATATCTTACTTGTAATAGTCCCACGGAATATTATAATTATTTTTTAAATACATTAATTTCTACTATAGATAAACATGTACCATTAAGAATGCTTTCAAAAAAAGAATGCAAATTATTAGAAAAACCTTGGATTACTAGAGGAATACTTGTTAGTGTTAGGAAAAAACAAAAAATGTATGCCACATTATTTAAATCTAATGATGTGAATAAGTAAAATAAATATAAAACATATGCCAATATCCTGAATAAATTAAAAAATAAAAGCAAAGAACTATATTATATTAAGAAATTTCAGTCAGCTAATAAAGATATTAAATCAATGTGGAAAATAGTCAATGAACTAGTAAAACTAAAAGCCCAAAAGAATTGTCCTACTAAATTAGTTATTAATAATGAGCAAATAACCCAACCCCAGTTAATGGCTGATAAATTTAATAAGTTTTTTGTTGAAGTTGGATCAACATTGGCACAAAATATTCCAAATGTCAATAAGCATCATCTTTCGTATTTAACTGGTAATCTCGCTAATGAATTTAGATTTGAACCTATTAATGAAGTAGAAGTGCTTTCATTATTAACAGGACTTAAAGGTAACAAAGCCCCTGGTGCAGATGGTGTCAGTAATTTTTTTGTTAAAATTACTAGTTCCGTCATTTCCAAGCCATTAACTTTTATAATTAATCAATCATTTAATACAGGTATTTTTCCTAAACAGCTTAAACTCATTAAATAATTCCTATTTATAAATCAAATAGTAATGGTTTATAATCTAATTATCGACCAATTTCACTATTAAGTGTTTTTTCTAAAATACTTGAAAAAATCGCTTTTAATCAACTGTCCTCTTTTCTTTTACAAAAGAAAGTTTCATATGACTATCAATTTGGTTTTCGAAAGTCGCATTCAACAGCATTAGCATTAATTGAAATAACTAATAAAATTGCAGAGGCGCTTAATAATGATCAGTATGTCTGTGGTCTGTTTATAGATTTATCAAAAGCATTTGATACGGTAAATCATTGTATTCTTCTAGACAAATTGCATTATTATGGTATAAGACATTCAGCTCAATCATGGTTCAAAAGTTATCTTTGTGATCGTCTCCAGTATGTCGAACTAAATGGATGTAAATCCAATACACTTCCAATTAAGCATGGTGTTCCCCAAGGTTCTACTCTAGGACCACTTTTATTTCTTCTATATATAAATGATATGCCACTAAGTTGCTCAAATTTAATCTGACTTTTTGCAGATGACACAAATATTTTTTTAAGTGATTCAAATATAGATAACTTGGAGAGTGTTATGAATACCCAGTTAAATAAAGTAACAGAATGGTTGAATGTCAATAAGCTCTCATCGAATATTAATAAATCTAACTTCATGCTTCTAAAAAAGAAAAGGAGAACACTATCAAGAAATATAACCATAGGTCTTAGTAATGTTATTGTTGACAAAAAGTCACATGTTAAATATTTGGGAATATTTCTTGATGAGCACCTAGACTGGAAGTACCAAATAAGTATAATAAAGCATAAATTGAGTAAAACCTTGGGAATCATCTATAAATTACGCAAGTTTGTTAATAGAGAAACACTGATGAAAATCTTTTACAGTTTAGTCTACCCATATCTAATATATGGCGTCATGTCTTGGGGTGGTGTATATAAAAGTAATCTGGAAGCTATACAATTTACCCAGAACAAAATTCTCAAACTAATATATCATGTAAGGTATGACCATCCCTCAAATATAATTTATTTGTCTGTTAAAACTCTTAAAGTGAAAGAAATATATGACATGTATTGTCTTCATTTCATGTATCACTATCATAATTCACTACTCCCACCAGCTTTTCAGTCATACTTTAGTCCAGTTTCAAATCAACATGATCATTACACAAGATATTCAGTCGAAAACTATGTACTCCCCCTTCCAAAAACAAATATAATGAAACAGTCATCAAAATATAATGCTATTAAAATATGGTCATCAATTCCGAGTGAAATGAAAACTCTTAATCTTTATCAATTTAAAAAAGCATCAAAGAATTACCTACTACAACGGTATAATTAACTCGCAATTTTACTCATCCTGATCTGAAGTTACTAACAAAACTTATTTTGTTCTAATGTATGCTCTAACTGATGAAAATGTAATGTTAATTGTTTCACTTATCTGGAGGAGGACTCGAAAGCTAAATGCTCCTTCCTCCTCCTCACAGTAACTCGCATAGTTTATGTTTTTTTCAGTGTTATATCAGTTTATATGTATGTTTGAGTTGCTGTGGAATAAATTCATAATTCATAATTCAGATTATGTTTTTTATCTTAAACGTGACAAATCTCATATTTTTTAAACGAATTCTGATTTAACTGTTTCACGTACGTTGCTTTTTTTGCAGATCTTAACGAGTTCACCTGGTTTGAGATACCATATAAAAACACACTTCTGTGGAAATGAGAGGCCATACCTGTGTGAAAAATGTCAAAAAACGTTCAAAAGGTGAGTTTATGTTTTGCAGCAAGTAAACTAAAGAATGCGAGATCAAGTGTGAATGAGACCAGTCATAGTTTGAAATAGGCCAAAAATGCACCTAAGCAGAAAGTGTATTCACAAAAACGTTTAATGGGTGACACAAAGTTTTCAATTCTCTGGATAATGTAGGTAGTAAGTCCTGCATCTTGAATCTCAGTGTCGAGCCCCAAGTTTGAAAAGTACCTTTTGTATGTCAAATACAGAGTGCTTTGCAAAGTTTTAGTTTATAAACAAAAAACAGAAAGAAAATGCACCATTTTCTGATACTTTTGACTTTTTCAGTGTGGTTTATATAAAATGAACTCGGGTGTGTCGGGAACTTTGTTTTGCACATTTTGCTCGTTAGATGACACCAACAAAACTCATTTCTTAGTTACGGCAGTAATTACATTTGCTTGTCACGTGTCACATTTCACTGTGTAGCATTGTTTACAATTTAGCATTGTTGAGCGCCACAGAAACGACATGGAAGGCTTATCCAAGAAGCCATTGTTAACTCAGTTTTCTAGCCATTATGAACACAATCAAATAAAATGTGTTTTGGAAAAAAGCAACTTCGAAGTCTGATTTCATTAGAAGGAAGCCCTGAAATTTAATAAAATTAGTGTTAAATTTTGTGTTACAGTTAAGTCTTTTGATTAAAAAAATCAAGTTTTTACGTGAAGTTTGACTTTTATGTCTATTTACAGCTCTCTCTTTAAACATAAACTTGTGTTAAGTCTGTGCGTTTTGATTTTGTGGATGGTTCTGGATTTTGCAAAACTGCAGTTCAATAAAACGCCTTAGTGCAAAATTTATAGCATCTGTAAACAATGAAAACACACATATGCATCACAGAACATTTTTATTATAAAGTGTGCTATTTTTGAAGAACATTCTTTGAAATAATATTTCAAAACAAACATGCTGAGTTTCTCTAGCCTTAGATTATTATCATTAACTCTTCGTTGATGGGTACATACATTTACTCATCATCTGTGGCGGGTAAAAACAAAGCCTTATCAACTAAATTTTCAACTCTCCAAATTTAGGAAACAGACTTTGGAAAAGAAACGGCTAACATACAAGAAAATTATATAAGAACAAAAGCGTTGTGTTGTTTTCTTCATTTTCGGTCTTTGAAAAAGTTTTTCACAAACTAATGGATAGAAATTCTGCAATGCGCTTATACAGCAACTCAATGTAGCAGCGACGATGCTCTGCCCTGTGCTCATTAGCATGGGCTGTTATTAGCACTCCAAAGTAATATTTATTGTCATCTGGATGTGTGTTCACAGAATGTGACAGCAGCAAGCGCTGTCCTCACTACCCAGTGCACGTGAGCTGTACTCTGAACTGAAGTGATATTGTTTCGCTTCTGAATGTACAAAATGTTTTTCAATGTAAGAAAAATGAAAAAATATTAACGGTGTTTTGAGGTATTTTTTTAAAATTTGGCGAAATTTCTTAGTTGGATTTATCTCTTGGGCAGTAATCAGTAAGGGTGAGCATCGAATGTTTTTTAAGTTCGAATTCGATTCGAATCTAAAATTATGGATTCGAACAATTCAGCACTTCAGCCACACACATTCTTTATCATTAAAATGTTTGAAAAAGTATGCACTTAGCACAATTTAGCTGCAGTTTCTGTGCAAAACTTTTAACAAACTAATGGCGGTTTTACTGCATAACAAAATCAAGTAATATGCATGATCTTTGCAAGACCACTTTTTACTAGCGGTTCGAAAATCGGTCAAACTCAATTCGAATTCGATTCGCATTCGAAATACTGAAATTCGGTTCGATTCGAATTCGAAAGTCACAAATTCTATTCGATTCGAATTCACTTTCTGATAGCGAATGCTCTCCCCTAGTAATTAGTCACTAGTTTACAGTGGAATAATTTCTGTTTCTTTCATTTGTCATCAGTACTGAGTGTACACTATCAAACTTTCAGCCTTTGCAAAATCTCTTAGAAGTAAACCCAATATTCATGAAACAATATTGCTGTCCACTAACCTTACTATGTACAGCTACTGATTGATCTGGGAGTGCCAGCTGTTGATTTTACAGCGTATATAATTATAATATAATTATTGTTTGTTATAATTACCTGCTGGCAGTGTAGGGCACACTCCCCAGCGGCAAGTGTTGCACTTCCAGCACAAATTTCGTAATGCCCTGGTGCATATGAACAGCTGTCGAATGTACCATTTTAGAGTAATCTCGAAAATTTTACGCAGAAATGAATGCTCTACAGTTTTTATGTTGAAGAGTTTTGGATACCAGCGATCACTTGGACGCTGGATTTTGAAATGAAGATTCTGTGTAAATTTTGTAAATTTTTCCAATTATCCTGGTAATTACTCTATTGAGTAAATTATCCAAACATTAAATTTACAGTGCTAGAAAGAAAATTTAATTCTCTTTTGGAAAATATAAGGTTTACATTAGCAGTTCATGTTTGTAGGCCGTATGGGCAGTTTTATTCGGGGATGTCAAAACTACACAAATATTTGCCAAAGAGTTAAGCATTAGGTAGCAATGAATGTTGCCATCTGTAACAATTTAACGACATTTTAGCGCCAATGGTTTGAAGTATCATGTGGAAAAAACTCGATGTGAGAATTCGTTACTGTTTTGTGGCTCGAAAGAGGAAGCGCCAGCAAGCGATGAGGAAGAGAAGCAAACTTGCCTTGGTGCTGAATGTCCAGATTTAGCAAAACGCCTTTTCGTGTCCGTGAATGAAAATGGTAAGATTGTGGATGTTATTATGAAATTATCGTTAGTACACGATATATTCATTATATTCGTTAGTATTTTTGTATAAATGTTGGGCTGTCCTACTCAATTTGTGTGATTCCGAAGAATGAATGAATGTGTATTTTGGTTTTTCACTACAGTATTGCACTTTAAACCAGTTACCCTAAACTAGGCTAAAGCTCGATTAAAACACCACTGAAATCGGCTAAAAAATGGATCATACAGTCTGATTGATACAAAATTTGAAAACCTACGGATACCCCTAATTGTTTCCAGTTTATAATTATAGTTTTTTTGTTCTTGCTCTTTGCTTTTTTTGAGAAATTCATGGTGCCTCACTTGCTGCTACGTTGATGTGTTATTTTTATGTATCAGAAGTATATATCCACTGGCATTAGTAGCTCTCTACCTAGTAGCACTAGTAGACTGTAAATAGCCTTTAAATATTATATGTTTATTTGTTACTGTTGCATGTGTAATTTATAAATGCAAGTCAATGATATATATATGCTTGCACTAAAATAGAAACAGAATATTCTGTTCTGTATTTTTTGTATAGTATTTTTTCTGCAAAGTCCTATTGTTCTATTTTCTGTAGTTTAATTGAAGGGTGTAATTGTAGAACAGAGAAATATGAATGAATACGAGTGATTAAACTTCAAATTTAATAGAACATTGACAACGAAAGGTTTCGTATTGTCGAAAAATAAATTGATGTGAAAGTATAAAAGTATACACACATAATCTCTGTTTAGTTAAAAAAAATTTAGTCAATGGGTGTAAAAAAAGTTTTCTCGTTATTAGCACCATGGAGTTCCTTATAAATATTTACCTTAGAACTATTCTCGGATTTCATAAATTTAACGAACTTTTGAGTACCTTAAATAAAATTAAAATTAAGGCTAAATTAGAAGTGTCATTCGAGTTACAAACTGTGTGGATGCGATTATTTAATCAGTCTGCCATTTTCTATTGGCTACTCTAAGTTTTCATATGAGACGCCTGTTTTATGTAAAATTTTTCTAGCTTATTTCATTTTTCTTTGCCAGAGATATGCAGAAAGCTAAGTTTGGGTAGTCTTGATGACCACTTCACATCCAAAACAGCAACACCAGATAGAATTACTGCTGACCATAGTGCGCAGCTGCATGGGAAAGGTGGCAGAGAGGAGGGCGGTTTCCTTACTGAACTTGCAGAGATTGCAACCAGCCCACATAGCCCACTGTTACAGCCACTACTAGCTTCTGTAGAGAAGTAAGTTATTTTTTTTTTAACTGACACTTCTCTCTTGACCCTTTTGTTTTTGATAATGTTTTGTTTTTATTTTAGTTACTCATGTTGTGAGTTACAGAATTTTCCACCGTAAGAAGTTATTCAGTTGTAGTCCTTGCCCATATTTCATTTCCTCTTAGGTTTATAGCCTTCTTTAACATTTTCACATTATAACTGTTTGCTAATCTGTGGTTGGCATTAATCCAACATTTATAAGAATTGAAGTCATTAAACTGGCTGAGGTTTTCAAAAACAAATATAATCACTGTGAACATTTGCCTGTGATTGCACTGGATGAATTTGATGTACTAGAATGATTTCTTTTTGTATTACAGAAGCCGTATTCAGGAAGAATTATCTTTAATTCACTCCTACGCTCGTCCGCCGCGATCTCGGTCTGTGTCACCCCAACATTTACGCACATCAGGCACCTGGTTTCGTCGGCAGCTATCTGATGGTACCAGCTCTCACTCGCAGTGTACCTCGGAAGAGGATGTAAAGGATGAGTGCTCGGAGGAAAGTGCGGGTGAGGAGAGGGTGACGTCGTCATCCCCATACCCGTCGTCCTCACGAAAAAGCGACACTAATGGGTGTTGGTCTCACACCTGGCCGACAGCTGTCTGGCAGTGCTTTATGAAAGGTAGAATGTAATATACTGTAGATGTAATATAAATGAATGAGCGCAACTTCAAAATGTATTCAAAACAAAGATTAAGAAACTATTAAATTTAAAATGAATAACCATTTTAATACATTTAACAGCACAGCACTTACATAGTAACTATCTTGCATTTCCTAAATGAAATTAACATTAATTTTATCTGTGACTTTTGTTTCACTATTTACATTTAATTACTTACAGAATGCCAGATAAAATTTTCCAGTGGACCAGTAGCGCACCTGTGGCAGAAACCGGAAACTCTAGGTCGAGCAGAACACCTTTCACGAGTAACCCATCCCGATTCCCATAAAAGACCTGTGTAAGAACGTTTTACCTCTAATGAAGCACAAATTGTTAGAATGTTAGGGTATGAATAATGAGTCCAAGCAAATCATAATAAGCTGATGGTGTAATCAAATTTACATGTTTTATAATACTCAAAAGTGGACAGCTGTTGTTGGTATGCTCAGTAACTTTGGATGAATCATTCAAGGTCAAAGGTCACTTATTTCATGTCCCTGTCTCCTGCTATGGTTTTTACAAGAGCAATAGATAATGTAATTTAGTGCACAATATGATAAATTCCCTTCACTTGAGTTGGTGGTGTTGAACAGGGGTCATGATATGAAATATGGGTCCAAATATTGGTAGATTTTTAGGAAATTTATCACTCGGCTGTTTTCCCAACTGCACTTCTTTAATGTACTGCCATATTGATGGTGGAATATCAATTAGAACAGTTCTAGTACAACTTGTAGAATAATATATAATAAAATTGTGTTTTACTGGAACTGTATTTTTGCTTGAGGCAGCTCTGCAAACTCTGCGAATCTCTGTGCAGTAAAACTTTATTTTGCAAAATGTTTGACCTTTTTGATTATTTCGTTTTTTTCTTTGTATGTTGACAGTTATGCTGCAAAAGGACTGCGATTAACTAACAAGCGAGCTGATCCAGATGATTCTTCCGGTTACGAAATGATACTTCTCGGATTCTCTCCGGATTGCCAAGGTCAGCCAGACCTTATTGCCCAGTGTCCATTGCATCATCCATTTTTTGTGAGAGAAAAAGGTAAGAGATCCTTGCAAAAATGGTAGGCAGCATAGCCATTCCTTGCTATTGAGTTTGTTTTGTTGTTTATGTGTACTCGTGTCATGATGTAATAATGCACATAATATTGCAGTGTCTTTTTGGATTATTCTTTATAAGCTACTGTATGCAAAATTTAAATCCCCTGATAAGCATTTAACATTATTTTTGTTCTTGGACTCATTGCTGGCAAGACAATTTCTTTTAGGAAACTAAAATGCAAACTACTCACAGATAAGTTTCAAAGTGGTCACCACAGTCAACACTTCATTATTATGTTGCATGTTTAGGGTGGTCATCCTTTTCTCCTGCTCTAACTGTGGAGCGATTTGGAATTCCTTGTCGGGAAATGGCGGTAGGCGACGTATGCCTCCCTCCTACGCATCCACAGGCAACGTACACGGCAGATATTTTCGACACGCTTCGCAGCTATGATTTGACACCAGAAGACAGCACCGCAGTGTTTATGTTAAGTTCTATGGCAAAGGTAAAATGAAGAATCGTTCACTGAGGGGCTCACTTTTTGTGTTTCGTTTAAATAATTTCAGGCTTCAATGTTTTTTTCTGGACATTTTCTTGCCTTTACTGCCCATCATGAATGTCCAGCACCAGTATACTGTCATGCACGTTGTTTTTTGAGAGCTGCTTTCACTTTGAATTTTTCGCCGACACCAATAATTATCTCGCGTCCTTAGTTACTATTGGACATTCATATGGAAAACATCACTAGATACTTCTTGTCGTTCGTTCCACTTTGGCCAATCCTCAACACAACACAAATGCGTTGCTATGTACGTCGTTTGTACGCCCTATGTACATATGGCACTATGTACATATCCTATAATGCCAGGCTGTTGCTTATGTACGTCGTTTGACTTTTTCAGATGCAGCATTTCCTTTTTTAGTTTGAAGTGTATGTGTGTGTGTGTGTTAACGTATTCTTAACTGAATGTGAAATTTCTATTCCATAATTATTTCTAACATTGAGTCTGCTATGCAAGTTTAAGGAAGCATCCTGTGACTACTGAGTGGACCAAGTATTTATAAATAGCCACACTATTCATTTTTGCATATAGTATTTTCTTAGCAAAATTTTTAGGTAACCCATGTAACGCATTTCTAATCAAAATAAGCAAGTGTTATTATTCACTTGAGAGCAGCAGAATTATTTTACATGAAAATACTTTGTTCAGGACAGTTAACACTAAGTCTTGCTGTATTTTTGTAGCAAAAGCGTGATCAACTCGAATCATCTCCGGTCAAGCGTAAAACTGATTTGGCCATGAAACCGCGGTCGAGGCAACGGCATGTCAGCGAACCAACAATATCTCGAGCGAAGCGGCCTATGAATGCATTCATGTTGTTTGCTAAGAAGTACCGCATGGAGTACACTCAAGCGCATCCTGGACGAGACAACAGGTAAGAAGTGATTAATGTTCAACAAGTTGTGTAAGAGTTATAATGACTCATACTGTTGCAGCGACAGACAACCGAGATGGTTTTTGCTGGTAAATTTGAAGCAAATTGGGCTGGGGTTTGATTTTCTGCATTAGTCTAGTTCAAAGGGGCACAGATAGGTAGCCGTGACCTTCTTCTAGGTACAGAGTTAAGCAATGCCTGGCTTGTAAATGTTTGTCTGACTGCTGATAAAACTAATTTGCACAGTTTAACAGTCATTTATTGCCCTGGCTGTTTTCTCTTTTGAGTAGGTTTAGTACTCATTTGGATTTTTGGTCGACACGTCCTATTTATAGTGTCCCATCCCAAAGTTGTCATTGATAGTCGTGTCCCAGTCTTACCATAACCTTCGAGTTTTGCATTAACTGTGTCAATCTGCATGTAATAAAAAATGAATAGTGCATTGGAAGAAGTGCATAAACCGTTGCTACTACTGCATGAACAGATTGAAATTGCAACAGTATCGTGACTACTCAGCTAAATTCTTGCTCTTAAATCAGCTAGATTTAGAAAAGTGAACTTAGGAAAGTGAAAGGAACTAGTAGTCATTTGTCAAGTTATCTTACAAGAGTAATTTGGCTGACTTCAATTACAACTGTTGAGACAAAACGTCCCCTAACCACCCCTGTCCTCTTGGCCCTAAGCTTTAGCCTAATCAGTCTAAATTAATGGTTCTATGATGCCTCATATGTACCATCAGCTTATGTATAGTTAGAAAAGAATCATCAATGACCTTGTTGTTTCCAGGGCGATCAGCGTGTTGCTAGGTGACATGTGGAAACGGCTGAAAACTGATGAACGTCGAGCATTTACACAAGAAGCACGTATATTAGCTGACGAACATCGCAAACACAATCCAAACTGCTGGAAGCGAAACCGATCGTCATCATTGGTAAGAGCTCGTAGCAATAAGTTCTGGAAACCAGTAACATCGTTTCTGTTTTTGTGGTAGTCATTGTTTGCTAGATTAACCACTGTCTGTAGCTGTGACTAGCTGTGTCATTGTTTCTTAGTTTTCTAAGCACGAGCAACAGTTGGTTGTTCCTGTAACAGTTGTAAGTTCTAATAAGTCATTTATTGTGGTACATAATGATTATCGCTGTCTTCTTACATTTCTTGTTCATTGTACGGGTTATTTTGTACATTGGCAGTTAATAGTATTAGTGTCACATCATACATGTTTATTCAAGCCGAATTAGCGAGCTATTCAATTTATGACCAACTTTACTACCCGACCACAGCTTAATTAATTAGTTATACAAAACTAATAATTACTCATACTTTCTTCTTTTTTTAAGTAAATTAAATTCAAATTGCTATATATTTCTATAAATTCATCCACTGGTGCCACCATACATAGAGTGCGTACACACGTCTTACGTGCAGGGGCGCACCACTTGAATATACGGGTCTGACTTGCGTCCATGACCAATTTGCCAGAATTGATCGAGGTCGTCTTGTTCCGACAATGACACGGGTTCAGTTATTGCCCAAAGTCACCCCCATTTTAAATTTTGCTTGTACGTGCTGTGTATACCATCCATTTAAGATTGCTTCAACAGTTGCATTCAGTGAGAGAACACTCAACAGTTGCACTCAGTGAGAGTACACTCAGCAGTTGCACTCAACAGTTGCACTCAACGAGAGTACACTCAACAGTTGCAAGATCGTGGCCAGTGTCTTACAGTGTTTTTGATGCCTTTTTGCTCTTATTGCTCTCATGATTTTCGTTTTTTTGTATATTCAATGTTATTTCACACTTCAGAGTTTGGATTCAGTATAATAGCTGCCGAAGTTCATATACACTGGGAGAGCCTGTTGCAGTCTCGATAGGAATGACCAACTGTGACAAATTAAAATATTTACAGGTAATAAAGGGATGCATTTAGTTAGTAGGTTTTACTTATTACTAGGGCCTGTACAGAGCCTGTAAAAGACAACTATGTACTGTTCAAATTAGGCCTTTATAAGTATTCTTAGTTCATTTCTTTATAGACTAGTTGTGCTAGCAATGTTTTGGACCTTAGAAATTAGTGACATAATAAACAGAAATTAATTCGGTGATAAAGGAATAAACCGGTGATGTTTCCAATTCTAACTCGTTTTTTTGTTATTTGTTTTGCAATATTATTATAAGTTTGTGTACAAATGCATCTCATTTTGAAATGTATCTCATTTTTATTGTAATTATTTGTTGTTGTGTTGGGACCTGTCATATTGATCATGGTGTTTTACGAGTTGCTATTGTTTTTAATGTGACTAGTGTGTTTTCATTGTGAAATTCTAGTATTTGTACCATGTTAAACGCCACAATTTTAATTATTGCATTTGAAAGTAGGTAGTATGGCAGCAGTCTTTAATTCTTATAAAATTTATTTGTTTTTTGTGTTATATTCATCTGTTTTTAATCACGTTTGCATGTCGTAATTATCGGCCAAGAATGAAAACCATTAAACTATTGTCAATCATACACCAGGTTTGAATTTTTAGTTGGGGAAACTAAGATGAGATGTATTTTTGGTCTCTAATAGTGAATATCCTTGTTAGTTTTCACATAGTCACATTTTGGTTGATGCTAACTCACCGAAATGACTGATTCCACAAAATTCATACCATTTTTTATGTGTAAATCAGGTCATTCAGCTTAGATTTAATGTTATTAATGATCCAATATGACTAATCATAAATGTTACATCATGTACTAGTACGTCAATTGTATTGCATGTGAAGTGTCTTTTTTATTATACAGAACATTGTATAATTGTGTAGAAGTATTACTGTACACTGTGCTCCAGATAATACGTGTATTTGCTTAGTTAAGCATTGATTCTGAGCAAAATTGCATTGGAAATCAATCCTAGGGTGAAAATGCAACAAAAATAGCAATTTGTACTACAATCAATGTCCGCCATATTCCAACAAAATATTGTAGCGTTTAATACGTCATTTATCGTACGTCTCCATAAAGCAAATCTAGTATTTACCAATATCTGACAAATTATCACTATACTACTGTGAAAACTACTATTAAAGAAGCCCGTTAACGTCTGCCAACTCACTCACTTGCCCAGGTAGAAACAGATCTGCACAGGTGAGTGATCGTGGTCACGTGACCAACGAGATACTTAGCGAAATTCCCTACACCGCCCCCTTAAATGCGATGTGACAAAGCATTTACCAATTGCAGTTTATTCCCTCAATCATGCACAGCTGATTGATATGACGTTTTAGTAAACCTTCTTGAGTCTTCAGGGTTGCTGTCCGTACGATTCCGTCATGGCTAAGATGTACTTCCTGTACTCTTCCAAGGCGCCAGCAATTTCTAGGAGCATTTTCGTCTTTTATGAGTACCACGTCTCCTGTGCGAATTGGTTCTTTCATTTTACTCCACTTGGAACGTGCCTGAAGTAAAGGAAGATATTCCTTAAGCCATCTTCTCGAGAATACGTCAGCCATGTGTTGAATCTGTCGCCAACGTTTTTTGTAGATGTCAACTGTGCTAAATTGCCCAGGAGCGTAAACTGGGTTCTTATGTAATAGCAGTATGTGATTAGGCGTCAGTGCTTCACAGTCTTTTATGTCATCAGAAACACTCGTGATCGGCCTGTTATTTAGAATGCTTTCTACGATACAAAAATAAGTTTGCAAACGTTCATCATCTAATGTTTGCTTGGTCATAACGAAGCTTAAAACTCCCTTAACGCTCTTGATTAAGCGTTCCCAAACTCCATCTGTGTGATGAGCAGCAGGTGGGTGGAATTTCCATTCTATGTTCTGCTTCAGCATCGCATCAGAAACCTTTGTTTGCTCCAGCTGTTTGATTGACTGCCTGACTTCACGCTCTGCTCCAATCATGTTCGTACCGCAATCAGATCTGATGATTTTTGGTTCACCTCGTCGGCAAGAGAATCGTTGAATTGCATTAATTAATGAACTGCTGTCCGTAGTGTGCAATACTTCCAAATGAATTGCTCGGGTTGCCATGCAAGTAAATATTAGCCCATTGCGCTTAACTTGGCCTCGTGCTCTTTCAACTAAGTATGGCCCAAAACAGTCTAGGCCTACATTTTCGAAGCATCTGGAAACTTCAACTCTTTCAGGTGGCAGATCGCTCATTTTTTGCTTCATGGGTGATTGTAATTTTTGCAGAAGATTGTCAACCTTTGTTGCTAATAGGGCTGCTGACAATTCAAGTCTTGGCAAGGTTAGAGCCTTTAATGGAGCAAGTCTTGTCTTAGCAATAATGAGTGAACAATGAACGTTTCCCAGCTCATTCTCCACTCGTATGTATGATGTTGTCCCGTATGCGATGTTGGAAGCATCACAAAAATGGTGCACTTGTATATTTGCTGTCTTTCCAAAACTAGGAGGGATTAGACATCTTTCTAGTTCGAGACTCTCTAACACTGGAAGATCCGTTAACCATGCCTTCCATTTCTCTAGAATATCTGAATCAAGGTGTTGATCCCATGTCTTTTTTTGCCTTTCCGTAGCTTCTCGGAACAGAATCTTGGCATTCAAGGTATAAGGTGAGAGATACCCAAATGGATCGTAGACAGATGAGATGACACTCAACAAACCTCGCCGAGTTTCTGGCTTATACTTCTGCTTTATGTTTACACAAAATGTGTGTGAGTGCATGTTCCAACCTACACCCAATGCCCGCTCTTTGGGCAAACAATCAGTTGATAAGTCAAGTGTCTTCACTGCCTTGCCTCTTGTTTTCAGAAACTTCTTTCAACATGCTTTTGCTACTGCTCATCCATTTAGTTAAGTTAAATACAGCAGTCTTTAGTCGCTCGGAAATGCGATCCACAAAACTACTGGCGTCTTTCTCATTTGGCAAGGATTTCAAAAAATCATCGCCATAAAAATTCCTGGTAACGCTGTGAACGACTTCATCAGGACAGAAAATGACATTGTCGATGGCTGTCTGTTGCAGAGCAAAGGTAGCCACACTCGGTGACCAAACACCTCCAAAAAGATGGACGGTCTTTCGATAAGTTTTTATTTTTCCGTCCAGATTACCATCTTACCAGTACATAAAGCGCAGGGTGTCTCGGTCTTCTAGTCTCACCCTGACCTGATAAAACATGGCCTCTATATCAGCCATAACAGCAATATTGTTTTCCCGAAATCTTAACAGGACACCTAGAAGTTTACACGTTAGGTCAGGTCCTTGGAGGACAACATCATTAAGGGACAGTCAAAGACTGGGCGCGTTTTTTCAGGCTTGTTGAAGACCGAAAATGTGGCAAATACCAAGTTTTTCCAATTTCCGACTCTTGATCCTCTGGCACTTCTTCTGTGTAATTGTTTACTAGCAAAGTGGCAATTTCTGCAGTATATTTTTCATGTAGGACCGGATTCTTTTTAAGTCTTAACTTTTAAATTTGCAAGTCGAGAATCAGCCATAGACTTGTTGTTTGGAAGCTGAGAGTTGACGTTCTTAAAAGGAATTGCCAACTGGTAGTGGCCATCATCGGTTCTTGTCATTGTCTCCCCCCAGATTTCCAGTGCTCTTCTGTCTTGTTTGGAAAATCTGTTGTTGTTATCATAGTCATCATCCCATCTCTCTATTTTCCAGAAGTTTTCCATTTGCATTGACAAAGTTTCATCCAGGTCGTTTTGGTCCGTTAAAACCTGAGACAGGTTGCACAGTGCAGCATGTGAATAATTTCCGCCCCCTATGGGCCCACGTAAAGACCAACCTAAGCCTGTCCTGACAGCATAGGGTGCTGAAAGCGATGGGCCTTGTCTGACTTCCAAGGGTATCATTGCCTCTGGTACATCTTGACCAATAATTAACATAACTTCGCCTGAACGAGGAGTGGAAAGTGGTAAATCTTCCAGGTGAGCCCACTTGATGATGTCTGCTTCTCTAAATCCAGAATCAGAAAAGTTTGAAAAATCTTCCAATGCGTATACTCTGTGAAGTTTCACTGTCTCTCCATTTTCCAAGTGATGTGGAGTGACTTTTAATGCCACCTGAACCACATTTATTTTAGTGTTCTTATTCACTGTGGAAAGACTGAGCTCAGTGTCTCTACCAGTGAGGTTGAGCATCTTTAGTAGCTTCTTGGTACAAAATGTGCGATTGCTCCCGCCGTCTAATAAGGCATGAGTTGATACAACTCTTTTGCTGTCTTTACTGCTGACCTTATTAGAGACACAGGGCAAAGCTATATTGTCTTCTTGGTTGCTATCAACTGTAGCACATGTTGTTGCCTTGTCCTTTAATTGTTGTTCCTCTGAGGTTTGCGTGTTTGTTGGGCTTTGTGACGGTTTCCAGCTTTCTAGAGCCTCGTGAAGTAAGACCGAGTGTTTTCGTTTGCAGTTTGGTTTGGTGCATCCACGAAGAAGACAGTAAATAGCTCTGTGGTTTCCATATCCCAAACAGTTGAAACAAAGATACCTTTTCTTTGCGAAGTTCAATCTGGCTTCATTTGTCATGCTCTTAAATTTCTCGCACTTTCGTAAATGATGATTCTCTGAGCATAAACTACACTGTTTAGGTGCAACTTTATTCAAAGTATGTTCAAAACTCTTAACATTTGAGTCTTGGTTCCCTGACTCTGTCGCTTGAGCTGCAAAACCTTTTACTGTGCACCTCTTTTCCTGTATGCTCTCTTCTTTGATCTGTATTATGCTCTGTAATTTGCCTCTTCTTTGATTGATTAGTCAAGCAATTTCATCAGCTGCTTGTTGAACAAAGCTTACAACATCATGTACATCTGGATTTCTTCCTTCACTCCTTCCAATTTTAGCTACTAGTGTCTGCCACCGACTCTGGTGTTTAAAGGGCAACAACTTTATTATTTGTAATAGGTTGCTTTGAGTGTTAATTTCATTCAGGCAATTTATTGAAGCCAAAGTGTCTGTACAGTCACTTAGTAAATCAGCAAAGTTTTGTAGCTTTTCTCCTTCACGGGGCATTATGCTTCCAAAGCTGCTTATTTTTCTTAACCATGCTTGTGTGACGACATAAGGCTGACCAAAACGTTGTCTGAGTAGATCTTTGGCGTACTGATCAGCTATTTCATGGCTCATGTAATTACATCTTTCAATCAATTGTTTTTCCTTTCCAGTACATAGTTGTAACAGTCGGGTAAATCTGGCTGTTTCATCCTGTGCATATTTTTCTACTGTCTCCTCTAGACGATTCATAAACCTCCAAAATTGTAAAGGGTTTCCGTCAAATGTTTCTACTTCTGCTTTAGGAAGCTGTAAAGTTTGATATATGTTGTGCTGCTGGACCTGATTCTCCAGCATAAGTTTGGCTATTACAGCCATGTCATCTTGGCCGCTCCGGTCCTGTGGCGCCACAGTGTGAGCAAATTGTGAAGAAACAGGTGTAGAATGTTTTATTTGAGTTTGCTCTTTTGGATGCACGTGGGGCTTGAATGTAGACACTGAAGCATTTAACTGAGAAGCCTCTTTTACGCGCCTGTCACTGAAAGGCAATACATACTGATTATACAATTCCAACTAATGTCTATGATAACATGTTATCGGCCCAACTGCCTCATTATTAATATAGTTCCAAGGTTTTCTCTGCCCAATAAAATGAACAATTTTAATATCATTGCAAAAATGTTTGACTGCAGAAAGGTAGGTATAAGGCAGTTCTGCATGGGCGTTCATAACATTGCAGGTAAATGGCAGGTGTTTGTCCAAGTTTTGGTTCCAATCAGCAAAATATTTATTTAGTAGCCCCTGGTCCCCGCCATCTGCTTTCTGCCTTTCTGCTTAGCTAAATCTAACTGCTTATAAGTGTTCAAACTAGGTTTAAAAACATAAACTCCAGAATTGAATTGATCAGGCCACCCTATGTCCGGTGCAGCTGAAAATTCTTCTCTACTAAATAAATCATCAACGTTTTGCAATACCAATGTGTCCGCATCTAGGAAAACGCATTTGGAAAACTTGGTCAAACGCCAGCAGTGAAGTTTTGTAAACGTGATGCCGAGTTCTGGTTGACCTAGCAACTGCAGATGAGCGTAATCTTCACTGTCGAAAATTTCAACCTTCTCAACATGGTCAAATGCCTGGTGAAGCAGCAGCATCATTCTACTTGAGATGACAACTAATTTGCATGCTGTTTTCGTCTGCTTCAAGGAATTCGCTAGAACTATGGCACCCAAAGAATACTCATCAGCTGTGGCCAATGTAACATAGGCCTGATCATTTATTTCACTTTTTGGAAAATTTTGCTCAATCCAGTTTTCGACACTAGGAGGCACTGACTTGCCTAACTGAAATAAGCGAGTCCTAGTCTTAGCAGATGAACTACTGCTGCTAACATCTGAATTTGCATAATCACATGCTATTTTCCCCCTTTTTATTTTCTGATCTATAAGATGCTGTTTTCTCCTACTACTCAACTGTTTCATCTTAACATTCAAGTCTTGCATTGTTTTCTTCAAGAGCTGTTCTTCATCATCAAATGCTGATTCTGCCTGCAAAGATTTTTTCTCAAGTTCTAACAATGCTTTGCGAGCCTCTGCCTGTTGGCGCTTATGCTCGGATGAAGCAGCTGATCTTATTTTGGACCGGCATGATTTAATTTCGGAAGTTGAGACTTGGCTTGCACTACCTGTAGGTGAGGCTTCCATGTGGGGTGAGAGTGCTGGTTTCACCGTGGACGTCTGAAGCTGATTGCGCCCGACCCTTTTAACTAGATCAGCTTTAGTTCCAGAAACTGTCAACCCCTTTTGTCTACAAATGTTTCTTAACTGTTCCACAGTAAGACAACTGAATTTATCTTGCAGCCAAGTTCTTCAGACAGGTAAAACCAGTAAGTTGATTTCTTGTTTTGGATCCAAGTTCCAAATCATCATCATTGTCAAATTTTTGCTGAGTTTTTCTGCTCCTTATTGACTTCCTTGTATTGGATCTGTGATGATGAACCTGGATCCAATCCTCGCATGTCGACGAGAAGCAGAAAAACTCAGCAAAAGTTTGACAATGATGATGAACCTGGATCCAATCCTCGCATGTCGACGAGAAGCAGAAAAACTCAGCAAAAGTTTGACAATGATGATGAACCTGGATCCAATCATCGCATGTCGACGAGAAGCAGAAAAACTCAGCAAAAATTTGACAATGATGATGAACCTGGATCCAATCATCGCATGTCGACGAGAAGCAGAAAAACTCAGCAAAAATTTGACAATGATGATGAACCTGGATCCAATCATCGCATGTCGACGAGAAGCAGAAAAACTCAGCAAAAATTTGACAATGATGATGATTTGGAACCTGGATCCAATACAAGGAAGTCGACAAGGAGCAGAAAAACTCAGCGAGTCAGTCCCATAATTAGCAACATCCACAAAAAAACAGACAACTCTGCTCGCAATTCCCATCCGCCCCCTTCAGTTTTTGTCTGCCCATAACACTGTGCACTAAAATTTACCTGGAGCACTGATTGTACTATTTTAGTAAATACTACTTTGGATTTTGGATGTTTCCGTTATTTGCACACAGGACTAGAGGCCTAATACAGTACAATTTATAGTCATATAGTCCATTGTTGTTAGGTTAGGGTTTTTAAGTTAGAGCTTTGCATATTTTTAAGTTGAGGGTTTTCTGTGTGCAAAAATATAATATTGGAAATATCCAAATTACTGTACAACTCTTATTTCACCGGTGACACTGCCATGCTTATTATTAAAAACTGTGCATTTGTTTATTAATAAACGTACTTTCACCACAACTGATACATTGTAGTATTATAGGAATTTCTAATAGCTTTTGTTACGTGTGTGTCGTTCAATTAATGTAGACGTTGTAGTGATAGTAAAGTGGAAAATTAGAATTTGTTAGTAGAACCGATGTGTATTCACTGATGTGTGTTTTATAACCTGAAGATTTTTACCTCATGTCCCTGCAGTAGTGGATTACCAACACACAGAACTCTTAAGCTCAATTTTAATCTTAAGGGTATACCAATTCTGCTTCATCCTTTGCTGAGTAAATTACCGTAATGCATATCATTATGCTATGTACATGCATAATATGCATAATTACAAATTTGCATGAATCAATTAGAGCCCATTCGTGCATTTGTTCTTTAGGCTTGGAAAATGGTTTGTAAATCAGCAAATCTGAGCACATATCGTTCATTGTGCATTTGAGTGCCTGATGACTGACTATTCAGGCCAATGATTAATCCACTATTGGCAGGATTAGTAAAAAAGGAAGATGTAATTTTGGACAACCATTAACTGGATGTTTACATGTTCCATAACAAGTTTACCATATTTATGCAATTGTGGTCGAAGGTAACTCTCAATACTGGAAAAATTTTAGTATTTTAGTAACTCGGGAGGTTTCCTATGCAATACAATTATTAATACGTTGCGTACAGTATACAGTACAATCGAAGTGTTGATGTTAACACATTTTAAATGTGATGTGAATTTTTACACAGTTTTGTAATTTCAGTACGATGCAATACAAGCTGTTTTTATTACAAAAGTCTATTGCTCTGATGAGATTTTGTAAGTTTATGAAGGTTGAATAAATTTTTGAAATCAGATCAATTTCTCTGTTCATTTGTAAAGCTAAGTGTTGCTACTCTGTTCCGCAATCTATGACGAACTCGATGTGCTTTTGTACATGTATAGAGCCAATAACACCTAAGTGAAGAAACCCACAATAGGTAAGGCTCCAAGTGTTTCTATACGCTTTTGTCATTGTCGAGGTCTATTTACAGCAATAAAGGTAAATTGACACGATAAACTCACAAGAGAGCTTGAAATTGAAATTTCCCGCTTTTTATTTACTGTTCTAATTTTTATTTATCACCCTACAATATTTTCATTGTCAACCCTTTTCTCCATCACAGGAATTAGCCGCGTTTATCGTGCAGTAAATTACAGTTCGGATTTTGAAATAATCATTATGTATTCTTAAACAATTCATAACATGTTACTTACATACTGAAAAGCAACTCTAGAAATGCCAGATCACCCTGCCGCGTTCACACTTGTTTGTGTTAAGCTGTGTTCATTTCATATTCCGTTCAGAAAATATATTTACGTGAAAATCGCTCGTAAGTGTGAACGCTGAGTTTCTGCTTTGAAATGCTGTTAAGTAAAGAGAATACTAGAGGAATAAATGTAGAATCAAAGTAGCTTCTATATACAAGTAAAAAAACTTGTACGCTGAGCACAATGGCACAAACTAGTTCATGATCATGAAACGCTCCAAGGGTGAGAAAGCATAAGCCACAAATTCAGTTACTTCGCAGGCAACATGCACTCAATTGAAAGTTATTTTCTTGAAAATAATAGATAAACAATATTCTGGGTTAACAAAGTGACAAATGTATCAGGTATTAACTAAGATCAGTAACATTTAGGGTAGAAGCCCACATACAAATTGTGGTCTCTGTAGGTACAAGTAACTTCCTATGGGATTAATCTGAACCTTTGATTCATGCATGTGACATGAGTATGCAAAATAAATTTTCTAGCTTAATATACTAGACTATAACTTGTTAACAACATTATCAATAATTTATAATAAGCCGATATAAACTGCATTCATAAGGGCCATGTCCACTGATTCGGCAATGGAGTCTGTGCTAACGGTTCCCATGGTTTCCACTGCAGCATCTGTCGTGATAACAACAATTCATTTTCTGCCTAATAATAAAAAAAGATGATTGAACAGATACAACGGCAATCAATGTTGACATGTTCATTCAAATCTATGAACGGCTGTCTCGGGAAGCATATGCAGTCTACTAAATAAATTCTCAACATTATTAATTTAGCTATACCACTCCATTATAATTTGCTAGAGAGCAGCAATCATTTCTCATTGAGGAAATGACTGCACATAGCGCAAATGTTATCCCTGCAAATTACTATTTTGCAATGTCTCACCTAAGTAAAAAAGCTTTACAAACAATCTAGGGTACATATCAAAAACATTCCCTTGCTTAACTAAAAAATAAGTAAAATTTTTTTGAGTCGTATGCTAGATGTGTTTATTGCATATATACTCAAATCTCGGTTTGCCGGACAAAAGCAGGGAGACATCAGTCCGAATTTGCCAACTGTCCATATTTACCGATACTAAGCTTATACAGTAGGTGTATACTCACGGTAATGTAGAATCAATCGCCTAATTGTTTCAAAATTGTTTAGTACGGGCCGCTCCTATGCAGAAATAATAATAATTGACTTTATATTTTCACATGTGGTTACACTGATGTAATGATGCAAACAAAGTGACGGCATGCCAACTAGCGATCAGCTCGCGAAACAACGGACTGTGTACATAGTAAAAAGTCGGGTCTTTTTAATAGTCAGATTTTGTCTGATCCTTCTGATATCCATAAAAGCAAGGTCCAGCAAACCGAGAGTGTGGTTTTGACAAAATAGATTTTTACTTGAATTATCAGCTCCTCCACTTGTCCACATCCAATCTTCCGCTCCAATTTTCCAACGTCTTTTTCCTAAAATCATATACACAGTTACACACATTTGTAAAACCAGATACCAGCATTCACAAAACACTGCAATTTAAAAATTTGTGTAGACCACATCAGAACTTCCCACTGAAATAAATTACCGAACCAGAAAAGTGTAACTTCTCCTTATTTGTTTAACATTTTTATCTTTTCCTGATAATCGAGTGAAATTGTAAATTTATCAGTAATAGCAAGACTCGTATGGCATAAAATCTAATTCTAATCAATTTATTCTCGTTAATTATTGTCTATTTTATTCTTATAATGTATTTTAGACATCGTAAGATGAATTTTATTTTATTTTAACTGTAATCAAGATTTATAACCATGCTTTTATTCTTTTTATTAGGATATTTTTTATTTTTTATATTGATTATTTTATATTTTTACTTCTACGTCCTGTAAACTGTGCAAATAAAAGCCTGATTTATGGGGACTGCACGTGTAATGCAAAATAATCAAAATATCCTTTTATGTGTTATTAAAATGCGAAGCTGTAGAAGCATAAACGTAAAGTTTGAATAACTCGGTCTTATCATCTATAACAACAAAAATTCAATAAAAGTGTGACAGTAATAATTACTCTCTTTTCTATTTACGAAACAGTTAGAAGTCAATTCAATTCAATATTTTTTAATTGGCTGATTTGTATCACAAAAAAATCCAACTATACACCTAATGATAATCATGTTACGATAATAAAAAAAAACAGGTATGATTTGAAAGTTATACAAAACAAAATCACCGTTTCTACATGATGCAATCGTTCCGTGATAATCTGAGTTGTGTTGATCCTGTATATGTAGTCTTCTGGTAATTTCTGCAGTGAGCGAAGAATCTTCTTGTACAATGATGATAGAGTGTGGTGAGGGGTCCTGGAGACGGCAAGACCAGTGAGACCTGTTGTCTGTACAAAAAACAGGCATTATTATAGGGTGACCACATTACTTACTAAGCTATTCATTTTAAAATCAAAGTATATTTGTTGTTGTGACTTGCGCAATGTGTATGACTGTCCGATTCTTAGAACTTTGTCTGACTAATTCTTTGAACTGATTCTTACTTCTTAATAGCTTTACTGCTATTTTTGTGGCTCATCTCAGACATAACATTTCTGTTTTTCGTAATCTGTCACAGTATTACGGAACTGTTCTGAATTTCGCTGTTGTGCAATTTTTGCTCATTTTTCATATCTCTTACATCTTTATGCGATTTTGCTTCCAAAAAGGTAGAAACTGTTCAACTTTTATGCTGTAAATCCCACTGTAATTTGCAATTATGTCTTTGTTTGTCAAATTATGGGATAAATTATTGTAGGTGTTATTGAACTCTGGTATTAAATTTCATTAGGCACAGAAGATGGTCAGTCTGGACCGAAACCGGCCTGTAGCATTATGAGAATTCTGGACAAATTTTGCAATGTTAATTTGCCAAACCTTGAACAAAAATAAATTATATTTGTAACATTAGTCAGCATATCACAAAGCAGCACTTAATAGCAAGACTTACGTAAAGAAGATGGTTGTGAAGGGACTAGAACCTAATTATGCATCAAGGATAATCCTCTAAGATGAGATACTGAACTAATAAAGATGTCCTAGCTACATTCAAAGCCTCAGCGAGGTTAGCAGCTGGGGTCCCATAAGGCAGATGAAACTAGCTAGAGGCAGGCAATCTTCAGATAGTCAAGGAATTCCTAAACTTACTTCGATCAGTAAGCATGCGCAACAATCGTTCGGTTATAGCTCATTTTATATTTGTATCTTTACTTTGATGATTTTCAGATTCCTATCATTTACTGACAGATTAGCTGATAAATGCATATATGTACATAGATTCTTTTTTGATGCACGACATTCCTAGTTATAAATTATACGTTCAACAACTAACTAACTGAACAGGTGACTATGTGGGCTATTATCACCTCTTTAATGTTTACGAACCATAAAACATCATTGTTAAGGTCAGTTTCTGGGCTTAACATATAGGTGGCAGCACCTATGTGAATGTACCTGTAAATTTAACCGAAAAATTGTAAATTAGGCTGAGCCTCATTAAACACGCTTACAGAAGCCTCAGTAAAAATTTGGATGTCTCTATCTAATTTGCTGCAAATCAACATATGACATTCCAAGGATGTTATTAAGTTGTTATAGCTGCACGATGTGAGTAAAATTTACTTTGTTTTGTCTTAAAATTATAACAATTAGATAATCATGCATTTGTAAGCGGTGTGAAAGCAGTCTAATTTATTATTTATATTTTTTTATACACAGCAATAAAGATATCTGAAAACACCACATGGTATGAAAATGTGGTGTTTTCATACCATGTGAAACCGGTGGAAATTATTTTCATGTTCCCGTCACAGCCCTACTAGGATTTTTAGAGAGTGAAATAAATTTATGATTATTAAGAGGAGTGAATGTCGATGCATTCAATTCAAACCTAAAATTAAGGATTTGACTTATTCGGAACTTCAGCTAAAAATATGTTCTTTATCACTAAAATGTTTGAAACAGTATGCAATCAGCACAATTTAGTTGTAATTTCTGCACACAATTTTTAAATAAATATTAGTGTTTTACTGCAGAACAAAATAAAGCAATATGGGTGTTTTGCTAGACCGTCTTCTATTTAATTGCTGGGAAAGTTTATCCGAAAATTTTTAAAACTGAATTAGAATTTGATTCGGAATCGAAATCTTGAAATTCGGTCTGATTCAAGTTTAAAAGTCAAAAGTTCGATCATATCCGCTTTCGGATACAGAATGTTCACAGAATAATCAAAATAGTTTAAAAGACCATAGATCTACCATTTGGTACAAGGGTAAGAATAACCAAATTCACTTTTAAAGATAGTTTGTTTAGGTTCTATAAAAGTGAAACTGGATTAACTGGTGGTATAAACAAACAGAATGTTAGCCTAATAATTAATAATAAACAGAACAAAAATGTCATTCAAGCACTAATTTTACTACCAGTACTAGTAGTAGTATTAGTAGTAGTACAGTAGGCGCCGCTTAATAGACTCACTTTGGGACCGATGTGTTTTTACCCAATTGAACCTATTAACCAATGGGTGTAGTATTACTGCTATAGAAGTATGAGTCATCAGCTTACTATGCTGATATGCTGATGCATAGGCTTTTAATCAATTTTAGAAATGAAGTAACGCCTAAATTCCTTTGTGCAGTATATAAGTGAAATAACAATAAATTAAAAAGTATACTGTAAATGTACTGTACATCTTTGACTATTAACTCATTAAGCCCGAAAGCGTGATTTGCAAGTACAGCATCAACAGGAAACCACTAGGCAAGTGATTAAATGTTTAGCTTCCAGAAATTCTTTGGGTAACGAGGTTAATTGCAGTGGGTGAGCGGGTAACAGATTCAAAAGCAAAAACGCTATGCTAGCGTATTAGCGCATAATAAACGTACCCATTTCCAAACAAAGCAGTACTTAACATGATTGTTTCTACATATATAATGCACAAAAGGGAAGTAAAGATAACATAAAAGTAGGAAAGGTTTGGGCACATACAAATGTCTTATTTTAAGTACGTGAAGGAAAAATGTTGAGTCAATTAAGCGAAGGTATTTGAGTCAATCACCTATAGTTTTTATGTAAACAGTAGTCACCGCTTAATAGACTCACTTTGGAACTGACGTGTTTAGGCCTAATTAACCGATTGAACCTGTTAACCGATGGGTGTAGTATTACTGCTATAGAAGTATGAGTCATCGGCTTACTATGCACCGTAAAGGCTTTTAAATCAATTTTAGAAACTAAGTAATGCCTAAATTCCTTTGTGCAGTTAAAAATTAGAGAAAAATATTTTAAAATATTAATTTATATAAGTGAATTAGCAATAAGTTAAAAAGTATACTTTTCTAAATCACACACTTTTCTAAGTCTGTTTATTTGCAAAAGTTACAATCAAGGTCGGCTGCTTCATGTTCTCGCGAAAAGTTGGCCCACAAAGTTCTTGTAATTATAAAAATGTTAAAATCTGTTGCTATGCAATTACCGTTAGTTTTTATGTATATTTGAATAGAAGCGGCCAGTTCCAGGCGTTTTTGAGTCAACTAAGCGATTGAGTCTACTAAAGGTGAGTCTATTAAGCGGCGACTACTGTACTACTAGAAATTTCTTAGGCTTAGCATCTACCTCCATGAACTGTAAACTATGAACAGACAAACTTACAACTTGAGTAATTACAAAGCTAGCCTATGATAATTAGCAGCACAAAATGTAATAAAGTATCATAATTACATATATTCATTATAAATAGACTAGGTCTAGTAATATTAGTATAAATATATAGAATGTTACAACAACGCTGCAAAGCACTGAAAGCAGCCAAATTTACAGACAGCTACTAATGGGTTTTCATTAGTTTGTTAACCAATAATGTTGTAAGTAAACAGATCAAGAGAAATAAAAATGACGAACAATTTTAACTATTTCTCAAAAAACTAAAAACTAATAACCTTTTTCAGAGCTCCGGAGGCAGCCATGGTAGTAAAAACTAGCAAAAATACAAAAGCTGAATTGCTGGTTTTCTATTCCACCGTTCTACAAAGCTTCGATACTATGGACACGTCGATCCACTCCCCGCTGCTAATTTTGATTAATTTAATCATTAAGAACAATTCCGAAATAATAAATGCTGCTAATAACTGCTCAGGGCTATGGACCAAGGTGGAAAACGAACCTAAATCAGTAATTCATTATGCAGTAATAAAGAGAAATGATGCGCACATTGTAGAATAAATGGTTACTGATGAAGCAAAGATATGGGGTGTATAGAACAGCTCGTGAGAGAGGTAGAGGTGAAGTGTTATATTCTGACCGTAACATTATAATAGTAACATTAAATTGGAGAGAAGCTTTTATTGTTGAAAATGAAAAAGATACTGTTAAAAAAGGCAAAGTACAAATTAAAGGAAAAAGATGCTTTTTTTGTTTAAAAACCTAACAGAAGTAGGAGGATTAGCAAAGACTTGAGATGGAGAAGAGAGTTGTCAAGACAAATATAACACAGGGAACCGAGAAGTATTTAAAAATGTATAGGAGAGTCTAATCAAAAATGTCAAGAAAAAGAAAGGCAAGTCAAAAATGATAAGAATATTAACAAGAATTAGAAAAGACTTGAAAGTCCAGATATGCACGAAAGATAATGCAAAGTATGTGTAGCAAAGAAATAGAAGGAAGTTGGACAGAAGCAGTTAGAGGTGTTAGTGAGAAATATGATATCGGTATACAGTTTGGACATATAAAAACTCTTAAAAGGTCTGTATGGAAGAAGCATGTAAAAGAAAACATGAGAAATTTACTAAAGTTAGTACACATCACCACATATACTCAAAAACTAAGTTAAGGTTCATAACTTATGAGCATGATAAACGCAAGCCGTATATAACTGAATTAACACCGAAACAGACAAAAAGAATTTTAGAGATAACGCTTAATATGCTACCACTAAAATGTAATTATAGGAGTAAGTTTAAAGGAGATCTATGGTGCCCACTAGGTGGTAAAGAAGAAGATACGTTAGAGCATCTATTCAAATTTACGGTAATAAGAAATGTTCTATCTACTACAGAAGTAAATTTTCAAAATCTGATTGAGTCAGAAGATCCACAAATAGCAAAGCAGTTGTTGAAATGTGTTGAAATAGCAATGGAAACAAGAAAAAGAAGAGGTGTCATGCTGGAAATTTAGCCAAAATAACAATAGTCATAAACGGTTTATAAAGCATCAAGGTTGATTACGTTACTTGTGCCTTGCACGGTGATGTTCATTTGTGCTTATCTAACCAGATAGAGTGGACACCAAGGAAACAACAATCGAAGCAACCCCTGTTCACCTTCCAGACGCGAGCAAACAGATATGAACAGGTTGCAATATGTCAATAAAAAGTGCCTGTTTGCTAGATTAACGACAGGATTGACTTAATTTGAGAATTACACAAAACAGTTTTAAGTTCTTTTACGAATAATAAACGAATTTCAGTTTTTACTTGTTTTTTTCACCTAGATTTGGTTATTTGTTTACATCAATGTTTTATTCTTGATTTCTTGTTGTGTTTAATTTTTGAATAGCAACATTTATAAAAGTTATTGTTTATTTGCACTTGTAAGACTTGTCTGGCTTACTTTTTATCTTTCAGTTCATTAACACGTGATAATAATGTCAATTTTTTTATAGTCTAAGCTACAAATCATCGACCAGTATTTCACTTAACAGAGCCCAATATGGCATACCATTTTTTACTTAAAGTTTTTGTCAGTGCTTTTTTGTGTGCTTTCTAATTCATCCAAATCTGGTTTGGCAATATCGGTCCATGTCTCAGCATTATTGGTCATTAACGGTATTGCCATTTTTTCATACATTAGCCAAAAAACGTAACAGTAGTTCCAACTCTAGATGCGCTGCCAATATTTATTACCTATTGCCTCTGAGATAATAAATTTCATCCTCTTTCTCTTTTTTCAAACATACGCTAATATTTATTTTAGATATTAAACTTGTCTGCAAAGTATTTGTAGTCACAAGTTTCGTTTAATTTGGCCATTTTTCACGTTCAGTATTAGTTCTTCATTGTTCCTCTTTTTTATCACATTAGTTGCAATGTATTTTGCTTTTTTGAAGTTGATTTGATTTGATTCAACCGACTAAATTGAAATCTACTTGAGCAAGCATTGAAATGTATTGGGTTTGTCTGCAAAATTAATCCTGTGATTGCAGAGAAATCATTAACTGTTCATCATGCAGATTATATGCGAGCCCTTATTCTTGTACCTCAATTGATCAAATCTCCTGTTTGCAACATATTTGCAGAAGCATTATATTCTGTTCATCTCTCATCAGAAAAACATGGAATGTTCATCTAAAAAATATGAGATGTTTGGAGCGTTGCGAGTACACTTCTTGGTAACATTTTCAGCTTTAAGCCATTTACACCTACAGTATCGCCTGCTGTCGTGAATCGTAGTTCTTGCAGAACTGTTATTGCGAGTGACCTGGTTTAAGATCGAAAGTCGATAAAATTGTGTGAGTTGATATTAAACGGTTCTTATTAGTTGTTTAAATCATTGGTTATACTGCAGCTTTGGCAAGCATTATTTTCGATTATGAACGTTATCTTTACGTTTATTTTGACTCTGTCTTACCTGCTTGGTAGGTAGACCTGAGCTAAATACCCGTCTGTTACTTTTAGTGTTAGGTACAGTTACGCTGACTTAGGCGGCTGCCATAATCAGGTATTAATCTTTTTCCTTCCTGTGCGATAATGTCCTGTTTTAGCTTTTTGCCCCTACAACCAATGGCTTCCTAGTATAACATGTAATTACTGCGATACACTCGGTCCTCTTCACCAACCAGTGGTGTGAGCAAATACTGAAATTCTGTTGTTGGCATCCTTCTGTCTCGGAAGACAATGGAATGTGCGCCAAGACCATTGAACGTCTCCAAGGCGCACGCCTGGGCAAGGTGTATGGAGATCCTGAGTTGCCCAGACAACAGGAACCCCCTCTCTTCCTGCCTGGTGTAATCCAAATGAAAGCGATGCGATACGTTCGGCACCAGGTTGGCTGCAGGAGCTGCCGGAGTCAGTGAGCATGCTGCACTGGTTCGCCTTCGGGGCTCCACTCCTGATTTGGAAGGTTTACTCCTGAAATACTGAAATAGACATTAATAAATAGTATCTTTTTGCAAGATGAATGACTGAATCAATTCAATTTCAAAATCACACCAGATTTCTTCTATATATTTCATATCGTAATTGAATTCTACATCAGTGGCACCAACAAGATGGCCAGGAAACCTCTTTGTGATACTTTTCGGAGTTTTCAAAGTTGCTTGTATTTCATTCGTCATCAGTTTTTAGATTCACTATGCATCGTTTGAAGTTATGTTGACCCAACAGAAAGTGCAAGGATGAAACTCTGTGCTGCACATCACTTTGTGTATCTCAGGCAAGCAACTTGTCCTCAGTAACGTCGTAGCAGAAAATTCAAATTTTCAGCAATTTCTCATAATTATGTGGGCTCTTAGCTTTTCCATACCTTTAGTCATTTTAATGTTCCTTGTTACACTTTTTAGTACTTCTTACATCCTGTTGGCATTGTTATTAACACAAGTTACACTATATTACAAATAAATTTTCAGTAGATATGTATACATACATAATTTTTACTGGGTAGTCTATTTATTTGTGCATGTTCATATCAGAGTCTTTATTTTATTGTGTAGGCACACATCCAAGTTTTTTCTTCTGTGCTTTCACTCAGCTGTCTTTTAATAGTTTGTAAAATGATTTAAAGTAGTGATTTTTACGGAAGTTGAAGATTGTTTTTACTTGTTGTTGAATAGAATCTGCCACTCCTTGGTCCAAGTATCCAGTCTATGCATGTAATGTTTGTGTCTAATGCAAAATGCACCAGTTACAATGAAACTAATATTACTATCTTTATTACTTAATTATTGTATTTATTTTGCTCGTAAATACAGTGTTTCCTCATTTATCGCGGGTGTTCTGTTCCAGGCCCACCCGCGATAAGTGAATTTCCGCAAAGTAGGGACACTATACTTATTTTAGTAGTTAATACATTATTTTAAGTCTTTATAAACCCTCCCGACACTCTTATACATAACCCTTTCCCATTCCCTTAATAACTTTTCATATACTGTACATGTACCTTTTAAAAAACTGTACGTAAATGTTCATAAAAATGTTTTAAACTCTTAAACCTAGATACATAATTTTGACGGAGTACGCAAAAACCTGCAAAACAGCGAAAATACCTCCATAAATATTTTACATTAATATTTTTGAAAACCCGCAAAACAGCGTGTCCGCGATAAACGAACCGCGAAGTAGCGAGGGAACACTATATTAAACAAAATCTATATCTATGGGTATAAGCATGGGGTTACTAAAACAGAAATGCTAAGTAGTCAGTAGGTATTTTTGAAAATAATAACTTTCAACTATAGGAAAATTTAGTTAGTAAAGAACTGCAATAAGAACCTTTTTTGCAATGATTAGATTGATGTTCATGGGTTTACATCAAGTCGGTTAGGTGTACAAAAATATAACTAAATCAAAGAGGCAGGTAGTAGATATGTTGCAGCAAGTCTCCATTGTTTCTCAGTTAGAATTATTAATGTGCATTCGTGGCATTTGCTCTGCTTAGTCTAGCATTGGTCACCAACAACGTTGCTTAGAAAATAGCTACTGCGCTACTGTAATGGTGATTTCATACTGGTAAACTTGATATATGCCTGCAGAGCTCTGTGTATACTGCTGCAATTAGCTGAATTTTCTGTTTACAGCATAAGATTATTATTGCTCTACCACAGGTAAACCATAACAAGGGTATAAAACAATGTTCCTTTACACTAGAAAATTACAGAAATTTGTATCATGTTGGACTACTGACGTTCTTGCACAAAAGTTGATTTATAAAATTCTTGTATTAGCAATGACTTCAAAATCTGTTGAATTTTGACAAATGTTCAAGCTGTGTTTTTGGAAGTCAGTTGGTAATGTGTCAAGTGGAGCATTGCTAAACCCAAATGAGAATTGCCCTTTGACCAATGCACTGTGGAATTTCATTTCTCATCTTATTCAATACAATACTATTGTGAATAAAACAGTTATAATTTGTTTGCATTAATCTATTATGTGTCTTATGCTGACTGGTGTCAATGTTTTATTTTGCTGTGAGGGTCATTTCCTTAAATGTTCCTTAAATTTGTAATTCGTAGGTATGCTAAGTAGGCTGTGTCACTGAGAGCTAGATTTTCAGTATGTCAAATAGCCAAACAGTAAAAAAACTGCTCAAATGTACATATTCAAATTTTGTACTTATAAAACAAATGCATCCCAGTTTTCTTATTAGTCAGCATGTCACTGAAACGATATTTACACTAAATTAATAAACCAGTTGGTTTACGTATATAATGAATCATTAACCAAATGACTAGTTAAGTAAAAGAAGGTAGTGCTGTGAGCCCACCAGGATTTGTTTATTAAGTTATAGTTTCTATGCTCAAATTAAAACACAGAATAACAAAATGAATAGTTACCATGTTGCAGCATGATAGCATTTGATGCTGGGTTTACACACATAATGTTCTGTTTAAAAATTCACATGTAAAAATATTTAGTGGTAAGTCTTCTTTGTTACATATATGACTATATAAACATTTTTGCATACTGCAAAGCTGGCTAAATGCTTTCATAATCTTTTAAAGCAAAATTTATGTTGTGTATTTTCAATACATGGCCTACATAAAAACAAGATCAGTGCAGATTTGTAATAATAATTGAATTTTCCAGTTTCATGCGCTGTGCAATATTTAATACAGTTACTTAATCTATGACTTTATAGAAGCATAGAAGCCAAAAGTTTTGTCAAAAAAATTGCTGTCACGAAGCTTTAACTTATACGTGAAATTCACATTTATATGTCAGTTAACCTTGTATTCAATTGATTATATTTGTTTTTGTGGTAAAGTTCCATTAGTCTTCTTCTGTTAAACTGTTCTTGTGTTTGCTTAGCAAATTTATTTAATTAATTGTATTAAGTGACATAGTTAGTTTATAAGTTTAAAGTTAAACCGAAAGGGTAACTTTTAGTTCTGGTACTTCTTTCCTGTGGACTAGTAACAGCTTTCCATAAGATTGAGATGAAGTTTGTCTTATTTAATTAACGTCTGAACGTTAATAGTTTTCAAAATGACTGCTGCTGAACACACAAACTTTTATTAGCTCACATCGTAATATGTGCATCCCAACCAAAAACTGTCCACAGATTAAAAGATTAGATAACACAAAGTTATAACTTGATAACTGATATTTTGGATAAGACAGTAGATCATCATATTCACTTAGAATTTATCAGATGCTCCATTTGGTTACTGAACGCTTTGCAAGAATTATAATATCTTGTTAGTTTTGCTGCATGTATTACTCCAAAGGTCAACAGATGCCACTAGTAGATGAAACTCTTTACAAGATGTTATAAGTGGTATCCTAGTAACGTCACATCGAATATGTGCTTATGTCACTGATTATTTCTATCCAGCATGCTGGTTGTTTGTTGTTGTGATCAGTGTGGCTATACAGGGATGACAGGGCACAAGTCGTAATGGTGTCCGACGTGTGGCTAGATGCATGCGTGATTATGGTAAAATAAAATATAAACAAATCTTTTTTGCAAACAAGATGGCATTTTTACTGCACGTCTGATAGTATTTTAATAATGTAGGCCTGACTGCTACTAATTCAGCAGAAGTACTATTAAAGAAGCAGTTGTGTAAAAACAAACAAGTCTGAAGTGCACTACTAAAACATGGTTCTTGCAAACTGACTTGGCATTTCAACCCGATTCTAAACCAACGCAACTTGTCATGCCATCGTAGCAGAGCATTTGTTTTTCATTGTGATTTCTAACAATTTCCTAAGGGAAGGAGTTGATTGTTTATTTATCCCGTCATTTTGATTATGTACTGTGTTGTAGGTTCTCTAATTGCACAAATTTAAAATTGCAAAATGATACATCATGAGCTGTATATAAATTTTAAACTGTGAGCAAATGAAAATTATACAAAAGATGCATAGTTTTTATACATATAGCTTTTTCAGAAATAAACCCTTTGAGCAAATGGGTTTAAGAACAACTATGTGCACACACGAAACACTAAACCCAGTTAATTACAACAAAATCATTGCAGCACGATTCAAACCAGTTTTAGGTCAAACAGAAGAGGACAAAGTTCAAAGTTTTAGATACAAATGTCTTTGGTAGATATTTGCATCTAAAATCATATAGGTACCATTTTCTGTTGCTTGCTGCGCACATTGCTTTACTAGGTATCACATGTTTTTCCTGGTGGTGATTTTAGTGTGAAAGTTCGGTCACGACAAGGTGATTAATAATGATCACTCAGTGGTACATCATCTCAGACTTTGGAAGTTGTTCAAAGTTCAAGCTCGGATTCACATGTTTTGTGACAGATCATTTCTAGTCAATAAAGTGTCGTGTCATAGCGAACTTTAGCTCATTAATATGTGCTGAGGATTTCACAAAAACACAGTGAACTTTGTTCTTTTCATTTTCGGTCTCAACACTAATGTGGGTAGACAGCTAAGATATTGTTTAATTTCTTGAACATTCTATTAGTTCATTATTATTCGAATTCATGTTAGTTAACTTGCTTGCCTAAATTGAAGTTTTTAGCTATATCATAGAAGTGCTGTGTATTTGCTAATGTGCAGTATGATTTTACAATAGGTGGTTCTTCCATCCGTACTCCCTACTCCTCTAAAATAATGGTCTAGTCTACAGGATTGCCATAAATATGAACAGTATGACACCGCATACCACTGATATTAATACTGGCAGGATTAACAGTAGGCAATCTTGTTTAAGAATAATGTTATTTCAAGTGTTTCGTCTGCAAGACTCTTTGTTACACTAGGGTAAAGATTTTCTCACAAGTTTTGTTTTTCTTTCAAAGTGCTTGAGAAGTTTCTGTTATCATTTTTATTTTATTAATGCTGTGGTGTTTACAATGATGTAGCCGTTGATCAATGCCGTTTTCAGAAATAAATTTGTATTTTTTGCATACATTAAGTGGCTATGTCAGGAATATGATTAAGAAATTTATAGCCTGTTATATTATCTAGAAAGCCTTGAGGCTTAGAAAAAGATGACGGTAAAAGTCACATTAAAAACAGGATTTATATGGGCAGAATGGAATATCTATTGTGATATAAGCTTGATATTAAAAAGCATTATGTATTGTAAGCAGAATAAAAAAATTAAAAATTTTGCTCGTGGTCGTGGGTCTTTGTTGTGCAGATAATGATCTTGTAATAATAGCGATCATCTATTTTAAATCAACTCTTTTATCAATGCCGGCCAGACATGTTTTTTAAATACCAAAGTCCATTTTTGATATGTGATAGGGCTTATAAAAGTCATTAATTTCAGTGTCTTATTCACATCAAAATGATTTTAGTAACTGCAACAAATAAATAACAGCAATAAAAGCAAGCATGCAAGCAATTATGTCATGCCAAGAGCATGTGATGTCATCTACCGACAAATAACAAACTAATGTGCGTGCATTAGAAATTTATGCAGGCTTTTGAAACCAGTTGAGATCAGACTGGCTATTGTGTGCATGTTATGAAATGACATAACAGACAAAGCAAGTTTTTATACGTCAAACTGTGAAACATGGTATAAAAATGTTTTACTTTTGCTTTTTTGTGTGGATGATTTTTTGGTGCATATGTAATGAAGGTATTGTTCACTGTTAATACTCCCCATTCAATGTCCATCACATGGTCGTCTGGTTTATGCTTGTGTTGTAAGATGCGATTCATGCCATGGTTAGTATGCAAAGAACACGACCTTAAGAATAACCGAGACTATTGATCGATGACCAGACCCCGCCCATAAGGACCGATGCACAAAAGTGTGCAGCAAAACTGTGTATTTTTATGAAATCGAGGCAGGAAGTTGCTAGGGGGCAGTGCCGATGACAGTGTGTACTGCTATGACGTGGCCTCTGATTTTGCATCAGCGCCATGATGGCTGCCACGCTGGGCCGAGAGAATGGATGTCTTTGAAGATGTCCTTCGGCCCGGTTTCCCATGGCAGAGCTGTCAGAAAAATTCTGTTTCGCCACTTTCATCGGTGTCTTTGCTTTTCAGAAATTGACAGTTAGAGGGCAGCGGCGCAGTCGCAGTTTCGGAATATAGATTGTCTTTGATGATGACGTCACGGTACGGATCAGTGAGGGAGCGTTCTGCGGCCAACAGAAGCAGCAAGTTTAGTGAGGAGATTGGGCCTGCAGAGACTGGTGATTCCATCTTGAATGATCCAAAATTTTCAGCTGATGGCGTAGATCCGGATTCCATATATCCATTGCTTCAGGATCCTCCAGATGTAAGCTACTTTTACTTTTCATGTTTTTTGTTATGTGGTAGGCAATTTAACATTTTTTATCGACTATTTTTCAAAATATTCTCTACCATATGGTATTGCGAGAATTTCCTTTTGGTTACCACATAGAACCAAAAATCATTATTTTTGCTGCTAATGTTTGTGAGCTATGATTTACAATTTTCTTCCAGCATATTTGTTTTTTCAGTGGTGTACTTTCAGGTTTATTTAGTGTAAGGTTTTCCTAAACAACATTAAAAGGTGCACCTACAATTTTTTTTAAAAAAATTCCACTAGTTGGTATTATGAAAAGACGCCTTTTTGGCTATCATTTGGCACCAAGAATAGTGTTTTTCTTATCTTTTTTCGTGGTATTTTTCAGAACATTTTAGTTGAGTATTTATTCCCCCAATGATGCAATGAATCCCCCAATGATGCAATGATGAGTTTATTTTGTGAAATGTTTTAGAAAAAGGTGTACCATATGTATAGTGAACGGTTCTTTGTATTTGCAGACATTCAAGTTTTTTCGCCAAGCTTAATAAAATACTTTTTTAATTTTTTTCTATTGCTTTACAAAGTTCTGTATCCTGTAGACCTAGAATAAAACTTTTCCTTGTTTTTTACAGCTTTCAACATTCTTCAGAATTATTTTATCATAAATTGCAGCCTCTACTTTTCTAGCTAAAAGTTATAGAAATGCTTAGTACAGTGAGCATTCATTTCATATTTTTTCTCTTGTTTACAGTGTAAATAATTTTTTCTCGTTTATATATTATGGATTATTTCTAGCCATATTTTAGCATCAGCACAGTGCAAATGTCAAGTTCTCTGAACTGTTTTAGCTGGCTCTAGCATTTTGTAGATTTCTTTGACAAGTTTTTCTGTCACTGCCATTCACACATATTATATCAACATTTCTTTGCTCACAACACAGATAAGTCACACTTTGCATCTCTGTCCCAAGAACTGTTTCTGAGCACCGATCATTATTGGCAGTGGTGGATTCTCGACAGAGCTATGAAGCCGGAGTGTCAATTGTAGTTGTGCTCCTAATTAATTCTTGCCATTTGTCAAACAGTTCTTTTTGAGTCCAGTAGTTTATTTTTGCAGTTTTCCTCAGTTTCTTATTGTGATCCGAGTATCACTTGTTGTGCTTTGAATGATTAATGGGAGAAAATTTATTGAAAAAGTGGAAAATCGATTTATGACGCGTTCAAGAGTTAACTGAAGCTTGTATTAATTTTTGAAGAACTATCTTTTCTATTATTACAAAAATTGTAATAAATTCTAAGTGTTAGCAAAAAAGCAGATATGTACTTACATTGACTGAGTCATAGATAGTTGTCATTCGTGCACTATTAGAGCATTACTCTATAAACTTTTAAAAATGATAAAATATCATTTTCTGTTATTTATTTTAAAGTTTTGGTTACTACTATAAATCATCATTTCTGCCGTTCGCTTGTGATGAAATATATTTTTATATTAAATAACGTAGCATTTTTATTAAAGTTGTAGTAATTACAGGGGAGCAGTCACACTTTAATGATAAAACAAATGTCATATTTCACAGGGGCTGAAGTAAAGTTCGTAAACGAATTTTCAAGTTACCACATTTTGCATGCAAATATTAAAATTATTTTTGTGACATTAAGCAGCCTAAGTTTAACTTTTTTTGTTTTTTCTGTGTTATAGTAGACAATTTTTTGACTAATTTTTTTATACAATAATATATGATAAAGGGAAAAAAGATGACAATAGAGCAATTACATGGTAATAGATAATGTAATAATAGTAAGGAGCTTTAGAAGTATTGAATGTACTAAGCAAAGTTTCGTAAGGAAAACTCTGAATTTCTCGTGCTTATTATAGTCAGTATAAGTTTCCTTATTCAGGTTTATACAAAATGGTTGTAATCATTATTATTTAATGTAACGAAATGCCTTTATTTAGTTTTCTCAAAAAGTAAAGTGGTTTTCTTCTGCTAGTCGCTGAGCTAAGTCATTATTTTATCTTCGTCTGTCCCAAGTGTGACTGGAAAAACTCGTAAGCATTTAGGTACCAGCGTTTGAAAATTGTTGGCAAGGAGCCAACTTTTTCACCGCTCAACGTCCTTCGTATCTTCAATGGGTTAAGTTGTTCTGAGATTGCCTCGCGCTACTCTGGGCAAAAAATACAACCCAAGCGCTTTTCTTAACTCAAGCAGACGCTGTTTTTACCATCTCAGCGAGAGATGATTAACTCTTTTCCCCCGGGCTTATGTGAGCGAGCTTTTTGATAAAAGTGTTGTCCACGATTGTATTAAATTGTATGGACGTTTTTTATCTTGGCGGGGGGCATCGAGATGACAAGTCAGAGATTGGGGCAAATGTGGGAGCGTGTGAAATCAAAATTGTTCTGGCGTTTTTGATACAGAATGAAAAGAATTATTAATTGGAGTAGCAGCAGAATACGAATTGAGTTTTTTCGGTTGTGAAGGATTAGAAATTTGGAATAAAAGCGGTGTTTCAAAAGTGGGTAAGGTAACATGTTGGAGGAAACACAGAGAGAGGGAGGGAGAAGGGAGAGATAGAGAGAAAGAGAGAGGGAATGAATAGAGACAGAATGTGGAGAGAGTGGGAGGAAGGGAGAGAGAGAGAGAAAGAGAGAGAGAGAGATCGCTATTTATAATAAAACAAGCATTTATTGCTCTTAACAAAATGAACTAAATTAGACTATAAGTTCTAATGCCTTACACTTACAGAATATTTCTTTTCATAGTTGATTTGTGTCTATGCTCTGAAATTGTATGTAAATTTATTAATCCAGCTCAGTGCAATTTCAAACTGGTGCAAATTATTTATAAAAAATTTCTTAAGCCCTTCTTAACCCTTTATTAAGTTATTTTCTTAACTTTCTTTAGCAGAGTTTGACATTCAGTAAGAATTTTGATACCTTTGGAAAAATTTGTTTCCTTTCCACGATGGCCATTAATTCATTTAAAATTAATAAAAATCATATATTATAGTTCACACTATTCTAGGTGTCAGCACTATGCGACTCGTGCCTTAGACAGGGGAAAATCGACTTCTTTTGTCCGGAGCTTAACTTTCCGCAGGTAGCCTGGCATGCCACGGTTTGTAACTACACGGCATGTGACGACCATAGTGCCATATTTCTAACGTTGCTTTTATTTTGCTCCTGTAGCATTAGATGTTACAAAGAGGTGCTTCTGACTAAATAACTAATTCGAATTGTAACCAAAAACCTGCCGATTCAATTCCTTCATACGGGACGATTAACTTGATTCTGGCTGCGATTTCCACACCACTGCCATAATAGATGTCTTTTAGGAACCAGTGCTTTGTGTTAGAACTTTTGAACTAAAGCTAAGTGCAATTTACATTCGTAACACGGCTGTCTTTCTAAATATATATTTGTTTTTAGAGAAAATTGACAACATTTTCATAACTGATGAACCTTGAACCAAAAGAGTGCACAATTTAGGAATCATGAGATACTTCATTGTGTGTCCAGAAATGTAAATTGCAAAGCTTTTACAATACCTTGACTGCAGTTCCAAGTCTTCAATACTAACAGAGCATTTATGTATTGACACACACACACACACACACACACACACACACACACACACACACACACACACACACACACACACACACACACACACACACACACACACACACACACACACACACACACACACACACACACATTGTATTATTGAATAATGTTTAAAATCCAGTCCTGTGCAGACAACAATATCTGATATGTATTTACACAGCTTGAATAAATCTGTAGCCAAACGGTTTCCCCTCCATTTGTTTCCGTTTCCACGAGAATGGCAAATTTTGTTAGTTGACAAGGCAAAAAGTTTCTCACATCTAATATTCATGCATTAAACACATTGGAGGCTCCTGTATTTGGATATCAATTCTGACACCTATCTGTCCCAAAATCTTATCCCATTTAGCTTTTTCATACTCAGTATAGCTACTAATAAATAGTTGACATGTGAAATGCAATCGTACAGATTATACTTTGAGACGATCCCTGGAATTCAGGGTCTTATTAGAAAATGAAATTGCATTTTGCATCTAACCTTAGTCATTGTTTTGACAAAACTTATTTAGGTCATTTGCTGGTCACTGCTGACTATTTCTATGATTTTTTTTCGAAATTTCCATTGTGCCACTTTTAATTTTCACTTGTATTTTATAGTGTTTGCAGACACTCGCATTGCTTGTACTTTAGTTTGCAGTTCAAACAATTTTATTGCATTACTAAAAGGTTGAGTGTGTCTGTGTATGCTGAACTGAGTAACACTGTATCACGTGCTGTCGTTTACTAATATGTTGTCCAGAGGTTTCTGCTTGATTAGTCAATTATGTTGACATAATTTTTGTTGTAATATTCTATTAGAATTTAGATTAAATTTTACAATGAATGTCACAATTAAATTTTTTGGGATTCAAACAGTCAAACACTATATTGTGCACTTGACAATAAATAAAGTAATAAATTTTAACCATAATAAACTGTGTGGTTTGTGTTTGTACTCAGAGAATCGTATGAAATGCTTGCTAGTAAAAGATTTCATAAGAAAAATGCCATGCTGATTGTTTTTCATTACTTGACGCATAAATTATTTGCTGGTATCCATGTACACCCTCATTGGCAATTTATTGTCTATTTTGATTTATTACTTAATAGTAATTCTTAAGTTTAGTTAGATATTTTTACTTCTGTCAGCTCATAACCAGTATCCAATGCCATGCCCTTTTGCAGTGCTATTATTTAATTTGTGTGCTACCAAAACTGATTACCGACAGTGCCACAGGATAATGAATTTGCAACATTTTAGCCAAATAATGGAAATTGTAAAGTATCAAAACAAAATGTTCATTTAATTTAACGTTTATCTAACTCGTAGGAAAGTCGGGCTTTCAAACTTGAGATCGCTAGTTACGATTTTACATTTTTTTCATTATAAGTGAATAAAAATTTTAGAAGCCGCTCAGAGTTGCAGATAAACTCTTCATACTGTTCACTTTGTAAGTGCCACGTGGAACGCTTTGCTGCCGTGAATCGCGTAAACTACTTTTGTTTGCTTATTTGTTTGTTTACTTTGTTTCAGCTGAAAGCAGAGGATATAGAAGATGTACACTACATCGATTTTCCCGGCCATGCATGCTTAGAGCAGGCGGAACAGATTATGCAACATGTCTTGGAAGCGGTTAGTATCTTTCATCTTTTTGTGAGCTCGTTCATTAACTAATATCTGGCAGTGCATTCTTTGTGGCAATATAGTGAATTCTGCCCCTTAAGTAATTATGCCCCTTATTGCTAATAGCTCATATTTGCAACTAAATTGCAGCTAAATGGATCTTGAGTTCTGGACAAATGAGAATTACCTGTTCAGTAATATGAAGTGTCTTCATGCATCATTACAGACTTAAATTCTTGGAATTTCTATGCAACTATTTAAAATTTTAAAACGTTAATTGTAAATGCATGAGATCTTTAAAACCCCACTTAGTCACAATCGAAAATTGAATTGAATTTTTTATTTATTTGTCTCGTACAAAAACAATGTACAGCAAAGTGGTAGTGACAAAGCAGTAGTTAATGAGAGAGACGAGGTGGAGAAAGACCCTACGGTCACCGAGTATCCACCCTTCCCTCATAATGTTATGTGATAAAAGTGCAAGTCAGTAGCATTAGTAAATAAGTAACTTATTTTTTTAATTAGAATTCTTACAAATTGTCAACAGCAATATGAACGTACAATAACAAAACAATAATGATTCGTAATAAATATGGTGATGACGCAAAAATAGTAAAGACAAAAAAATATTTTAAATTATGATAACAATATCAATATATACAATCAAAAACATATGTAAAAATTAGCAAAATAATTATATAGGGAGAAGTTACTACCATCACCTTTCGTAACTATAAGTAATATGTATAAACATGTGTATACATATGTACACATGCTATGTATTTACTCAGCTGGATCTCTGAAACTGACAATATTCAAGCTTTGGTGTAGTTTTCCCTGAACAGCTTTAATTTTTGCCAGTTTCTGCAAGTGATTTTTGCCTGCTAGAACTGAACCTTATCTTATTGAATGGAGCAATATATGTGAACTAACAGCTTTGATGCTACAGTGACATACCTGTTTTTTCCTAAACTATTGTGTGTGTAACGTACTATCTGTTTCATCTTGACAGGGCTGGAAACTTGCTTCCCATCATGCTTTGCCAAAATGGTTAAAAGACAATGACTTTCTCCACCACGGACACCGACCTCAACTCTCATCATTTAAAGAATGTTTCAAGAGCATATTTGCTATACACACAGAAACGGGAAATATCTGGACTCACTTATTAGGTACATATAGTTTTTTTCAAACTGATCCTTGAAACAGTGTAAAAAGGATATACTTTCATTAATTTAAATAGTATTTTTTATTTGCAAAATGCATCATGAATAATTCCATGCATTACCTTGCTGTTGTCTGTGTTGTATGTGAAACTAACTGAGTTAACTGATCGGCAACTAAATATGTATGAAAAATGCTGAAATTTGCAGTTAAGCATGTTGTCAGTTTATTTTGTAAGTTTGATTGTGTTGATACATCACTGGCATAACTGTTAATAACATCAATGGCTTAGTAAATGATAACCTTTAATGAATGTTTAAGGCCAGTCCATACTCAGTTTATTTAGTATATATATATATATATGTGTGTGTGTGTGTATGTACTGCAGTAAAGAAACAAGGTTCACTGCTTACTTACAAGGTTACTACTCCATACAATAAAGTTTTACATCACGAAAACTAGAAATGCACACGTTCTTCTAAATTCATTTTCTCAGTAGCTGGAATTGGGAGAGAAAATCTTGTTTACACTGCCACGAGGGGCAGATTTGAAACGAGAGCGCTGTGTGAACTGCTAAATTAGGCCATTTCCAGGTTCATTCGTAGTTACTAGTATGAATCAGGCATTAGTCATTGGCTAGTAAAATACTTCCTTTCTTGTTTGCCTCTTTACATTGATTTTCTAAGATGTTGCAATTATTGTCAAAAACAAACGATCACGTAAACTCGAGGAGCTAGCTTTTTATCACATTCATGGTGTGAAAATGCTTTTAGCTTGCTATTTTGTCTGAAAATTTCAAGAATCTTTTCCATAAATAAGCATTTGCCATATATGTCATGTTGTGTACTAAAACATCTTGTTCTTAAATTGGTAATTCTGTACTTGGCCCAGTAAACTTTGTACCCTGGTGCAGCCTGTGCATGTCGTAATTAGCGTCATATCTGACAGCTACACTTTGTCATATGTTATATTCTACACTACTGTCAGATATATTATATATGAACAGCAGTACAATAAAGTCGTTTAACTTGGTCAGAAAATAACACCTAGCAGCATGGTAACTAGATTCCTTAGAGTTTTAATAATTCTACGATGTATGTAGGTTACCAGTTTAGTATGGTGGTAAAAAAGTTTGAGAATGGCAAATAAATCGTACATTTTGAGTTAAATACTCGAACCTTTGTTGTAAAATCCATTTCTGTTTTATATGACTGAAATATTGAACCTTAATTATTCAACAAAGTTTTGTGTATAGTTAAGCATTTTCATGAAGTTACCAGTTGGAGAAAAGGTGTCTGTATTTTTCTGAAGATTGTATATTTCTATGCCATTAATGGCATTCTTCTTCGTGCATTTCTATGTGCAACTGCCACTGTTGTTAGATATCAGTGCTGTAAATAATTACGTACATTACTTTTTTCCAATAATTGCTAGCCATTTTCCTTAAATAAGTGAAACATATTATTTATTTTTCTTGCACAGACTCACCAGGTTAGGGACCACTGCTTTTATGCATTTTTATTGATAACAGTAGTTTTGTGAAGCTTCATTTTGTGCACGATTGTAGTTATTAATGAATAATATTGCTAATCTGTACTAAAACATGATAACATTATATTAAAATGTGAATGAAAGCATAAAAGCATATATAATCCTCTCTTCCTATTTACAGTACTCTGTACGTTCGTATATGTGTGTGTGTGTGCGTGTGAGTGTGCATGTGTGTGATGTGGAGGATTATGTTTTTTGTTGTCACCATAGCTTTTGGATTAACTAGTTGTCACTAATAATTGATGAATGTCTTTTGCAGTTTTACACAAGAATAATTAATTTTGTATTTCTGTGTACAGTACTCTCGCATATGTCGCTTATCACATACATTTTCTGCCAGGTTGCATTGCATTCATCGTCGTTGCCGTTTACTTTGTCACTCGTCCATCGATCGAGGTTCAGTGGCAGGAGAAAGTCGTCTTCTCCATCTTCTTTGCCGGCGCCATCTTGTGTTTGGGTTTCTCTTGGCTGTTTCACACGGTTTACTGCCACTCGGAGCGAGTCGGCAGAATGTTTAGCAAGTAAGCTTACACATTTAATAAGTAGGTTTAGTCACTTGGGGGGGGGGCGGTGCTAAGTGTGAAAAACTGCATTAATTATCTCATCCTTTTGTGCAAAATCACGACAGAAGCTCGTAAATTATGCTGCCCATGAATATTTGTGAATATCATTGTTATGCAAACCGGAGTTACTAGTTCATTATTCATAAGTACAGGGGCAATTCTTTAGCAACTGAAAAAAAGTTTCTGCTACTCTTCAGAACATATAATTCACATGCTTTACTTTTAACTTTTCTATACATTGTGTTACATGTGCATCAGTTCGTACTAAGGGAAAACCAACAATATTCATTGTATTTTAATATGCACCTAAAAATATTGAAACTACCACATAATATACGGGTGTAAAATGCCTTGCTTAAAAATGCAAAAGAAATTTAAATCATTAGTATCTCTTGCTAAACAAACTTTGCCGGGGGCATATTTGAAAAAAACTGGTGAAAAAAACGTAAACTGGTGGACATCACAAAGGCTCACGTAAGAAAGCTTTTGTAGTTCACCCAGAAATTCCGCTTTTCTAACTGTTTAATCTGTGTTTAACTGTGTTTGTGTAAAATTTAGTTGTTGGATCAATTTGCAATAAACTTTAAAATGCTTACATAGCTTTAATTCACAGGATTGTACCTCAAAATTCGTGAATACAACACAGTATAATTACAATTAAGCATAGAATTCTGTGAGTCAGCGAGCATACAGAAAGTCTCGGGTTACAGTGACTTAGCCCTTGTAAATTTCAGTTTTAGCTTGTTAAAATGTTACTTTGTCGGCGTTAACTAGCCAAATTGGAGATTATTATTTTAACTTTCGGTAAGTGGTTTTAGTTACATTGTGGGCAGCACAATTCATCAAAAAGCAAAAAAATAGTGTTAATAATCTCTCATTTATTATTAACATTATGGATCGTTCGTAGTTGATAATAGTAACTGCAGCTGCAAAAGAAATTCGCTCAAACACCTTATAGAATAAGTGTTTATATTTTGCTCGGTAGCTGGAAAATGTCATTTTTTGTTCAAAATGAGTGCGCCCAAGCTTTAAATTGATTTTACCAATTATATGAGGCACTAATCACAATTTTATTGCTGAAACCTTCTAACATTTATCTCAAATATTAAAATAAGCTCACTTCCCTAGAGACTTAGCTTTTGCTTTAAGGTACGCTTACTTCATATTTACGTTTTTGTACAAATTTTTGAGTAGGGATGCTTTCCAAATGTTCTATAAGCTTATGTATTCTTTACCATCCGTAATGATGTTGCCATCCAAATTTTAGGCCCATGTTTGGCCCAACCTAGAGCACAAGCATAGCAAACTCATAATTTTGACATTTTTATTAAAAATTTAGCGTATTGATTTTTGTTATTTTTGCCAGCATTGACATCACAAATTGTTAAACAAATCTGTTTCGATGCAGTTCAGAATAAAATTGTCAGCATGTTCTACCAAGTCCAGTGAACATATTCAACACCCCTCATTTTTCTACAAATTTACAAATGATTACCTTATTTTAGGCATACATTGCAGATCAAATGCTTTAACTAACAAAACACAAGGCTCATATTTTTAGCTTCCATCATGTTTTTTCTGCATAAAAAGCTGCTCTCCTCTGTGACAGCTAGTTGTTGGTTTGTTCTGGACCGGATTAAGGTGTGTCAGTGCTCTAAGCACCCCCAGTACCTGGTGCTACGGTTCTCTTTTCCCCGTGTCACTGTATGCGTATTACGCAGCTGAAAGCATACATATTATGTGATATAAATTATGCGACATTATATTACATGTAAAACAAACTCCATTGCTCTATATAGGATTCATGACACTTAAATTCTTTAATGACTTCAAAACGAATTTAATTAAACAAATGAACTACAAAAAAGGAGGTATGATGACTGCCAACAACAGAAAAATTGTCATTTGCAGCACCAAAAGGAACCAAAAGTTCCTGGAATGACTTAACTAAAGTAAACATTGAGGATAACTTAATAGTAAATAATGTGAATATGTCAACAACACTTCTCAATAACACAATGGCTAATGCTGTTATCAACTTTATTTAAATTTTATGTTTGCGCACTTTATTCAAATTTTATCAGTTTTCTATTAATTTTTTGTCGACTAAGTGCCCTAAGCATGCTTAGTGCTTAGCCTGCTTATGCGTTAATCTGGGCCTGGGTTTGTTAGAATTTTAAAAGACTAGACATAACCAATGAAGTGATAAATTTGTTAGTTTACCTTGCAGCGTACTGTGTGATCGTTAGTAGTTTTATTAACAAAATGTACTTTTGCTTCACATGGATTATTTTTATTTTCAGATTTGATTATTGTGGCATAGCATTGCTGACCGTTGGTAGTTTTTTTCCCTGGCTCTATTACAGCTTCTACTGTAGAACCATGCCTCAGCTAGCTTACATGATTGCTGTCAGTTTTCTCGCAATTATCGCTATCGTCGTGTCGTTGTTAAATAAATTTGGTGAACCTCGCTTCCGACCTCTGCGAGCAGGTAAGATGATTAATCATTTGGTTGTTGAACCGAAGTTTAAGATCAAAAAGCACATTTGCCCTTGGACAAGCAGCTAACAACTAGACGAAGAGACCTTAGTAAGTTAGAAAGAGGCTCTGTGAGCTGTGTTATGTTAATCATCACCATATATAACTTTGTAATATATAATAATATTGTCTGAATGGAATGACTTATGAAGTCACATACCATATTAAGTCGAAATCCTTTAGCTTGTTTGAACCGCACTATTAAGAGTTATTTTGTGTCTCAGACAATGTGGAAGAGATTGTTCTGTCAATTTCTGTGCTGTGTGTTATGAAGTTGGGCTTATCTAACATTTTATATTTATTGATCAGACTTAATTACATTATGGTCTATGCCTAATGTAAGGTAGTACATGTACCAGTAGAGATTCTTTGCGCTGAACATCGCATTTTTCTCTCTTCTTAGGCGTTTTCATCGCATTAGGTCTAAGTGGCGTCATCCCAGCTGTGCATTTCTGCATCTCGGACGGTTTTTACATGGCTGTGACAGTTGGTTCATTTGGCTGGTTGGTACTGATGGCCGTAATGTATATAGGTGGGGCCCTCCTTTACGCCGCCCGTATTCCAGAGCGTTTTTTCCCAGGAAAATGCGACATTTGGGTGAGTGATACAAATCAAAATGTTTGCCTCTGTATTTTTTAGTAACTTATTTATAAACTACAGGGCCGTCCAAAAAATGTTCCTCCAAATTACTTGCTGAAAGAACACCGTAGAAAAAGTGTCCTAGCAGTGCTTGATGAAGGTCTTGGAGAGAAATTTGTAGCTTTTCGGAAAAGGGGGAAACTGGACTACCTGTTGATGTGGATTACTTCTACCAGGATGAAGAGACTTCATGTTATTTTGGTGAACGTTTTTTCTGGACGACAGTGTACATGAAATTTCTAAGGCTCTTTGCACAAATTCATGATTTTGTCGATCAGAAAGCCATAGTCATCGGCTCCTTTCCACGAGATCCGCGTACATGGATATTGAAACTCACCAAAGACTGATGCTTTTTTTGACAAAAATGACAGGTACGGCAAACATGAACAAAGTTTGCAACATTTAAGTTCACGTATGCTGCACGTTTCATTTTTGTGATGACAACGAGGTTTCCTTGCGACAAACCCTGCTTCTTTTTTCATTTTAATTTTTGTTTATGTTTTGTGCTACCTGGTCTGAAACTAAGAGATTAAAATGTTGGTGATTATTGGAATAGAATTCTGCTATCAGCGTGAGACAATGAAATGTTAGTTATCAATGTAGCAGCTTGATCACTAATGAAATTTGATGTCTTTCGAAGAGCGTGCAGTTACAGTCTTTGTAACAATGAAGCAAAGGTATTTCACTTCACGCACCAAAGGTTCCCAAATTATATTTAGTGTAGTTGTATGTAACTGGTCACAACACCACAGCTTCTTTTATATTCTGAGTTAATAATTTGCCATTTTTTTGTTAAGATTAACTCTGCATCATCTGACACAATAAAATTTTATAGTTGATTAATAGAATCAATAAAAAATGTATTTGATTCAGTTATTGTTCCCAGTCAATTTCTTAACAGAACAGAGAGTTATCTTGCGAGTGAAATTATTTGTACATTTTAAATTAATTTTATTGCAGGGCCAAAGTCACCAGATATTTCACATCTTTGTCGTGGCGGCTGCTTTTGTGCACTATCACGGTGTGTCGAAACTCGCTTCGTACCGGCTGACCATCGGGGACTGCCTCGCCCCTCAGGAACTGCTTTAGTTTATAAATTAAAATTTATTGTTAATTAGTGTTTAGTAACTATATGCTAACTAGTGTGAAACATAATGCGCCAGCATCGCTTCGTGTGCGGTTTGAAACTAGTCATGTAAAATTCCTTTAAAATTAAATTTGAATTTGTTTACGCCCGAGTGGGCACAGTTACGTGTGATAAAATAAATAGTTAATGAATCAATCTGGTTTTATGTAAACCCATTGCAGTTATAGATCTGAGTGTTCCTACAGCAAGTGACAATGTTAATGAAGCAACATAGTTGATATTCGATTAGACATTTAATGAAACTCCAGATTCTACAATGACCTTGACACGAATCAAGTTTGTAATAAAATCCATATGATCATTTACAAAACCTGCTTTTTGCAATCTCTTCCAAAATGTCCTTGCTGCATAGTTTCATGTAAATAAGCACTCATAGTTTAGTTTTCTATTGTTTATCTCGTTCCAACTCTCTGAGTTAGTTAACTGTTAGTTAATCCAGCTATACTTAAATATTGGTGTAAATTACTTCTGTTACCCATGAAATCCAGCCTGTATTGTTCAGAAAAACTGTTGCAGTTTTTCAAAATTCGCTTTACTATAAAGCGATATTCAACTCGCTGCACAAAAGCACAGACAGTATCAATGGGTCTAAGTTTGTCAAGTATAACTCGATAATAATTGATAGTATTAAATGCACTAATTCAAAATGAATATCGTGTTATTAAAGTCATTACTGTAAATGAATGTTTGACACGGCAGTGATTTTGAAATTCACAATGAAAAGTTATATTTTCAGAGAACTTCAAACTTAAGCATTAGTCAACCACAGTACAACAAATGTATGCTATATCAGAGAACTGATTTTCCCACCAGAAATGTGTGCAGCATTTTCAAGAGATGAAAACACATTGACAAAAATTAGTGTTGAAGACATCAATACTTTTGCTAGGATATCAGCAATGTTTATTAATCGTGACCTATCTTGACAGCTTGGCTTCTCCGAAATATTGTAGATAATATGTATAGTTAGTACTGGGACATTGAAGCATTGTGTGATATCAATAAACAATCTATACCATTTTCAGCATCTACAGTAGTAGTAAAATTTACTTTTTTACACTTGCTTTTCTGTTCTCTAACCATCTCATTTTCTTGTCCCATGCATTTTCTTTTTTTGTCCCTTTTGTTAAAATAACTTCTTTGGCTAAAGTAAATTGTTAATTCCGAAATTTGTTTTTTGCGTAACTGAATGTAATATTGGAACCACAACTTGGTTGTTTGTTACTCCCATCTATACCTTTCTAAGCTGCCTGCTTATGTACATTACTGTATTTAGTTTAAACTTTAAAGTAATTTATTATATGTCGTAAATGGCCGTGGATATATTTTAGCTAATGCGTGTGTATCTGTGGCTCTGCCGCTCATGTTACTACCTATGAATGAAGTGCTAGTGCTGGCACATGGTGGAGCAAAACCGAAGCTCGTTTCACTACTATGCAAGTTAGACAGGATTCCGGTGGATGCGAAACAGTTTCTTATAAACATTTCTGATTCTGAACTTGTAAAAACCACACTGCACAAGTGACCTTTTCTGCATACGCTTGTTTATGGAAGGCTATGAACAATAGCTTTCACAGTATTTTGTCTAACATACTGTGTTGTAACACATTGTAGGTAGTTTGTTAGCTTGGTAATTTGTTAATTTGTAATGCCCTTTGCAAACTTTGCTTTATGTTGTGGGTGACTCAAACATGACACTACTGTTTTGTGTGTAAGTGCGCATCAGTGTTTCCTTTGCATGTGAATCTCGTTGAGAAATTGTGTAACTATGACATCATTTCCATGCCAATGGGCCTTCTCAAATGTGTAGCCTAGGTCGATGTCAGTGAAATATTCTTAGTGGACCGACCTGGCAAGTAAATCATCGTCATATGCACAGTTGGCCTACATGTGCTTTGGCAGCCCATAAAAATGGCTTGATTTAACTTTCTTTTTGTATTTGAAATTGTTACAAACTGAAGCACTTGCATAACTGTAGTGATGATAATGTCATGCTGTTTCATGCAGTTAGTCCTCCCTTTTCTTCATCATGTCACACGCTCATTAGCTTTGCCTGTTGCATCACAAATGCCATAATGATTAACTGCTATTCATTTGGTATGCTGTATGTATCCTTCTTGTTCTCGGTTGTGTATCCTTCTCAAAGCAGTAAATGTAGATGCAAGTTTGGTCACATTGTATTCATAAGTTGTTAAAGATAACAGTTAAATGTTACAGTACATACCTTATGAGCACATAATATAGTGCAATTAATATTATTCGTGTGACTAATGTCTTTCATGAAGTAATCGTGTTCACAATTCATGAAACTTTTCAGTGCAATGAAACTTTTTGGGACTTTTTTCCTAGTGGATGCTAGAAAAAACTTTCAATTAACTGGAAATTTGAGCGAGCTAGAGTTGTGCTCCTCGGACGACTGCACCATCGCACTTAATGAGCACTGAAAAAACAAATTTCGGTCAAAAAACATCACTGTCCCAAATGTAATTCTCGTACAACGCTTCAGCGAGTTGTAGAACTTTTCAATTGATCATAATTAGTGTTTTTTAAGGACGTTTTACTGAAGTAATGGCATATATACACATATAATGATATCAAGTTTAGAGTAGGTAAGTGGCTGGAAACGTGATACCGCCATTATAGTTCAAGGTAGGTAGGTGATTCAGTCATGATATCGTTTTGATGACTTCAGCGAGTTGTAGAACTTTTCAATTGATCATAATTAGTGTTTTTTAAGGACGTTTTACTGAAGTAATGGCATATATACACATATAATGATATCAAGTTTAGAGTAGGTAAGTGGCTGGAAACGTGATACCGCCATTATAGTTCAAGGTAGGTAGGTGATTCAGTCATGATATCGTTTTGATGACTTCACTACTCGTCCAATACATCTGGCAGCAATGCAGAACAAGGAATGGCAGTTGTAATTGGTCGTGAGGAGAAAGAATCTTCAGAACGAGTCAATGAGAATGAGTTCAGTGAACTGGGACTGCCAGTAGAATACACTGATGGTTTGCCATTAATTAATACAAGCGATGTTGTTCCCGGTGGTCCTTGATAGGAGGAAGAATAAAATGTACAAAAGCTACATCTGTGTGATATCGATATCAGTAGGGTATTTAGGTGGTGAGGCATATCATAACGCCATTTTAACGCAAGGCAGGTAGGTCCTCAAAATTGGCCGAAAACTTGACATCGTTACATGTGGATGGCCCCTATACTGTAATAGAGTAATAAGTTTTTTCACACTAAATTTCAACTGTACTGTATAGCCTACTTCAGCATAATTTTGTAATACATGTATTGTACATAGAATGTAGACTGTACTCCTAAATTAGAAAGACCCGTGTGCATATAAATGAACGCAAAAAGCTTTGTTTTATTGTGTGTCTAAATAGTTTCTGTATTCTGTATCCAGAAGTCTACATAATGCAATAATGATTAGCATATATCAGAAACATTACTCTGTGTCGTAAAACATCTCACTAATGTCTTCTCAAGTTGTATGATAATAATACGTAGTTAGTTGTATGTTCTTTTTTATGCAAGAATGTTCAAAGTGCTGTGGTGATGCTTACCCCATTGTTTGAATAGGTGAGGCTTGCCATGCAGAGAGGAAACCACCTTTTATGCTTATGCCCATTAGTTGAAACGCCTTCCAACATGAACACAAGTATAAATCTTTTTTTTCATAAAACTGTCATAGGGGGCTTCTGGAGGCATATTTTCTTGTGGAGAGAATATTTTGTAATGTGTCAGAAGAGGGATTGTATAGGTCAGTGCTATAAGGATACAACTTGGCTGTCTGGACAAGGCTTCTTTAGCCATAACAACTCAAAAATTAGGTCTTTCTGTGCAGCAAGACTTCACAGTTTTACACAACACTACCTCGGGTAAGATCAGCACAGTACAGTGGTTCTGTCTATGTTCTGCAAGTTGGGTACGGCAATGGTTAAGACTATATAAGCAAAAACGATTTTATTTCTTTGAAACATGCATTTAACACCTCATCCGGATCGCTGCTTATGTTACGCATCTCCTGTGTTTGCATTTATGATTTTTCTATAAATTATGTATGTGTAGTGCCAGACCTATTGGTAGTTCTTAGGTGCCCTCTATGAACTGATTTCTTTGTAGCAAAATAAGAGTTTAACTTTAATGTATCGACTTCCTAATGCCACATACATAGATGAATTTGATAAGTTCTGTTCTATCAAAACTGCATGAACTTCTATGAACTGATAAGTAATGCAGTAAAATATTGCATATTAAGCATAATACTGTAATGTATTACATTTATATTTAAAAACTTAAGTGTACTAATACATAAAACTTAACACTTTTTTCTCTATTATAAATTTTTAGCTTCTGTTTGTTATTACAATATCAATTATATTTCGAATAGACTTGTGTAATACATGCATTTAGCTACTACCTAAAACGCCAGAGAAACTTGGCATTAAGCGAGGTTCCCATTATAAAAGAGGGCGTTATAACAAGGTTTGATGAACAGTGTATATGAACACCTACTGTAGGAAAACACTGCATCCTATGTAACTTTTACAACAGTCACAGATGTTTGGAATATTGATGTAATGCCAAAACTTAAAGTACAACTGTTAATTTTTTGCATGAAAAATGAACGAAATGTGGCAGTCTTTATTATCGTATTTTACACACCTGATTAGTTATTTGGAATGATGAAATCATGTATTGCAAAAATCTTGTAAAGTCGGGAAAATTCTGGTGTTGCGTTAACCAGACATTTTGCACATAAAATGCAAAACAATGTGTAATTAAGACATGGATGTCTAACAGATATCCGCAAGTTTCGAGTGCAAATTTATGTTAATATATTGTAACTGTTTTCTTATCATTATAAGCACGATGCTTTGGTTTCGACGTAGCTTTAAATTCATGAATTCGTAATGAATTGTTTGTAAGGAACTGTTTAGCACATAAGCTATTGTGATAATAATAGATATTATTATGATAATAATAGACGTTATTATTGATGTGCATGCGAAAAATTAGAAAAATTGAATAAATTTAACTTCATCATAAATCAAATGTAGCTGCTATACACTTTTTATTTCCACTTAGTTACCTAGTAGCTCTTATCCAATCGAAGTTTATCATAATTATAATTGTACAGCGGTAGTGATGTAGTTGATTTTGTACAGTGTGCACGGTCTGTGTAGAGGATTGTGACTAGAACTCACTTTATGCGCTTTTGCTTCTGAACACACACACACTCTAATAGTTTCTCGATCACTTGTGCCTGGATCATCCTATTTGTTTAACACGTAACAATTTCATCGATCGAATAAAGGGAACGGCTCCTAGTTGTATATCAGGACATTATGTGCACTGTACCATCAGAGTCAGAACAATCATTACAAGCACTCACGATATCTACTTTTTAGCTTGGAACATTCAAGATCAAGCGCAGATTTCTTTTCCTTTACAATAATATCTAATTGCGCTTTGGCTTTGGCAATGGTAATGCCATCATGAAAATGCAATTTTTCTTTTGGAATGTAAATGAAATTGGTGTGCAAAAGTTTTTCGATTCCCAAATCCCTTTCATGTCCTGTTTCAACAGTTTTTGCACTAGGGACTTCTGAGTTAGTAATTGAATCACTATTGCCTTTCGAAGAAACAAAAGGTAGCTGAATGTCTTTGTCACACAGCATCTGTTTTGGGTTGTTTTTTGCAGACTGGATTGTGGCTCCATCTATCCACCGCCAGAACAACGATTCTTGCTCTTTCCATTTTAGCAACAGACGTATTTTTCTGTTTTTCTCTTGTAGTGATGCTACGTATTTTTCTGCAACGTCCCTTTTCCCTGGGTTAGCAAGCATGTAAGCATGCAGAGGTAACAAGTGAGGTATACCTCGCATGAGCTCCACCCCCATAGTCTCCTCATTAATCTTGTGAATCAGTTTCACTTGTTCTTGCACAGCCGCATTGAAATTTTTCATTTCCATTTCCACTCGACCATGAAGCAACATGTATCTTTTTGCACTGTCCTTATCACTGGCACTTGGCTCATCAAGAGGCACATCTTCTGTAACTGATAAACTGTCGAAATTTGGCAATAGATCACTCAAGTACATTCTGTCTTCTAAGCATGATTTTGCATACTTTTCAATCAGTCTTTGTTTTAGTATGAACCATCCAAGAGCAAGCACCAGCTCTCGACTACCGCTAGAGCCATCTGTTGGCAGGTGTTGAAAATTGACACTGCTGTAGCCAAGTTTATGCAAATTTGTCTTGACAAGCTGCACAAGGCATTCACGATCATTGCTATCACCCACGTCTTCTGCAGCAATTACAATACTACCTACATTCTGAAGCAGCTCGCAAAGCACTGCCCACATCGCCATGGTAACACCACATTCATCATGTTTCGCTTGTCGCAGCATTTCAGTTGACAGACGACTCTCCTCTAGAAATTCATTTAGGATGTCGCAAAACGTTTCCACTGCTTGCTTAACTTTTGACATGACTTTTTATGTAAAACAGCACAATCAGAATTGAAGAACTCACTGACTTTGCATTATGCAATACTCTACATCACAGATGTTTCATCTGATAACATTTGACATTCCCTCAGTCCCTACAATAAAGAGAAAATAGGGCTTAAAAACCTCTGGCAAGTTCTGAAATAGTGAGTACAGACATACTAGACGACATTACCAAGAACTATGAAAAAGTGACACGTTTTTCCTTAATATTTTAGCGAAATAATATACAGTAACTTACGTATAACTCGAACACCTCAGGACCGGAAAACGTGCTCGAGTTATGCAAAAGTACGAGTTAGACAATGTTTGTAAGAAAACAAGATTGAGTTGCTCATCAATGTCAGAGAATCCACTAATAACATTACAATCTGAGAAAATGATAAATTGGACCTTTAATCAAATATCAAACTTCAGTTTATATGAATAATCAGTAATAAAATGATTGGTCCACCTCTATTGTAGTCTGAGTAGCATGGTTAATAGAATTCGGCAATAATAATAGCGTTATCTAGTTATTAAAACATGTTTGTCAAGCCATGTTGTGGTCAGTGTTTTGCTAAGGTAATACAAGAAATCTTAGCATTACTGCCGAACAAACAGTTAAAATCGTAATGTGATGCACACTTTTGTGTAAGATTTCTCGCTTGGGAGGCTGTTCGAGATAATTTCTGTCAGATTCTTAATTGTACCAGGAATTTAGTTCGAGTTACGCAATAACTTGAGTTACATGATGTTTGGTAAAGGGAAAATCCATTCCATCAGATCTGTTCGAGATACGAAAGAACTCGCTATACCTGTTCGAGTTATATGTTGTTTACTATATTTTAACCATATGATCAATTGCTGAACATTGCAAAGACAGCGAAGCTTAGAAAACAGTATGAACACACCTCTAATACCAGGCCTATATGAGCTTTTATCTGATTGCTATCTCTGGTCTGTATATTGGTAATGTCTGTAAGAAACTCGATCCGTTTCTCAATAAACTTGAGCGCTTCTTCAAACTTATACTCTACGTAGATTCCAAATCCAATGTACACAGTGATCCGTGATGGATTCGAACTGAAATACAAAATTTTACCCACATTTAAACTATTCTTTCATCCGCTCACATTTGTCTTTTAAATTTAACACTAAAATGCTGCATTCTACGAAATTCTCAACAGTTAACATACACATTTCATGTTTCTGCATTAGTTTGGTGAGTATTGAAGAAGAAATTACACTTCAGTCTTTTTTCAGAATAATTAAACTAGCGTCTGAGACATAGCCGGACACAATTTCAAACAGACTCTCTATTATAGGGATGCACCAAAACCCAATTTTACCGAACTGAACCAGTACCGAATTTTTCAAAACTTTTTGCCAACCCAATTTAAACTGAATTTCTACTATTTCTTTTTGCCGAAACAGAGTTGAGCCGTATTTCACACATTTTTTTACTGAAACCGAATTCAGCCATTCAGAAATTTTTTCCCGAATCGTTAACTTGTAGTAATAAATTTCGATAGTTCCAAGTGTCCTCAGCAAGCTTTTCAAATGGGTTTTATTTTCACAATTGGAGAGGTAAAATTTTTGTATTACGTAACCTCCTTGATAGGTCTAGTGCACGATACTTTCCAGCACAATACTAGAAAGCTACTGGGATGAGTTAAACTTACATAACACCCTGTACGTAGTTATTGCAGCCAATGTCAACTTGAGTTTTCAGTGGTTCTCCTGGTGGATGATTTGTCTTTATCTTTTCTATTACGTTACGCAGCTGCAGATATTCACTGATCTGTTCATACACCTTGTCACGATCATCTAAAATTTTCCTGCAAAAAAATAAGGAACCATATAGGTTTTGCAACAGGATAAAACAAAGCAAATCGGAAAACTCTGACCCAACAATAACAAAAACACAAAACCAATGCTTTGAAATGAAGCTATTTCAGCTCCCGAAGCCAAACTGTATTGTGACTATATTTGCTTAAGGTTCTTAATATGTGTGGAAGTGCACAAGATGTTTTATAATAATAATGCCCGAAAAACATTAACAGGGTTTAATGTTTGTAAGTTGTAAATTTTACTATAGTCAGTAGTTACTGTAGTACAAGAGCAGTACAGCCAATGTGTTTCATAACATATTTCAACAATCTTCTGAATTCTGTTGTAATGCTATGAAACCTTGGAAATACTTTCCTTGAATTTGTAAAACGTAGTTTATAAAAAGCTTCCGAGTTTCACTTTACACAAGTTGATACAACACAAGTATTGTAACTGAAGAAATGCTTTCTGTTGTTGGTGGAGCTGCAGTGCTGGTTCACTCTGCTATACTTGGTTCACTAAAATTGAAAATCGTCCACGACAGTAAAACCACAAATTAAGTGCTGCTACAAGTGAAAAAGATGCGCACAGGTCTGTGCTCTTGCAGCTGTCTATTGAACAAAAATCTGCCACGTGTCACACTAGGGATGGGATGAAGCTTTGCTACTCTGGACCCGGGTTTTATTTTAACTGCTTTGGATCCGATTTGGGTTTTGTAAAAAAACTTTATAGTTCTTGTTTACTCAGATTAAGGAGTAAGTCCACTGCCAACTAGTGTTGTAAAAATTTATGTAATTTCCCTTCATTCCTGTTTGATCTCTAATAAAAGTTAAATTTTGTGATGAGCACTTCATCATGTTGACACCTTTAATATGATAAGTTCCATAAAAAATATACACTACGTAAATGATGTTACTTTCAATAGTGACGCAAGATTTCGCATAGATTGTGTTTCTAAACACAGATGATATTTCAGCAGGCATTGTGTTTAGTTTCATTTTTACTTTAAAATTTATTAACTTAGTTAAAATAAGAAAGTGCAGTCATAAAATATGCCAACATTTCTCTGAAATTTTTCATACGTAGTAGCACGCACATTTCGCTTAGTAATGCATTATTTTCTAGATGACAATAAATAAAGACAAAAGCAAGCTGAACATAAACTAAAGAAAAACTGAATTAAAGAGTAAGTCTGAATTAAGAAACTTTACAGTGATTAGTAAGACCATTATGTTTCAACAAAACATCTTAATCCTAAACAATAAAACTGCAGTGATCCTAAGACGAAACACTTAACTTTAGCATTAATTTACAAGATTCAGATTAAATCTGGTATTGAAAATTGAAAGCGAATTAAACATTTGTATTTGATTCTGTTTCGTAAACTGCAATGTAATGTAATGTAAGATTTGGATTCAATTCAGTTTTGGAAAATTAAGCTTCGTAACACTCACAAGTCACACACATTTAATATGTTTACGTTGCAATTTACGAAGCTGTACATCACCAACAATCATCGAAAATTACTAACAGAATTAGTGTTTCTGTAGTAGACGTCATGCAAAGTTACTGAGCACAATATAATTCTTTATAACTGCACTCTGGTACTGTTTGACCCTCACTATTGAAAGCTAGGGTCACTCAAATATTCCGGAAAGGATGAGTGGTCAAGTTGCAATTAACTTAAAAACTAATAAATAATTTGTATTTGTGAATGACAGGAATCCAAATGAAATACTTTCGCTGGTGCCTGAGAACACCCAAGCATGATGCGCACGTACTGCGTGGTCCTGTACTAACTTATCATATCGTGAACTAACTCGCCACGTACCATGACTCTATGCAATGCAGTGTGGTAACATGCCAAGGTGGTACGCTGCGTCGGAGTATCTGGCGAGGCGTAACACTGAGGTAAGCAAGCGCGGACATCCCACGTCATGTTCCTACCTGAGTAAGGCTGTTCAGTATGCGTGACATAGGCTATTTCATAGTATTGCAAATGCAGGAATAACTTGCACAGATAGATAGATAATTTTAATTATCTCTTGTAATACACGCAAAAAACAATTACATAGCAAAAATAAATTGTAAGTATTAGACAGATAGAGAGTATCTCATAATAGAATAAACACCGTACGAACGCATAAAGTCTTAAAGAGCTTACTTTAAGTCTTCTTTTAAAACTTCATTTACGAACTTCTCATACTTCAAAACCTTTTCTGGTATTTCCTCACCGTCTGACATGGTAGGCCTCAACCCCACAAAAGTTTGTTAGAAACAGCGCCGCTCAAGCGTGGTAAGCTTTATTATGAGAAACAGAATTTACGAAAAACAACAACCGAACAACGACTATGCACTCAATTCATTTTGATTCGTTTTTGTTTTATAAGTACTGTACACTCGTTTAGAATTTTAAGATGATTCGGAACGTCTTACCTTCTATTAGTTCGATGTAATTATTAATCGTCTTACGAAGGTTTTTTTAATATTATTGAATTATGGGTTTTGTCTTAGTGATGACTGACGAGTGCATTATTTACTTATCTTAGATACTTTAAAAAAACTTAAATAAGGTCCTTCTAACACAAGTTTAATCCTTAATGACAAAAAAGAAAACTCTAAGCTAAGACAATTAATGAAGCAACAGGGGCGTCTTATCCGGTTTGTATCTGCAGGCAACCAAGAATAAAAGCTACATACTTGACAGTCACCCATTCATTTACTAACCAAATTTGGTACTGCTTAACAATCACATATTAGGCATAGTGTGTGCACTGTGACCACCCTGTTATTTATTTCTCTATCTGCTTTGTTGTACTTTCTGGGTTTATAAGATATAAATAAAATATAATAGCCACTAAAAATGTGGTTTTTGCTATAATGAGTCAGTTAGCTAGATAGATACGTGGACTCCAGTCACCAGCAATGAGTTCTGATGAAAGCTGGATCAGTAATTAAGTGCTGTCACAGATCTATAGAAGATTTCATAGTCTGTTGGCAAGATCATTCCCAGGCAATTAAGTGCAGCCTGCCTTTTATTATGCTTTGTCCTAGTGCTGGCGTAGTACCGGTACTAGTATCCATAACTGCAGAATTGCCAAATCGTAGCCAATGGTGGCAGTGGAAAACAGGAGGTACAGATTCAATAATCCTGTTATGGCTTCGGTTCCATACCCTGGAAGGGACACCATATTTCCAGGGTGCAGGACCACACACTTTTAATTAACACCCTTGTCATTAGGGGTGAGCAATCTCTGCCAGAAAATGAATCGAACCGAGCTTCATTATTTAGAATTCGGATCGAAATTGAAAGATTTTTGAACAACAAGATTTCGAACCACAAGTAAAAATTAGTCTTACAAAGATCGTGCATATTACATTGTCCTAATACAATGATACACACTGGAATTATAATGATAAAGACACAGATGTCATCTATGAAGTCATGGACTAGAAAATCATACTACCCTATGTATAGAGGGGATATCAAGGCTTGAAGCACTTGAAAATCAAAACCCAGACTCAGTCGAGCTGCCACATTCGACTCTTTAAAGTTGTTGACAGTCTTGATCAAGCAACATTGACAATGTGGAGCACACCTGTGGTGCCTTGGTGTCTCATTTTCAAGTGTCGTGAAGCCTTAGCTACAGTCAATGAGACAATATCCATGTATTCTATGACACACTCAAATACAGTCACAGAAGTGTCTATTGAACCCACACATCATACAATCATCAAAGAATGGCACCACTCCCTTTAAGTGCAAACATAACATTTCCTCAATGTAGGTAGAACATTCCACAAACTATCTCAAGTGATCATCTTATCCCTTGTTCTAAGGCACTTCAGGATCTTTCCCAAAAGCACAGTGAACTGTGCCTTGAATCTCTGCCCTGAGTCTTCTGGCCAAAGAGAAGACTTGGATTTCAGGAGTCCTGACCTGCCTTCTTGAGAAAGACACAAGCATAGGAAACCAAACATGTTTTGCAGTTCAGTACAGCAAACAGGGACCTTTCCTGCAGTATTGCAAAAAAATTGATGTTCTCCTTGCTTTCATCCTGCAATTCTACTCTGATTGGTCTATCAATTAAACTGCTAATGACTCCAACCCGATGATTTGTTTGCCATTATTGTTGTAGGCAAGCAGGAACTTATCTTCAGTACTATAATGTCTAATATCCATCTCGTTATTGTTTCACATTATTCAAGAATATTTCTACCGAGGTTGGGCACCACCTTGATTTTTAATGTTCTATATCCACTTTTTTGACCCCGCATGCACTATAAGCTCTGTAAGGTGCTGGTGCTGTCATAGGCCATCATTTTCTAGCATCATCAGCCATCAGGAATGCACATCATCTTTATAATCTTTCTGCAACTGCCTGCATCAGCAATTCAGCATGTACGTAAGTTTGAAAAAACAGAGTCCTCACAACTCCCGGTGGTGATGTCCTCCAGATTTCAAAGCTCTCACTCACCTAGATAGTATCAACTCCATTTCTACCACATTAACTATGAGATCTTCCAACATGACAGTTGTTCCTATCTTAAATTACATGCCTCAAAGCTCGATATACAAGCAGTAATTTACGAAATTTGTAAAATAGAACGTGTTATGTCTAAAAAAAGTAGTTATGTGCAAGCTGCTTGTATTTTAACTCCCTATTATAGCCATGAAGCCCGGACAATGTGGTGCTGCAGCAAATTCTTGAACATACTAGTCCTACATGAGGGTATTGTTCAACATACTGACCTTCACAAGGCACAAGCTTCGAGTGCATGTGCCTGTGCACTGCACCAACTCTTTGTTTCTGACTGTACCTCTAGGTTATCAAACAGGTCATTTTTTTTAATTATGACATTGTGAGACATGAAGGATTGAAGGATCGGTGATGGGAGGAAGAGAAATGATAGTAACAAGCCAATAACAATTGCTCGACCTTGGAAATGGCATTTTTGTTCAGCTGTTCAAAGACTTCGACACTGAGACAGAATCCATCACCCACAAGATAAACCACAAAAAAGTGATCGTAATCATGCTGCATAGCTACATACGACAACTAAATATTCATTGCGCCCAGGTAATCCTCTTGTTTATAATTACGTAGGCTTCTTTTTGCCAATTGCATGTTTGTTTATCAAATTTGTGCCAATATACAAATTTTAATTTATTAAAACTTTCTATAAGCTTTGCTTTATTTCGTGATCAAATGCTTTTCAGTATTTCAGATTTTCTTGCGTCCTTTATAGGAATTTGCATTGCCAAAATTTAGTAAAGTTTACTCGGTAGAACTGACCTTCTTTTGCAAAAAACACAACGTGAAATAAATTGGCGTCAAAGTACTTGCCTATTGCTATGAGACGCTAGTGCCACCAGAATTTGTAAGATGGCAGAGTTACTTCTAGATTCAGATATTCGTTTATGGGTTGTGCTGCCCATTGTCATCATTACATTTTTAGTTGGAATAGTTCGTCACCATGCTACTATTCTGTTTCAGTCTTCAAAAAAAGTAGAATTACAACAAGTTGTTGATAGGCAAGTTTGAGTAGCATAGAGTTGTGTTATTTACATTAGTTTAGGACATAAAAATATGACGTTTTGTTATATAAGTTATCACACTATGGTATCGGGGACGCCCTCTTACTCTTTTCACGTCTTACCTTACTAACAGTTTACGTCTATTGATTCATCATAGTCTAAACTTGCAGATATAACCTGTGGTGTTCCACAGGGTTCTACATGGGTCCATTGCTATTTCTTTTATATATTAACGATCTGCCATATTGTTCTCAATTTAACTGGACAAAATTAATAAATGGATGCAAGCAAATAAGCTATCAATGAATTATAAAAGAAACAAAATATATGTTAATTGGAAGCAAGCAACATAACAATAGTTTAAACATAAATATGGGAGTTGTAATATTCAATCTAGAAATCAAATATCTTTCCCATCTTTTAATTGCCAGTTACACACGTCAACCGAATACAAATTTAAATTGCGAACGGTGCCAAAATTGATTTTATTTAATCGTAGCTATTTAAGGGTGGCTGACTAGATAACCTATGGGTTCTTTGCTGCAAACGTATTGCATGTATTCCTGATACTGTATTTTGATAATTCTTGCGGAGTTAATAAATAAATTGAATTGAATTGAATTCATACAGCAACTGCTTAGAGTGGTTATTATTTTAGGCTTTGAATTTTAAACGGCGCTTACATGCGTGGTTGCCAAAAACCGCCTAAACTGCAATTGTACCACGTGTGAATACGGTACCATAATTACCGCGTATTCAATGGAACATGTACAGTTAGATTGCTTTTGGCAAATGCTTAAAAAAGCAATAACCCTAAACTAAAAATAATCGACTTTGTGAATGGAATTCATATAAGCCCTGTTGATTCATGAGTTCTTCATGACATTAATTTTAATCATGGCAAAAAATGTAGGCCTCATTCTTATAAGACTAGCTACTGTCAGTTTTATCGTAACAGCGACTTATTGGTGTGCTGCATTTTAATTTATTATAGCTGTTTGTGAATTTTACCTTATTTCATGTTCTTTTTTGAGATTTTCAATTCTAAAATTTGATTAAGTTTAGTTCGTTGGAGTTGGGCTTCTTCAGAAAAAAAATAATGTGAAATAAATTTCATAAATGCATTGATGAACAAACACTCAATAGGTTTTATTGTACTTTCTATAGCTTTTTTTGTTACTGTATTTTCTTTTGCAGCCAAGTCATGATTAGAAGCAAACTTTTGCGGGAAAATGGCAAGTACATACCAGAAAAATCCTTCCTCATGCGAAAATACTTTCTCAACAATCCGGAAACTGGATTCTTTAAAACACAGAAGCGAAGCGCCCCTGCACAAAACCCTATGACAGGTACGGTATGACAGTATCGTTTTTGATACATATTGTGTTATGCCATAGATCTGATAATTCCACAACTTTTCTGGATGTGCTAACGACAGCGCAAATGGAGTTCATTTTGTTACAAATTACGTTTGTGTTAGCTTAGCAATAATATTTGTAATTTGTAGGCTGTAAACCTAAACCGGTATTTTAAACACTTTACTATTGTCTGTTTATAGAAAATTCATAGAGAAAATATAGAAGCATTGTTAAGTTAGCATTCCTCTGAAATGGATGTTTGTTATTATATTGAATTTATTCATCAAGAAACACTACATATTATATAAATTTTATGCCAGAATTCCCTGTAATTTAGCAAATTTTGGTCTGTTGATCATGCATGTCATGTCAGTTTTTGGCTTAGATGGGCATTACCATTTTTTCTGTCACTTCAAACTGTAAAGTAAGAATATGACAAAATGGCATCTTGAAGCAAACACATTTGATAATTGTCTCTTCTTCACGTCTCTTCTGCACGCTACTTTGTCCACGTTTTTTCTGTCATTATTTTTAAGCTAAACAAAAAAAATGGTGAACCAGGAAAACACTGTTCAATGGTGAAATTGTGATGGATAACGAGTGACTTCTATACATCTATATTTTCTACTGACACTCAGTATAAATGCTCATTTCAGACCCGTCAATGATGACAGACATGCTAAAAGGAAATCTGACCAATGTCCTTCCAATGATTATTATAGGCGGCTGGATTAATTGGACATTCTCTGGTTTCGTAACCAGTAAGTAAAATGCATCGGCTTTATTACTGTATGGTCATATATTCTAATACTTTGGCTTGGAGGGTAAGAAAAACCTTATGAATCTTTAAAGTCATGACTGTCATTGCCGTTGTTGTTGCTGGGCCTTCCAGATATAGCGAGTTGATTTTTTAATACAGATTTTGTAATTAAAAGCTTGAGCACTATAATTATTTTTAATTTTTTTTAATGAAGTATGGTGCCAATGCTGACAAAATATACTTCCTGATTAGTTAGTTTTTTATTTTTAAACTCACTAAGCATTAGAAGTTCCATTTTTAGAGAATTTTGTGAGTCAAGAACATGAGATTTATATATATGTGACATTGACATTAATGTGTTTGTCATTTATGCTTCGATGTAATTACTATTTTACTCTATTTTCCTGTAATTTTTTCACTACATTTTCTCTTTATCCCAAAAATTTATACACTTTGGTTTGCAATGTGTCTTATTTTCCAGCAAAAGTTCCTTTTCCACTCACGCTCAGATTTAAACCAATGCTGCAACGAGGAGTAGAACTTGCGTCACTTGATGCCTCTTGGTAAGCTCAAAATGTCCACACAACATTAATGGTTTAGTTATGATTTTCATATTAGTCAGTTAAGGAAAGTTGTAGCAATATGCATAATCTTTTTTTGGTTGGTTTCTTACAATGTAGAAGACTGACTTATGGGAAAACACTAATAATACGGAAGTGTAAATTAAAAGCATTAAATGAAGTGTAGGTGGTGTGTTCTTTTAAAACGAGGTGAAATTTTGTTTATACTTACTTTGCAATGTTAATTCTAAAACTGCACCCACCATTGATCGGGCATTCCAACCGTTTCCAGCACCACCCACTTCTTGAACCTTGATGTGTCGCTTTTGCAAAAAATGAGCAGAAAGGGGCCTTTTGGAGGCTTTTCGCCCCCTTTTCTTCCCGGTGGCCCCGATTCGAAAAATAAACCATCAATGAGATGGCAGTAGATCGAGACCTTTCGTTTGATATACTGATTGCCGAAAATGGCGCACTCGTCATAGCTGTAGCCTTGAATCTTAATATATATATATGTATATATTAAGTCCATTCCACTGAAATTAAATATAATTCTTTCAAGTTTTTTTTAGAAAACAGGGATAGTTTAATCATTTGGTGAATATTTCAAAAATGTTACTTTCTATTATTTCTGGATCTCTTATTGTTTTTAACTGTTATTGTTTCAGGGTAAGTTCTGCATCCTGGTATTTTCTGAACGTGTTTGGTTTACGGAGCATGTACACTCTTATACTTGGAGCTGACAATGGTAAGTTTTGTGCAGCTACAATTGCCCATGTGCTAACTGGTGGCTGTTTAAGCAAATGTTTTGAAATTAACTAAAGCTGTGATTGGAAAGTATACCTAATCACATGTATTTGTGATTGTACTTGCTCATTTTAGTGAAGCTTCAGTTATGTAGAGAAGATATGCAGATGCAGATGCAGACAAAAAGATGATCAGTTGACATACTTTAGTACAAATGTTGTTTTTTTTTGTTTACTTGTGTCTCATGAGTCATAAATATCAACACATACGCCTTGTAATTTGTTCGTGCGTCGTTAATTTGCTTAGTGATGGAGTCATAAAGGAAATAGCTAATAGGTTTTATTCTAACACAGTTTGAAGTTTGATAGCATAGCTAATAGGTTTTGTTCTGACAGGGCTTGAAGTTTGACAGCATAGCTAACAGGTTTTGTTCTTCGTTTGCAGCTGCAGATCAGATGAGAGGAGTGCAAGATCAGATGTCTGGGGCAGCAATGGCCATGCCGCCTGATCCAAAACAAGCTTTTAAAGTATGAACTTGTTTCTTGTTTTAATAATTCAAAATTACTGTATAATTTTTGTACATCCTTTTAGTTTTTCAATGTCTTTTTCTCAGATTAAAAAAATTTACTTCATTATTACCTTTTGCCTTTCTTGGGTTCACAAAAATTGATTGCCATGATGAAAAAATTACGGTCTAGCAAAATTTCCTGCTTCGAGATTCGACAGAAGACTAATTCTAAAGTTATTTTCTGTGCTGCTTAAAATTCGAAAACTATTCAAAATAAATTTAAAAAGTAAGATTAATGCGTGCTGGAAACGTTTGCAAATTTTACTAAGCAGGCTTGTTGCAATAATCTGGAGACACATAAATTATGCTAGTAACAAAGTTGCCAAATGACTCGTTGTAGAAGTATGTTGCATAATACTAGTAGTGGTAATCTATTCCTGCACGTGTGTTGGAGATCAACAAGCAAAGTACTGCCTGCTTTTGTCGCCTCTTATTATTAATTCAGCAAGTGTTCATTAAGCACCGGGTTGGTGATTGGATATCAAAGTTAGTAATTATAAATACAAATGTTGATGGTGAATCGTCATCATTCAACCTGGAAACAGTGTTATGTTGATCCACACAGTTAGTTCCGTGTTAGACAATTTAGTTGCTCAGCCAGTAGGGATCTATCAAAAAGGAAATTTAAATTGAATTGAATTTTTGACTTTCGAACTCGAATCAAGCTGAATTTCAAGATTTCGAATCCGATTTCAGTTTTAAAGATTTCAATAAATTTTCAAATCGTCAATAAAAGGCAGTCTCACAAGCATCATGCATAATACTTGATTTTGTTTTGCAGTAAAAAACACTAATATTTGTTTAAAAATTGTGCATTGAAATCACAGCAAAATTGTGCTGACTGCATGCTGTTTCAAATGTTTTAGTGATAAAGAACATATGTAGTTTTTATGGTGAAAAGTCCATGATTTTAAGTTCAAATTGAATTCAACTTAAAAAACTCCTTCAAATCGAATTCAATTTGAAGATAATGCGTAATGCACAGTCTACATTATTCGCTTGGAACAGTACGTTGCCAGAGTACGAATGCTTCACAAATTAGGCTTAAAAGCTCAAAATCTAAAATTTGCACTTTTTTCTGATATATTTTTCCTTTCTGTTCAATTTGAAAGCAAAAAAATTTCTACAACATCCGCTTAATATGCCTGTTTTTCATTTCTTTCTTCTCTTACTTACGTGAAAAGTGCATTCTGTTTTGTTTTCAGTTTTTACGGATCTTCTCAATATCTGAAAGAACGAAAAAATTGAAAATTGAAAAAACACAAGATACTATGGAAAATCTTGTTTTTTCCAATTTCTGATTTTTCCACTGTGAATAAAAGAAATTGTGAGTACATGATCCACGAATAATTTCGAGCAGCTGTAGGCATTTAATATACAATCATGCTAAACGAATTATATATGTGAAAATTTTCAGGCAGAATGGGAGGCATTAGAAATTGTTGACCACAACTGGGCACTCCGCAACATTGAAGATCATCTCATTTCATCTAGTCATGCCAAGCCAGATACACTCAGCTCAAAAGCCAAACTTGAATAATAAAAGGAATTGAATGTAACTTCTCTGAACCATTGTACAGTATTTTTGTGTACGTCCAGCACTCACTGGGGTAGTTATTTGTGGGCCAGCACCTTTTTTATTACCAAGAATAGCCTTCTAAGATGAGATAGTGAAAAGACAGAGATATCATAGTCATATTCGAATTCCCATGTAACATGCCCCATTAAGAGTAATAAACAGTGGTGATGTGTCATAAAACCATTTAGGCTTAGTATTGTTAACGCCAGTACATAAGCACACACTGTGACCATTTAGAATTTTTCTCAAACAGCTGAAGATATGCCTAATGAAGAGAGTTATTGGTTTTGTTAGTTGTAATGAGGAATTGTTATATCATTGATTTTACATTGAAGGTATTATTATTATGAGTTTATTTCACATAAAATTATACAGCTTACAGACAACAGGATGTTAGTAAAATAGATAATGGGATGTTAGTAAAAATTTACAGAAGTTCAAATTTGTAATATCCACACACAAATGTAGTTTTGTTGGAGTTTTATTGTCTATAAATTTTCACATGATAAGAAAGGCAGGTAAGCTAAAAAAAGAAATCAATTTTTATTAAAACGAAATTTTCATTCGAAGTAGTTCTTTTTTGTTGTACATTCTGCTAGTGTTTGATTCAACTGTAGTTATTCGTCTTGAAATGCAAGATTTGGAATTAAAGCATATCAACTGTGATATAAGTGTTTGAATTGACTGTAACTGCTTTAGCAAATATGGCTTGAATGTTTCACATGGTTGCTCTGTTGTATTGAATGTAAATATCTCACGACAAGTTTTAGGCATGGAATATTTTTAGGAGCAGAAGTGATCCTTTTTTGAAAGTGAAATGCTTGCTAAAAGGAAGTAATGCTGTAAACTCCTTCCAGTATGACTGGCGTTTAGTTTAATAAGTACTTCTTTATGTTTGTAATTTCAAAAAGTACATATATGTATAGTTATTCATTTGCAGTTACTACAGTTTGTATACATCTGCACTATTTTGCTATACATTTTCCCAACTGCAAATCTGTTTTCCCAAAAAACTGGTGTTCTGAATTTAGTGTGGTATCTTAGACTTTCAGGATTAATGTAACAGTAAACAGGTAACATTATTATCTTTACGAGTTAAGCGTAGACCCTGTACAATTGCGTTTTCACGTGGAAGAAACTTTTATCTGCTCCGAAACTGTCCTGTAATCATTTCTTGAGATACTATTAGGAGCTACATGTGTTAGAAATTTATGAGAAATTGACAATGCTAGTGCAATTTTACTCTTGTTTATTTAGTAGAAAAGTTTGTTTAATAAACATATGATTGAATAACATTTGGAAACTTTGTAATGAAAAATACACAGAAAATCAAATTCAGAAAAACGTTTATTGATTATTTTTCTGATACGTAACAACCAATTACACTAAGCTCTTTCTCGCAAGACAGTTGCACGAAGTTACCGCATGATATCAAATATTAGTACGACAAATTACTACAACAAAGTCTTCATAAAAACTTGTACATAACTTCATATTTCATATTATGAATAAAACTTAATAGAAAAACATACAAAATATAACCATAAAAATACTTATAAAATAATGGACAAATTTGATCAACAATAATTATCTGACAATGAAAATTATAATTATCACGCAGTGACTGTGCGATACATGATATCAGTTTGAACTGTTATACACACGAAACCCATAAATATATTAAAAAAATTAAGTCTAATCGTTGAATATTAAGCAACGAGGTTTTTGTTCACTATTGCAGGTTTTACACCTTAATGCAACTTTCTGGATATTCATAAAATTAACCAGACAAAAAGGACAAAATTTTACAAATCTTTATACGAATAAATCGGTAAAATATCAAATTACTTTTTTCATGATTTTACAAAGCACCATGCTTTGCACTGCATATTATCAAAATTTACCTTTTTTATAAGTTGTGCAACCGAGATGAAGAAAAGTAATAAAAATTCTTCCGCAGCTCATTTAGAACCGAGTTTACAGATGTGATAATGTCCTAGTATAATTTTCTGTAAATATATTTGTCTGGCAATAATTGTATAAAAAATACATGGTGAAATTAATTGTTTAGTATCCAAAACAAAAGATAAATAATTTTGTAAATGAAAATAATAACAATTATCATACATACATTAGCAACAGAGCCACATATTATGTTAGGTCACCTATGAATAGAAATTTGTCTAGTCTCACAGCGGTTGACAATTGAATTTAAAAGTTTGTGAAAAGCTTTTGATTCTCCTTTGCAGTGTCAGACTGGCGGTATTAGCATCCATGACAAAAGACCAAAAATTTAATAATGCGCTGTAAGTATCACGATTCGTGTGAAACGCAGCATCACTTGTTTTCACAGCATCCCACTTCGATAGTCAAGTTGCAAAAAAACTTGAAAGTTTGTTTAGAGCAGTAGAGCTACAAAGAAGACTAGAAGACACTGGGAGACTAGTTTTTAAGACACTGGGAGATTGGTTTTTAATCAATTAATGGTCAATCAGTCAAACAAAATATATACCATTCTCCACAGGAAGACAACGACAATTACAAGAAGTTTATTCATGTTGTTCTAGAGACTTGAGCACGCAGTTTGGACAACACAGTGGCACGAATTTTGGAGCTTTATACAAACTGACCAACAGTTGACCGGTTTGTAGAGGTATATTTCCTAAACTCTTGACCCGTGTCTCAAAATCGGGAAGAATCACATGCGAGAATTTCTCCTGCGTGAAATGATGGCCGCAGGAAAAAAGCACAGCAAAGTTATTAACAGCTTCGCCATCGCCATCTTGACGAAGACTGTCCAACTCTGTTGATGACAGCTCCACGTGGGGTGGGGTAATGCTGACTGTTGCACCCAAACTTGTTAGGACCTCTTTCCAGAGGCGATCTAATGTAACAGTAGAGGAAACTTCCCCTGCTCCATTTTCCAGCTGGTTTTTGTCGTTGACAAGGCGACCGTCACTTTGACCAAGGATAATTTTGACGCTAGAGGCAGAGAGATTGCCGTCTTGGATCATCTCTGCCACCATAGAAGTGACGGTGATACAGAAGTGTGTGGAGAATCTCTCATCCAGTTTTACATGTTCACCAGTCACCAAATGCAATCCACTGAAATAAAAGAGACACGTGAACTACAGAAAGTCAACTAGATGCAGAACTGCAGGTGCAGCGAATGCTTTTAAATAAACAATGTTATTTTGTAAGTGAATAATTGACGACAAAACTTATCTATGAATAACAAACTCGATCAAAATATTTATTTGACAATAATATTTACAGTGACAAGCTAAATTACTAACATTATTTAAAAAGACTCAGCTTTTAGTTTAAAGGTGCCGAGGTCGACAGAAAGGTGAGCTGTACAATAAGAGAAAACTTCCTTTAAGATGTTAAAAGTGATTTGCAAAATTTTTATGACTAGGTTGGTCTTCAGTTGGGTCTCATTCTACACAAATCTATGTACCATTTCTAAGGGAGAACATTGAATGCTCGAATACATTCGAAAGAGCTTTTCAATTCAAATTTGATTCAAACCTAAAATTCAGGATTCGAATAATCACCGCTTTAACTATATGTTCATTATCATAAAAACGTTTGAAACAGCATGCCATCAGTAGAGTTTAGCACGATTTTTGTGCATAACAAATGTAAAGCAAATTATTGGTGTTTTTCCTGCAGAGCAAAGTCAAACAATGTGCATGATCTTTGGAAGACTGCACTTTACTTATGATTCGAAAATTTTTAAGAGTGAATTCGAATCGAAATCTTGAAATTCGGATTAATTCCAGTTCAAATGTCAAAAATTACATTCAATTCTGACAGACAATGCTGAACCGTAGCCATTTCTTGCCATGCCAAGCCGTCAGCACGATAAAGGTTTCCCCTATTGTGCAGCCATAATTTTACCATAATTTTTGCCAAAACTCAAAGTAAAGTGAATTTCTTTTTTCCAACAATTTGCATTGCTGCATTTGGAGAATTAGTGCTGACAAGTTTACGTGTCTAGAGCACTGAATTTTTTTGTTATCATAACTGCTTTAACAACATGTTCAGCATCAGCAAACATGTGTGCCTTTCTATAGTACAATACTTCAACAATAATTAAAACTTCTATTTATGAAGATAAATCCATAAACAGTTGATCACAAAACAGATTTGGGATGTAGATAACAAAATTTTCGAAAATTGTAGTCTGCAGCTCTCGTACCTGATAATAAACATTGCTAACTGTGGAGCTAGTGCCTCCAGGTGAGTCTCCAGTAATTCTTCTAAATTAGCAAAATTCAACTCGTGTGTTACCCAAAATGTCAGCGTGACTTCGATCAATCTTGTCCAATCAGGATTGATCAGATCTCCCCGTAGTTCAGCAATGTCACACTCTCTGTAAGAAATTAAAACTAAAGTTACAACAGCTTGAACTAAAATTATGTAATTATCTACATGTAAGTAAAATGTGTGTAACTATGATATGCTATTAAAGTAAAATAAATAAATTTAACCTGAAAGTAAATGTTGTTTTTTACCACACTTGAGATTGAAAACTAATTCCATTCATGAAACCTATGATACTGGAAGAATTTTGTTGAGAAACACAGCTTGATTTAAAAAAATCTGACTTCAAACAACTGCGAAGTAACTTACTGAATGTAATGATGAACTATAGAACATGCTGTATCATTGAAATCTTCCTTCGTAACATCAGACACAACAGCCAAGCTTTTAAATCGGTAATACATAGCCTATAACACAACAAACAGAAGTCATTATTAACAACAGTTAATTTCAGCAGTAAATATGAGCAAATTTATATATATATATATATAACATTCATGCAGCATATAGCAAAACTGTTTATGATGACTATTGATATTGGAGCTCTGTGACGACCCCATAATTGAATCGGTCAAATGTTAATGAGTGCCTGATGAACAACGTTAAGCCATGGCACGATTGACTTGTGAATGGCAGGTGGTCACTTTCGTTTAACATTGATTTAATATATGGCAATATTTCATTTGCCATACTGATTCTGTCTGTTCACCTCATTGAGGGAGGACGCATACACATCTGAATGTAGCTAATCCAGTGTTTTATCTTAGAGCATTATACGTGATAACGAATCAAGTTCCGGTCTAAGTGCATACAGCAACTTTGAAGTGGACCCTGCTATAGCAGAATCAAAATAGTATTACAAAGATCAATTCAAATTAGTATTTGAACAAAAGCTGTGATACAAACTTTACTATAATATCAGCTGTGTAATGTGGCAAAAAACCAATCTAATTCTCATATGAATCCTGAGAAATAAAACCAAAAAACACCAATTTACATACAAAAAAATGCTTTCGATGCTGGATAGCTCGAATGGAGCTTAAGCTTATAAGTCGCTAAAAATCACTTACATTGGGATAACGTTGATGATACTCTGACACGTCAGCCATGCTATCCCAGAGTTCTTCATCTGTGCACCGTTGTAATATCCTGTCTGCATTGTACCAACCCCGCAAGCGCTTCAGAGTCTGTCGCACTAGTACGCCCCACTCCTCGCTCTCTGCCTCCTGGGGGAGGGGAGGGAGTTCAAGGTGAATCAGACCTCGGTCGTCAACCTATCAAATAACCACAAAAGCAGTTTAAATGTAGGATAATGCAAATAATGGCAAAGACAAAACTATTGCTACAAAAACATTGTTCTGGGTAAGATTTAAATATTTTACACAAATAGCATGTTAGTATAAACAGAATTAAAAGTGAACTAATGTATGTTATGCACTACAACAGTGATTTCCCAAGCTGGAACTTTGACCTAGTGAATATATAACCGTTCAAATTCCAGATTTAAGCCTATATCTATTTTAAATGCAAAAATGCTGTATAAAAGTACCACTAAGTAAGATGAAACAAATGGCATCATCTTTCAAAGTTGTATTTTTATTTCTACATCTAGTATTATTGCACTTGACCAATGGTATTTAGATATTGCTTTAGAGCAGTGGTTCTTAACCTGGGTTCGATCGAACTCTAGGGGTTCGGTGAGTCGATCTCAGGAGTTCGGCAGAGCCTCCGCCGCGAAGGTCCTGCAACAGCAGAAGTCACACTGATTTGCAGGTATGTAATTTGTTGTGAGTTTATGCATTGTGTTGGTTTTGTTCTTTGAACAAGGTGATGTTCATGCACGGCTCATTTTGTGTACCAGTAAAAAACATATCTATGTCTTGAATTTGAAAAAAATCATATTTTATTTTTCACTAAAGAGGGGTTCGGTGAATGCGCATATGAAACTGGTGGGGTTCGGTACCTCCAACAGGGTTAAGAACCACTGCTTTAGAGTGAACTTTGCACATACAAGTTAAGCTAACTTAACTTGCAAATTGAAAAGCTAAAGAAAAATAACTTTTCTTAAGGTAGACATCATGTTTATGCTGATCAGCACCAATGTGAAGCAAAGAACGTGAAACATATTTGCTTCAAATACATACTGGAGACGCAAGAGGTATTGCAGGTATATCGGCAACTGGCTGAGGTCGCAGGACACCGAGTCGAATATTGATTGCACGAGACGGGATGGCTAAAGTGCGCTTGCTCGTCTTGATCATCATTCCCTGGCCACCAGAGTGTGCTCTGATCAGTGCTTGTGCCTCAACCCCGGGAGAGTGACCAACCTCTCCATTCTCGTTTTTACCCCATGCGTATACCCTCCCATCACGGTCGATCGCAACACTGAAGTCATTGCCACAGGCAACATAACCAATTTTCTTGTCAAATAGGCATAGCACTCGACTAGGAACAAACTGAAATGGGCAAAATATTCTGTAAACAACATGGCAGAATAATCATATCGGAAATCTTCTGACAAAAAGTATGAAAGGGCAACACTAATGCAATGTTACATAATGGAATCTTTAAAACTTGGTAAGCTTAAAAATATATTATTTGCCAATTAGTTTAGCTATACTATTAAGAGCTTCTAAACACATTTATTCTGTCTTGGAAAAGTAGTCATTGCATAGCATAATGATAAAAATTGCCAAAATGTGACCCAAAAAGTTGAAATTGTGATACCAGGGGCCTCCTGTCCCCAGTTCCCAGCTGTCCATCCATGTTTTTACCATAAGTGTACAATCCACCATCATCAGTCAAGATAGCTGTGTGAGTGTTCCCTGCTGATATCTGAAAATTTTAAGAAATGGTTATTAGTGAGGCAGTAACGTTAACAATAAAAACAGATAAACTGAAAAATTTGAACTACGTTAACTGAGTACGTGATGTACAGCAATGGCGAAACTCTTCTCTGGTTTCTTGTAATGTGAAAGAATTGGCAAATTCATTGCTGTGGGAGCTCCATGCAAGGGGCAGTATGGGCTCTTATTGAAGCACAGCCACTTATTACTTTTTAATCCCTTTATTCCTTATGAAGGCCAGATATATTTGTAGCAGTACAGCTTATTCCAATGCATGCCAGATAAATCTGGAACTATGTCATTCACTTATGCCCAGTGCTTGGAACCAAGCTGAAACCTATGAACAGCATGCTGCAGCTTGTACATTTCACCAGCTGATGACTCAACTGTCACTTAGTGCTCATACACCAGCATGAATCTGATTCATAAGTGTTACAGTGAAGTTTCACACAAGAGCTGAGATGAATGCAAATTTTTCATTGCATCGATTTACAGCCCAATAAAGATACTGCCTGTATCGATAAAGACAGGCACTGATTTTTTGCTTCCTCGGGCATTTATTCGAACTTGGCCTTAAAGTACGGATCCCAAACAAGTAAATATGTCTTCAGGGTACACACTAATTATACCAGCAATTTTATTTTTAATTTCAACTGACTGTTCAATTTAGCTTACTACAGATTCAATGCAGGTTGCCGACATTAACCAATGAAAGTGAACTGAGTTATTATGTAGAGCTGTATGGGGCAGCATATTTTGCTTAAGGGATATTACGATAATAAAACGTTTTTGTAGTGTGAGCCTGGAAGACAGTGTAATTTTTGCCATTCTCAAAATGATTGTACCACGTTTTTTTAAACTTACAAACATTTCCAGTATACTAAATTTTTGTAATTTACTTTATGTCCAGGATACTAAAAAATACTGATATTGTGAAATGCTTACTTGTTTTACATGGCCAGTTATATTGTTCGTATTCATCAAAAGAGGTACCATGTGAGAGTTGTCAAACGTTACAGAGATCCTCCTCTTTGCCTCTCTCTCTTCTTTCCTTTCTTTGCCGACTTCCTCATGCATTTCTTCTTCATCTTCGTGTTTGACCACTAAACTCGCAAGATCTGTCGGAGGAGATCCGACAAGGAAAGCGAACTCAGCATTAGGCTTAGGAGTAGGCAGCTCCTCTTCTGTCTCTGAATGGTCATTGGTTCTGTAACTACCGGGAATTGATATGGGTGGACTAGCAGGAGAGGAGGCAACTTTAGTAGCAGTGCTATCAACTGTAGAAATGGACACAGGTGACATAACATCATTAACTTTATTGGCATCCATTATACTGTCCATATCCGTACGTTCAGTATCTACAAGACCAGGTTCAATTGCAGCACCTTTATTATTATCAAAAATGCTATCTGTCACAACATCTAGCCTACTTTTATTGCTAAATTCCATGGTACTGTCTTTGTCTAAATCTAACTTAGCACCTTCAACTGCATCTGCTTTCTTTACAGTAAGCTCTTTCTCAGCATCAATACTTTTATCAGTCACACTGCCTTCAGGAGTAACGTCTATCCTGTCAGTATCAGTGCCAGTTATTTTAGCATTTGCAAGACTATTTACAATTGTTTCATCTAATGAAGTTTCCTGATTATCAATACCAGATGTCAGGACTTCGTTTAAACTACTGGCATCACCAACAGATGGCTCTGGTGTCACGGGCACAGCAGCATGTTCAACGTTTTCGGTGTGTCGCGATTGAGGTAAACTGGAATACTTTGGTGGGCTTTGACTGTGGTAAGACGGAGCAGGTGAGGTCGAGTGCTGTCGTCCATTCCGCCTCATTGCAGTTGTACGTAGAGCAGCGGCCTGTGGACTGCAGCCCCATGTGTAGACTTTGCTCGTTGAATTGTTTAAAACAGCAACCTAAAAATAGATTTTAGAAGTAAGCTTAGTAGTTACACAAGTTTATCCTGCCCATGAATAGGTAAATGCTGGTCATTTCATAAATGAGTCAGGACTATCACTACTTGAAGTGCACAGAGCACTGTTAGTTTTATTTCGCCACTACAGAAAATGACAACAAAAAATGTCAATTCTCATTTATTTTTTTACGTAAATATGTTGGCTAAATCCTGGAGATGTCATCACATTGTATTACTAAACAATAAATTGTCATTGCATCACATCACTTATTAATATATGTCTTTGGCACATGTATTTTAATATGTCCGTTATATATTTATAAAAATATGTCAGTTATAACCGTTGCCATAATTATTCTGTATATAACATGACCATCCATTACATTGCTATAAATATGTGTTTACATCATGATAACATCATCACCATAGTCATCATTATCAAAATTACTGATAAATAACAACACCTGTCATACCATATGAAAATATCCGCTGACCAACATTGTGCAAGGCTCTGGAAGAGACACTGCCATCGGAAGAGACACTTTCATTGTGACCGATGGTCCGAGGCCTAACTGACCGTAACCAGCACATCCAAAGGTATAGACTTCGCCCTGCAGGAAGCCAAAAACTATAACAGATTTGAGATTATGCTTCGTAAAGCAGTTTAAGAAATACCAGAAGGTGATAAAAATTTGGTCCATTTATCCTAAGAAAACAGTAACATAACAAAGTTTTTTAAATGTTAAAGCTTAAAACTGTAGGATGGCTGATTAGAACACCCTTGCAGTTTTTCTCAACCTTTCTCCACAGTCAACTCATAATTTTACAACATAATTTCCAACATGAGGTTCTTCACAAGTGTGTGCTTCCACAGCAAAAACGTCTAGAAGACGGTAGTTAAGCTTTTGTAAATTATTCACATAACCTGTACCTCTATTTCAAAGTGGATCATTACCGGTTCAGTGTTCCATGTTGTTTCTAATCTCAGATAATCCACTCTGAAATTGAGGTTCAGGCTAGACAGTGAAAAATATAATCTTGAGAAAATCGCTGTTAAACTTTGCCATTGTTTTTGTCATGCTTCTACAAAAAAGGTTAGCAACTGTATGAATGGTGGTTGCTATGAAGCATATTGAAGTTGTGCTTAAATCCTGTAGATGGCTCTTCCAAATAAGACCTGAGCTTGACAACAGAAAAAACCACAAGCAAAATAAACGCTTCCATGAGCTACTATTGGAGTTTGAAAATACGAGCTTTTGACAAACACAACACTAGTTTTTAGGCAAAGAAGTGGGTAAGGAGTTATAAAATTAAATGTTTAGTATTTTCTAAACAATTTACTGTCATCTTGATTCTAGAAGTAGAACATAAAAGTCCAACATATTTAGCATGTGTTTCTGTCAAAAACACAAAATTGATATTTGACCCAATTTTTGATGCATTCTACTTGAAGCATCACAACATAGCTTTAACTATTTAACTTGTGGACGGTTTTGGTTCGCAAGTACACAAATAAGAAAACTAAATTAAAACTGAACTAAAATGTAATGAAAACCTTTTCAGTAAGTGCGGCAGAGTGCGCATATCCGGCACAAATTGCAACGATCACGTGACAATCTAATGCCCGCACTTTTGTGGGTAAATGATAATCCTCCGGTGAACCATGACCTAGCTGCCCGTGCACGCCCCAACCACAACTGTACACCCTGAATAAAGCAAAAATTAAACACAGTCAAGTACAGTAAAATATGCTTCAGCTTAACTACAGTGCTTGAAATGTAGTTGTATACAAGTGTATAGCATATATATTTCCAGAATAATAACTGACAATCGACTGCATTCTTAAAACTCTCGTATCATTCTTTTCGTAAGAAATTCTATAAGTTTGAACAAAATGAAAATCTGAACCATCATCTAAGAATCATGTAACACAGAATCTACAGACATACTAAAACTTATTTAACGTAATCAGTATCACTCAAAATAAATTGCAAATTCACCTTTACTAATAAAATCTTTTTATACTAATGAGCATTTTAATAAATTTTAAAAATTGCATATCAGATTTAGCATATCTTGAATTTAGGAAATCTGTCTATATTACATTAAAAATTTTATTAGCTCGATAATATTAAACTGATTTAATTATTTAACTGTATTAGCACAAGTACCTGCCAGTATCGCTTAAAGTAAGAGTGTGATATTGTCCACATGCAATTGCCACAACATCCGAGTGATCTAGTGCATCAATATGTACTGGGTTTTCTTCCATATCTGTTGTACCCGTACCTAGCTGACCATAGCGGTTGTTGCCCCATGCATAAACCTGTAAATAAACTGAAATTTCAACTCAAATCAAGTTTGTTTACCAGATGCTTGACTATACCGATGCAAAACAAGGAAGAGAGGGAAGGACATCAGCTTCATCTTCATAATCGATTACTTGGATAAGAAATCGATTCGATGATCAAATATGATCAGTTTTCAAGCATAAAAAAATAGTAATTTAGAAATTTCTAACAAATAACACTTTGAGTGTAACAGGTTTGTTAGCCTAACCATTGCTGCTTTAATTACAATGTTGGTAGAAAAAACAAAAAATATAAAGTAAAGAATAAGCTTTAAATCAGCCTATTTTATTAGTTTGGCATTTATAAAACTGTCATCGTTGTTTGCGTGCTTATACATACTTATTTTTGTTTACAAAAATCATGTGTTCATGCTTATGAGAAACCTCTGAGTCTAAGAAGCATCACCGTTACTACTCGAAAGTAGTGCCACATTGCTGGATTTCACCTCAATGACAGTTATGTTTATCTTGTGATTTTCCTGGTTTTTCTGGAAAATAAGTGCAAATGGCAATCGATTTGCAGCGGCAGCTGAAAGAAAATATCAATGATCGGAATCAACAGCCCAAACGATTGTAGTCGATTAACTGGTCCCACCACTAATAATGAATACTAAACTAATAATAGTAAAAGACAAAGAAGTAGAATGACCAGTTACCCCATTCGACGTCAAAGCCACTGAATGCTCAAAACCACAAGAAACAATTTTGACATCAATACCAATGAGCTTATGAACTCGCTTTGGACCTTCGATCAGACCAATGCTTTCTTGATGACCAAGTCTGAAACAAACAAGGGCTCAAACAAACAAACAATCATCACCATTGCAAAGTTTTAAGAAGATAGTTTGTTAGCCTATTGGTAGCTTCAGTATATGACATGCATTACATTTAAACATGCAGGTTACTTTGTCACTCAGTAATATACTAATGCCAATGCTTGTTTACACTTCAATATTTGTAGAAGTGGTAGTTTCTTTCTGAAAATTTCCATGCTGCACGTCACAAAATAGTGAAGCATACACATCTTTACAAAAAATCCCGTTTTCTTGTCAATAGATAATAACTAAAAATTTGTATAACATAAGCTTACAAAATATTCACATCACCTGTGTCGCCACCTACTCAGTTATTACTGAACTAAAAGAAGCTAGTGTTCCTTGTGAATACTCAATTATGACAAAAGAAAAACAAATTATTTACTTTTATAATATTTTTTATTTGTCATAAAAAATTCAAGTTATATTTTCCGATATAAACTATAAGATTTTGCATTTCATCAAACTATTATTTCAGTTTCAATTCACTGACTACTGCAAAGAAATAACATTATAATTTTTGTTACACTACCTGCCATCTTCCACACGACCCCAGGTGTACAATTCACCTGCTACTATAGCTGCCGCATGCGAATAACCACCAGCGAGCGGGACCGGACGACAAGGTACAATCACCGTCCTAGACATTTTACGTGGCTGAAATTACAGAAGCAGCAAACATATTTCATATTAATTTTCATACTGTTAAAAGTGTGTCTTTTCTGGGAAACAGCTGCTCGAGCCTACATACATCTTGCACTAAGATTTTATTAGTGTATAAACTATGCCAGCTGCATCACTGAGTTATAGTTTAACAATATTAAAAGCTAGATGCAAGTACTTAAAAGATTTAGGTGCATCCATTGCCTCCACGGAACACTGAACTGCTTTTTCTGTGTTTTGCTGTTTGTTGCTATTTTATAAGTTAACTTATATAATAGTGTAGGCTTTTTGACACATTTTGTGAAGGTCTATTATTGGTCATAAGCTGCTTAACCTTTTTTTATACAGTTTGTAAAATATATTGTCATATCAGTCCTAATACCCTCATACTAAATTATGTTGTTGTTATATGTCCCGTATTTAGTGTAAAAGGTGATAAATAAATGACTTACTTACTTACTTATGAAGCACTAAGTACATTTATCAAAAAACATTCGGTTTGACATTATTTTTAATGTATCTAGTACATTGTTTTTGGTACATCTAGTATATTATTTTTGGTACATCTAGTATATTATTTTTGGTACATCTAGTATATTATTTTTGGTATGTCTGGTTCTGATGCATTCCAGACGTTGAGCCTTTAACATGCAATTATCAAAAAACATTTGGTTTGATTTGCTCTTGAAAAACCGAAACCAAACACTGCTTTTTGTAGCATATCTGATAGGTGGAAATGGCACTCAAAGAAGCATGTTTGCTTCTTTTGGCTAAGCTAAAGCATTAGAAGCAGTACGTATTTCTCTTCTTTGATTAGATTTCCCTTCTTCATAAGGTATATTGACTATGATTTTTGTGACACTAATAACTCAAGAAAACGTCGCATAAAATGCGACCAAGGTCAACTAACAACGGAATAAAGATTTCACGCTAAATTAGTTGCAAATGAAAGCTGTATAAACCTACAAAATGCAAAATTTGCAAAGAACTGCAAGCAATTTTTCCAAAGTCAAAAACAAGAAAATATTTAAATTTCCTAGAGTCAGAAAGTAAATTGTTTTCAAAAAACCAGTAAATAATCAATCAATAGAAAGCACTTTTTATTTTTAGAAATTTGTCTTGGAGTTTCTGGACAAAAATTAGGCTAGAACTTAGACCAAAACATAATCCCTTTAAAAAAATCACCTCTTACCTGTCGTTTTTGTTTCTCTTGCTCACTCTTCATAAAGGTCGCATCAAAAGTTTTCATTTTCAATGCCTGTTTCTTGTGCAACATCAGCAACACCGACAAGTAAAATTCCATTACGTCTTCCACAATGAGTTCTTCAGCTTCCAACTCTGCTACAATGAAATCAATTGGCTCGCTACCAACAGAGCTAGATGATCCGGTGAAGGAACTAGAGTAAAAGAAAAAACAAATATTCTGATGAACGTTACGCTAACGAATATCAAATAATCATAACTAATCAGATAAAATTTCAATTTGCATTTTTAGATACAATCACACTTATGTCATCTGTATTTTAATTTATAGCAATTAGCAAATTATTACGTGACAACCTAGCCACTGGGGGGGGGGGGGGCAAGCCAGCCCAACTCAGTGCCGGTCTACAGTGAGGCTTCCACAGTGAAAGTAGTGGAAGCCTCGAAAAAGATACAAGAGGCAAGATTGCGACGGTATGGACACCTGAGAAGAAGAGTCGGTGAAGATCATGTGGGAAGGGCGGTCATGGAAATGGAAGGGCTGGGAAATAGAAGAAGAGGACGACCCAAGCGGATGGTTTGAATGTATTATGTATTAATGGAGACCTTAGAGAGAAGAACATAAATGAAGAGATGGTCAACAACAGGAATGCTTGGAAAAGACTCATTCACAACGGTGACCCCGCATAGGGAAAAACTGGGAAAAAGAAGAAGAAGAAGCAAATTATTACGTGACATTATAATATTATATTATGTAAAAATTACGTAATATTCAGTACAGTAATAAAATGACCTTTTTATGGAAAAGTTTCTTTCTGTTTTATTTTTGATCTCACGCAGAAAACCTAATTGAATCAACATTCATGCATTTCTAAAAAATTTACAGTTTCCAAAAAATTATCACTTTTTAATTCACATAGCAAAGAAGTCTAACAATATTGTTTTCTTAAAGTCTGACAATGCATTCAGGCATTAGTATGATGCCTTAGTCCTGCTATAATTTCCTAAATTTTTTGTAAATTGCTATTAAATTCTACAAATATATTTACAGAAAAATTGCTCACTTAATTATTTTTCGTCAGTTATTGTAAGTGGTGCAAATGAATGGTGTATAAAGAACATTTTATTAAAATAGAATAAACCAATCATTGATATAATCATAACAGCTAATGTTTACCTTTTTGAAACTAAGTGGCATGAAATACTAACTGCAACGAAATTACTTTTAAGACCGAACTTTCAGTGAACTAAAGACGTACCGTTTACGGTGCTGTGTGGCTTTGCTTAAAAAAGGCTTTAGTGCTGCACGAGACGGATCGAACTGTACAGCTAAGTGTAGCAAGGTTTCAGCATCCAGGTATAACATTGTGTCCAATACGAGGGTCATATATTTGAAGGCTACGTGGGGGTGAGCCAGCAGCTGCATGATGAGATCCGATGATGTCATACACTGGATCAAAAACTCTAAAAAATGCAAAATTAACTTTGTTATAACAATATGATGATAAAGAGTGCTGTCAATTTGTTTTGCATAATTATGACTTTGTGGTTAAGGTTACTTCTTAGATTTAAAGGAAAACAGGACCCAATGTGAAACAATGGCTCAAAACAATCTACTCTATAAAATACTAAAAAGGAATAAACAATTTTTTTAAGAATGACTTACATGAAAGAATTATAACCAAGCAAAATAACCCATTATTATGCGTAACTTTGCATTTGTGTAGCTAGATCTTTGTGGTTACATGGGATTGCATGCATTTTCCCATTTGCTAGTCAGATGGGCACTCGGAAATGTATTGCACAAAAACAGGTGCTGCACCTCTCAGTTTAGAAGATGTGGTTGTGGCCTAGTGCACAAGTTTGAGAGCTCAAGTGTGAGCACAGCAGTAAACTTGAAACTAGAATGTTAAACTTAACATATGCCAACTTTTGTATATCACATAGAACGTTGTACAGTAGCACTGTACTTCAATTTTTGCTTTCGTAACCACATACAACCGGCCCATGGAATGTTTGTGCTTTGAAAATTATATTCGCTTGTGACGTCATCACTAGCTGGTTTCCTCGATCGTTAATTAAGTTTTTAACTTATTATGTAAAAATCAGAGACACAATGATATTACTGAATATGGTAAAGACATACTTCTTACCGTACTTCAAAATGGGGTAGGATATGAAAAATCATCCTGTCTTCCCTTAAAACTAGTTTTTAAATTAAATACTAGTACTGACTCTCAAATAATTACTCTGGATGCAACAGGTTCATCTGAAGATACAATATTCTGCTTATCATTGTTTCTGCATTTGTCATCCATCCAGGAACTTAATGGAAACAAGTATGCGAAACTAATGCGCTGTTTTTGAAAAAAAGCAATATTAGTTATTACTAAAAAGTAATATGATGGTTAAAAACTTAAAAGTAAAAATCAAGAGACTCACAAGTTCACCCCACAAAAGGGTCTCTTGAAGTCTGAGAAATTTTCACCTTAGTTTTATTAGAAGTTTGTTTGCTTTTAAAATCGTGAAGGCAAAAATTACTTCCTTACTAGGATTAGTGATGATAGCATGAATGCCATCCATAGTCGGCCGTGGCGCCCTCTCTGGTGAAATCGGAACATCGAAGTGACCCTGCTCTCCCAGCATTTCCAGCGTCTCTGACAACAGCCCACACCTCTACAAAAAAGTGTCAAAAATTACTTTTATTTCTTTTAATTTGTAAACTTGTGAAATGTATAGCACATTTTCACTTGAAAATTTAAAACATAATTAAGAAATATTTTATTAGAGAATGTTAAAATGAATCTTGATATATGATACACATGCTTTTGCAAGCACCCATTAACTCGCTAAGCACATTTAAAGACAATAATACAGATAATACCAATAATATAATAACAATTAATAATAATATATAACACCAGCTTTGCAAAGCTCCAATGATAATAAAACATAAAATGTTTTAAAATATGTTAAAACGTAAGGAGGTAAAAAACAAACTTTGTTTATTTGACGTTAATACCTCATAGCGACAGACGAAATTATGGAAAAGATCTGCATCTTTTAGCAACACCATTATATTACAGATTAGAGTACGCATCAATTATAAAATTGAAGATTTAACAAATCACTAATTGGGTCCACTATAACATTCTCATACCTTTGCTAGCAGAAAAAGTAAGTCATACATCCCATATCGTGCCAACAATTCCAATGCAAATCTTACATCGTAGTTAGAAGTTGTATGCAAAAATTCCCTATGAAAATTGAAAATGAATGCTATTTGAAAAGACCTGCACACAACATATATTTATAACAAATGAATACTTAAGACAAGTAATTACCAAAGTCTTGTTCAGCTTATGCACACCAAGTCGGTGCATACAAACAACTTGCTCAGACTAATTTTAATTCCTGCTTAGCAACACGCCAAAGTTTTTTCACGGTACAAACTAGACAGCCATTATTTATATTATACTAAAAACACGTTAAAACACGATAAAAACCATGAAAATCACGTTATAATTAAAAATATCTTTATAAAAATAACTCTTTGGTAAATAAAACTAACTTCTTGTCATGCAAAGTAAAAATGTTATTAGACTGCAATAATGAATAAAGGCACCATTCAAAAATACTGTTTAATGAAAATCATTATTCATTACTGAACCATCAGTAACAAGAAAGACAGAATTAATTGTTCATTTTTGGACCTCAGTTAGTTAAATAACTGAATAATAAATTTTACCTGAATGATTCTAACAACCATGTTTTACTGGAACTCGAGTGTTCAATGACTTCATGTACAAAGCAGAGAAGAGCAATATTGGCAAGCTGATCCCGATCTGCCATTGACAGATATAACTAAAGAGTAAAATAAATGCAAAACTGTAGAATAATAAATACTTATAATTCATTTGCCAAATTTAGATGTGGTGTTACTTCAATCCGATTGGAAACTGGTAGATACAAAGGCTGGCTTACCTGAAGTCCAGAGACTGTGCTTATTTTGTAACAGTATCAGTACTCAGTCTGAGTTGCATGTTTTAACGGGATGTGAACTTTATCAAGATAATCTATACACAAGTACAATGTGGAAAAATAAACATTTTAGTACAATGAACAATGTCGAGAAAATTTATTTTCTGTTAGGCTCATGATGGTTTATGAAAGTGAAACGGCCTGTAATAAAATTTTGTTACAAAGGAGTCAGCTAGTTCATATATACATATTACCTGCTGGGGGTCATCCTTATACTAACTTTTTCATTAGTTTAGCACAAGTATTTGTTTTAACTATAGCTATTTAGTTTATTTAGTTTCACTGTTGTGTTGACTCACCATTTATATAATTGGTGAGTTTTGCTTATTGGAATTGATTATTTTTTAAATTCTTTGAAAATGTTTCAAATGAAGTAGCTCTCATCAGCTGCTTTTTCACAACAATGCGGCTGCTGTTGCAGCTAGCAAAAGCAATTTTACTTTTTATGGATCATTATAGATTTTTTAGATTTTATTATTTCATTTAAGTCTCGCCTCATTAAAACATTAATTAGACTCTATACATAAAATGAGCCACTCATTTAGAGTTAAAAGAGACTGTTAAAAACTATACATTCAATGATATAAAAAACACAGCAATACACACATTAACTGTAAAAGAAAAAAACTTTGCGAGTCATCACTAATGGTTACTTGACCCATCCCATCCGCTTGCAGCAAATTTTGAAAAGCTGAAATCTCGCAGCTATAGAAGTCTTATTTGCAAAACTATCACATTTCTGAATTCTTTTATCCCAAGTTCAGAAAGATAATTTAATGTTAACTTCAAGCAACAACGAGTTTTCTGGTCTCTATGATGTGTCATTTAATTTTAGGTCTTGGGTCTCCAATTGTCTAAACATAGGTTTATTACCTTATAGTAATATAATCAATCAACCGTATTGCTACAAGTACAAATTTAGTTCAATGTAAAGACATACCTTATGCAGAAGAGATAGGTGACTGTTTCATTCATTTTATGACGATGTTTGTGCATGTGTCATGTTGATACACATGCACAAACTTGCCATGCCTTGCCTTACTTTACCTTATCTTTAATTATTACAATTCTTTCCAGAAATAAAATTTATTAATTATAAATGTAGGATTATCCTTCTGGCTTCAAAGTCCAGTTTTCTCACTTGATCTGAGCTTTTAATGAGAACTTACCTTAGTATTAGACATCAAATTGCTGACATAAGCCAGAACTTTGCCAATGTGACCGTAGTGGACAAAGTTTGCAATTACACGCACATGAGGGCACTTCGATAGCTGGTACAGGTAGATGGCCTGACAAAATTGGCCTTGCTGAAGGTAGAAATCTGCAGCCAGCTCGTAAAGTCTGTACAGATCCAAGCCCAACGACACGCCTAAATGAACCAGAGAAGATGCTACATATCGATGCAAAAGTATTGTGTTAACGTGTTAAACAATCAAATACTTTTTTGGAAAAAAGTATTAGAATTAAAAGGTTAGCATACTTTTGAAACAGGAATATGTTTGAGACATAGAGAAAAAATTAAATGTAGTCACACTGACTAAAGACTTGAATTATTCCAATGATTCACAGAACTAAACTTGAATTGCTTAGACTTTTCTTTATAAACGTATTTGGCTGACAGTCAACTAAAAAGCAATCATATTCAAATCTACTTATTCAGCTATAACGTCAGGCTACACCACGCAAAACATAATTTTCCTACCCATGAGCTTCACATAACAAAATTGCGATACTGGTACAGCACAATATTGTATATGAACTACCAAACCCTCTGCCATGAAGTGGAATTGAAATTAAGTTAAAGCAGTCACATTCCAGGGTTAGGCGTAAAATCTAACATCAATCTTGAAAGTGTATCATTACAGTAACTGACCCACATAGCACAGATTCCCATGGAAATTTTTGGGAGGCGATTTTAAGGTGAAATTTTTGGGGTCGACTTATACTTACAAAATGTTTTTGGGAGATGTCGCTAAAGAGTCGTCTACAGTACGAATATGTAAAGAAATAATCCTTCGTTATACGATGGACTGAATGAACACTCATACTGTGATACTTCACATCAGAGAATGTTCGCATCTTGACATTACTTCACAAAATTAACAAATATTGCAGTAATTTATTTTAATGTTTGTGAAATTAAGTTAAAATTTATATATTACCGGTAAATAAACTAGCAACATAGCACTAGATCAGAACATGGAAATCGCCAATGTTGTGCAGGTGCTGCTGCCTGTCGGCTTCCGCAGGAAGTTTTACACTGGCCTTGTATAAGCGTGTTTTATAGGCAAAATATCGATTACCAGCATACACGCATATATAAAACACAACTATGCAGAGGTACTAATTTTAGTAAAGTATTTTTTTTCTTGAAATGGGAAGGTGATGAACCACAAGATTTAATTGCATCATTGTAAAATTAATACTGTTTACTAAAGTCAAAGTTCAGACGTAGGCCTATATTCCTTTACTGATTTTTTTACTTGGCCTAAATCTATCGGGCAGGTATAATATACTCGGCCCAGGCACTTGTACGTATCTTACACACTAACACAGTAAGCTATTGATTTATTACTCGGCCACTTACTCTGGAAGATCTTAATATTTTATGGTCGACTTGTACACAGGCAATATATAAAATGATGCAATTTTTGGTGTTAATATGCGCACCAACTTGTACATAAGGTCGACTTGTACACACGGTATAAGTATATATATATATACTTGTATACTTGTATATACAGTAAGTAGAATATTCCAAGTTCAAATCCCAGACAAAAATAATTTTTCATTTCTTCTTTTTTCAAGCAGGTTCTTAGAACAGTTTCTACTATGGCATGAACCAAAAAACCAACTAAGAACTTAATAATTCATGTTCAGTGGACTTAATGTTCATCAGAAATGTCAAAAATTTGTTCAATTTGCTGAGAAAGAAAATTTGATTAAAATTTCCAAAGACATAAAGTTGTTAAAGTTAACAGTTAACAAACAATAAAACATTCTCTTATAAGAGTGAACACTTTAAAATTTTCCTTTCAACTAACTGGACAAGAAAATCAGTGTCTTTCTTGCAAATAGATCAAATTCACAGCATTTCACCCACCAAGTTGTTCAGTGACTTCGCTCTCATAATTATCCAGTGTCAAATCCAGAAACATTCTCTCAGGAGATATCCGAGGCCGACATTCGTACACCGCACTCTCCGTGACGATCAGGCATCCAGTCAGCACCGTGTGATGTAGCAGACGAATCACCGTCAAACTTCCGAATGCACCCTGTAGGACTTCTGCCATGTTCTCGCTGCTACTGCCACGACGGACGATGCCCAAATTGCCTAAAATGAAAGAAGTTTCATCGTAATATGCCCACATTGCTGTACCTTGTGTATAGATCTAAGATAACTATGATTAAAACAAGTGAAAAAAAATAAAAGTGAACAAAGTGGTAGGTAATGACTGCTCATATAATTTTTACGATAACCACAAGTGCCAGCCATCAAACAGAAACACATGTTATTACCTTAAAATAGTAGAATGCCTTCAAGCCAGTTTAAGTATTTACAGTTCGTTTATAAATATTTACTAAGTCGAATGCCAATTAAGTCTCAAAAAATCCTTTCATTTTCTCTTCATCCGTCACATCCCTCTCATCTTTCAAGATCTGGTCTACATCAACTTGATTTGAAAAGATGCAGTCGTTGAAGGATGAAAGCTACTGAGTTTCACAAATAATTTTTTGAAACTTAATGGGCATTTTGACTTCTTTTGCGGTTATGACCATGGCAAGTTTTAGAAATGCACCAGGCTATTTTCGAGCTACTTATTTGAGATCTATAAAAATTCCAATAATCAGACATCCAAGTGAAACTTCTGTTAAAAATGCCCAAAATAAGTAATTTTATTAATGTCTGTTTCGTTCAACATGTCAAAAATTGCTGCACGTTAAAATACAAAATTAGATTCTTTTGCTAATTTAGAGGAAATATAGCCACAGATTATGCAGCATGCTCTCATGTTTCAACACTTGTGTAGTCTTTAGTATACACAATAAACTTGGTACAAATGCGGACATATAGGCGTTAAGAATAGAAAAGTTTCAATTTGAATTTATTTTAATGTAGCAAACAACTAAAAACAGGTTTTAGCAGGGGTAGTTTGCTTGTTATGACAGTTTTGCATTTCTTATGTCTTAAAATTTTGTTTTTACCGTATCTTCATTGTTTGTGTCTATTTCATTTATTCTTCAGTGCAGCGTAGCAACTACTGACATTACTGGTACTTTCACATTTTAACTTTTCAGAATATTAACTATTATAATAACTTATAATTAACTAACTTAGTATGTTCAAGTTTAAGTGAAGTTTATTTTTACCCCAACACAATTACATTTTACATATATCAAACAATTACAAATTGAATAAGATTGCTTTCAAAGGTTGAGAATTTTAGTCAACTAGTCAACAAATTATTAGTTTAACTCTTGTTCATAACATACCACTGTGTCACAAATCACTCTGAAAGCAAGGCTTGTTAGAGTGAATTGACACTGAAAAGAGTATATGTGTACTTGCAAACCAAAACCGTCCATAAGTCAACATAGTTAAAACTATGTTATGATGCGTCAAAGTAGAATGCACCAAAAATTTGGTCAAATGTCGATTCTTTTATTTTTATAAAAACAAATGCTGAATATATTAGACTTTTATATTCTAGCATCAAATTATCAGGGAAATGTTCAAAAAATACTAAAAATCTAATTTTATTACTGCTTACCCACTCTTCTGCCTAACACATCTTTAAAAGCAGATTCAACAAGAATGGCAGAATACACAGTCAAATATTTTTTTTCAAAACATTTAGTAAACTTCCTCTGTACCTGAAGCAATAGATATGTCAACTTTGTCGTCATTATCATCATCGCCGTCAGCAGACAAGGCAAACGAGACGACATCCGCACCTTCAGAAATTGATTCCGAAACTCGACGAAGATCGAAGTTCACTTCTGCAGTTGTTTCTTCTTCTTTTTCTTTTTTAGTAAGCGTACTATCTTGACCAGGTGCACTGTAAAGAAGACTCTTTGTACTTTTTCCTTGTGAATGTCTTGTGAATGACTATTAAAGGGGAAAAGAAGGTAATTTTATAGTCTATCCCAAAAAACTTTCCATACAAAGTTATGTTACTTAGTTATGTTAGTTACAAGTTATGCTTACCTGACTGAACAACTTATGTAAATGGAAAAGAAAATTCTTAATTTAAAATGTTCGCGCTAACTAGTGAAACTTCACTGTATCACCATCTGGCTCATCATAAAACATGTTATACACTTCATTGACAAAATTTTATAATTTATACTGTTGCTTTAGTTGGCAAAGAGGGTGCTATGAATAGTTTGATGTATTTTTCCAAACTTTATGTAATGTTATCTAAACTTCAAACAACTTACCATTAAAATAGCTGCCCCTATCTTGAGAGTATAAATTGGTTTAAATTTACAAGTTTTACATACAGCGTTACTGTTAAAACAAACTCTGCAATCAGACAGCATGTAAGTGACACAAAATTTCAAAACAATTTTTTAAAGCTTTATTTACTAAGTGTACTTTCTTGTCCTTTGAAAACTTGAAAGCAACAACTCTTGTGCAAAGCAAAGTTCAGCTATTGATAAAAACAGCAGAATTATTATGAATATTGAGTAATATAAAACACTGATTGCCAGTCAAATTAATTATCGATCAAAACTTTAAAACGTGAATTTATTTAAAGCAATTCCAGCCATATGCATGGTTTGCAGAAAAAGAAAGCAAAAAATATGTTGTCATAGTCTGCTGGAACAGGTTAGCGTAAAACTAAAGAACAACAGCATGTTCGAAAAGCCTATGTATAATTGGTTTGTTTTTGTAAATACGTGCAATGTAGCATTAATTTATAGAGTTTTAAAAGCCACTTGCAGTTGCTTTTTAACATATTGATGACAACAATGTATAGGTGAATAATGAGCAACCTATAATATAGGCAAAAATGTAGGTGAATAATGAGCAACCTATAATATAGGCCAGAATGTAGGTGAATAATGAGCAACGAGCAACCTATAATATAGGCCAGAATGTAGGTGAACAATGAGCAACCTATAATATAGGCCAGAATGTAGGTGAATAATGAGCAACCTATAATATAGGCCAGAATGTAGGTGAATAATGAGCAAGCTATAATATAGGACAGAATGTAACACATTTTCTCGAAAGCTGTTAATTAATTGCATTAAACTATATATGCGGGTATTTATTATTTATTGTACGTACAAATGGTAGCATCTTAGCAACACAGTAAAAAAATATCAGTAAAAGTAATTGCTACAAAAATTAGTATTTACCATACAAATTCATATCTCTCAGAAGTAACTGGTCAAGACTATTAATCAAACAGGTATGACAAATAATTTCAGATAATTACCAGCGTACCTGAGTTCAGCAGCTGAGGAACGGTTTTGAAAACGACTTGCCTTCATGTCACATTTCTCCTTTAATGACTTGAGAATATCCTCCCCAAAAGCGAGTGATTTGGAGGTGGTTTCTTTTATCACCTGAAAATGCACAATGTGCTGCTAGCATCTACTATAATGCATACACAGAAAACTTTGAAAATAATGGTCTGAATTTTTGTGTTTTTCAAGAAAACATAATTCCAAAAGCCAAACGACTCCATGTGTACGTAATGTGTAACCGTGATCGCTGTCGTCCGAATACGCATCATGCAGCAATACGCTGACAGGAAACTGCTGTTGCCTAGATGATTATAGTGAGTTTCCAGTTACCATATTTGCTGTTTAGCTTTCTAAAAATTCTAGTTAGGTGAATTTTGGTCACTTGAGGATCTATAAACAATAATATTTTTTTCTATTTGAAGTTTTGAGAGATGGAAGAAGCATGTTATTATGTGTTGCGCATCTAACTGCAGTATCACTAACGCATGATTGTATTGTTCTCTCCAGAGCAAAATGTTGTGCACCAAAAACCTGTGCTTTATTTTGAATTTTTCCGTCTAACGGTAAAATAATAAGCTAATGCTGCAACTGTAATTATCATGCTTATATTTCGAGAGACATGATTTCCAAAAATTATTGTTTGCAATTTTCACGAACAGTGACCAAAAATGACGAAAAGAGCAGTGTGGGTTTTGTTAATACGCATAGCGTTTATGAACACATGAAAACAGTTCAATACGCATTACACATTACGGATCACAGATCACGCATTACACATTACGGATCACAGATCACGCATTACACATTACGGATCACAGATCACTCGTTACACGAACGTAGCTTTAAGGTCAAAAAATGATAGACACACAAAAAATATTAAAGCAAAAGCTAAGTCTCTTGGGGAGCTGAGCTTATTTTAATATTTGGGAAAAATGTTAGACAGTTTCAGCAATAAAACTGTGACAAGCATCTCATGTAACTAGTAAAATCAATTTAAAGTCGTGATTACTTTACGCTTGGGCACGCTCATTTTAGCGAAAAATGGGGTCATCTGGTTTCGGTGCATTGTAAATTCTTATCCTGCCAAGTGCTTCAGAAACCTTTTTAACCTACAGAGTAAACTCTATAAACTAAGCAACCAGCCCGGCACCTGCTACATGCTGGCAAGTTCACATGTGTATGTAAAAATCAACAAAAATCTGAAAATTAATTATTTACCCAATTAATGTTAATTACTTACACATTTTAAGATATAATCCTGCAGATTAAAGCAATGTAACCACAAATTTGATCATAATTGATCGAGTGACTAATTTCTAGAAAAACACAGTTAAGCACAACATTAGAATAACGGCAAGTTCTTCTAAGCAAGCTGTAGAAATTTTGCAACGAGTACCTTCATACAACTTGCCTTTACGACATTCATGCTGACCAGCAAACACCAGCTTATGTCATTTTTTTGAAATATGCCGGCATCATCGTTCGTTTGGCGGGAAATAAGAAATAAACAAATTTCTTTTACATTTTTAAGCAAAGCATTTTATGCACATATTTTGTATTGTGATTTCAGTATTTTTAATTGTGCATTAAAATGCAATAAATGTTGTTCGAGGGTTGGTTCTTCCTTTAAAGATTTGAGCATCAAAGACACGTTTATGAAACAGGTAACTGAGCACCTAATATTCAAAAAGTGGATTACCAAAAATCGAAAAAAATGACCTCCAGTTAAGGTATGAAAGCAAAAACTCGGGGCAAAAAGTAAAGTGACCACATTTTAACTTTACCAGTTCTCCCATGTCGCCATGGATACCGTGTCGTAGTAACGCATCTTCCTGTTTCTCATGTAAGTAGAACGGATAAGCGCATTTTGCGACGTCAAGAATTTTTCCCAAGCCGGCCATGCTGAATTCTTGTACTACGGCATCGTGTTTGAAATTCTACAACATATCGAAACCTTGTAGCATTGCTATATAATGTCTCATTATAAAATTCCTTAAGAAATGCACTGAATCAATGGAGATGCCACCGTCCCATGTGTGAAAGCACATACAGTACGTGCTCACTTAACGCAGGAAAATGCAACATTAAGCAAAACGTCGTTAAACGAAGTCAAGACGTCTATAGAAAGCAAAGTAAAAGAATGGAGAAACATTCTAGGGGCAAAAATCAATGCTGCTTAATTCACATAAAATAAACGTTTTGTGAGTTTTATTCATATTTCTACTGATTAATTAATTTCTGCTTGCTTGGGTGTTGAAACTACCTAATTTTCTTACTAATACCTAGCTATCAGTTTCATTAATGTTGAAGCCCCAGCTACACAGTCAGCTGTTAAATACTGCATAGTAAAAGCCCAGGAGGTCCTGAACCAATTTCGTTTAGATACTGATTGCTAGAACAAAAGGTTACAGACAAAATTTTTCGCATAAAATGTGCACACCAGTGCGTGGAGACGTTTAAATTGCAAATACGTACAACTGGCTGGTATTTAGCAAAAACATAATTGTACTGTCTTGTGTTACTAGTGTATTTTAAAACAAAATAATGCAATATGTACTGTTTAAAGTGTTTCTAACTAGGTAAAAAAGTTGATAAAATAAGAAATGCCTTTGAGCAAAGTAAAAAATCGTTAAAACGAAACATGCATCCTTAAGTGAGAAAATATTTCAAATGTTCAGCGTCATTAAAATGAAACATCACTAAACGGGGAGTTGTTAATCAAGAACTTACTCTAGATTTGTCTTCAATGAGTAAAATGTTTTGAAGCTATAGAGCATATAAAAATACCCGGAAACAGTTTGCTGATGGTCAACCGTCTACTAACCAACTGGACATTACTACATAGCTAAGAATATTCTGTGAGACAAGTCCTACAAAAATATAGTGTTTGATGTTGGAAACCCAGCAGAATTTTACAGAAAAGTAACCCCAAGGAAACCAGAAAATCACCATTAGATTTACCTGATTACTACGCATTCGTGACGTGCTGGACGTTTCCGATTGCTGACTGGACAATATTGACAGCTTCTCTTCACACCAAGCATACAAGAGACGATCAGTTAGGAAGACCTTATTACTCTCTGTAGGCACAGAGTAGACGAACAATGGCCCAAACATGTCAACTGTATCATAAATCTAAAAGAAACTAATGCTGTAACACAGCCACCTGTGGATGTCAGAAAAAGAAATCACAGCAACAGTAGAAAAAAAAGTGACAGCATTTCATCAGCAACTCGGTAATTGCTAATTCAGGTACATACGAAGGTAAAACAATGTCCCTAACATCACTGTCATGATTATCGTCATCATCATCATCATAATCATTATAACCATCAACAGCATTAATATATCATCGTGATCAAGAACAAACTCATAGGCATTATAATGTTCATCTTCCTTCCATAATTCAAGTCTAAAAAGCAATGCTAGTAAAGACTAGGCTATCGCCATAATGTGGAACATTCATGTATTGTCAGTGTGCACTGTGTTTGCTACATAGGCGCTAAACATTTGCTACAAGCCAGTTCACCATATAAAACGTAATTTCTTAAAAAGAGCTCATCTACGATGTAATGACCTTGTTTTGAGTTGTACAGACATATAATGCGTTGCTTTTTTGTACTAATTTATTGTTATGATTGTATTGTCTGGGATGAATGGAATACATACAGATAAATAGTAAATATAGCCAGTTATAGCCAGTCAAATGGATAACTATTACTGTAATTTCTAGGAAGTGGGATCTCTTTGCAATACTCATCTTATTACCATTATTGTTCTTGTTAAGCATTTTTAAAAAACTCTATATGTTTTGCTGTGATAAAACAAATTCAATAAAATATTCCAAGATTTGGTGGAACTCAATCTTTAACATAATGCCCTACAAAATGGTTCAAATAATCCAGATAAGGGTCATACAAAAACTGAAAGCTAGCTGTGCTATAGGTACAAATTATACAGCTTGATTCAAAAGGATATCTGCGGTTTACCTGAAAGATGCCATCGGCTTTTCGATGCTCAGCCAGCAGGTATCGACTCTTGGCGTACTCAGTTGACACCTTGCCCATCTTATCCCGCAGCCTGATTGGGGAAAACTGAGGTGTGGCTTCGGCTGAAATATGACGTGCACTATAATATAAGTGATGTATAATTAAACACAAAAAAGAGTGATAAAAAATACAAACGCCATTAATTTAACACACCCACACCTTATGCAGTCCTCATGCGTAACATGGAACAGTATAGTGGCCTAATTCATGACTCGTGTTCGTAAGCATCCCCGACTCTGATTAAGATAAGGTAGAGAAAAGTTTGTAGTTAGTTCAAACTTACAAATCTAGATATGTAGTGTCAGGCAGGATCTAGATGGCTCTGGAAAAATCAGACTTATGGTACACATGCATGCTGCATTAATGAAGTAAATGGCTTTAAACAATATGGCAAAAGAAATTTTCTCTGCAATCACCCATCCATTTACTGATCAGGTTTGGTGTTACTTAACTTCACTCCCTTAGCATACACCATGGTTACTCAGTTACTCCCCTGACTCAGAAGAAAGAGTATTGTAGCTTTATTACTAAAAGTAACACCTAGGATTAAAATGGCTAATGAGAACTAAAGTGAGAATTCATTACTTATTTGATCAGGTTTCAACAATAAGAGCACAAAAAGCCCCTCTAATCTTTGTCACTCTGTCAATCATTCACTCACCCACATTGAGTATACTGTCTGTAGTACGCTGTCGAACGAAAATATTCAGTTTTTCTGCTAGCGTCATTGGTCGTCGTGGCTGTGCGTCAAGTTTCCTCTCCAACAGCAGTCGCCACTGGTTGCCACTGACTGATGTCACCTAGAAAAACAAAGTCTAGAGTTGATGAAAAGCAAATTATTGTTTTAAGTGGCAAACATGCCAAGAATTCACTAAAACAGTATTCAGAACCGTAAATACTCTAAACTTTGTAACACTTAAGTTTTCAGCATATTTTACATTGCATTTTGATATGTTAAACAACGTATACTTCTCTTCAAATGCATGTGACTTAAATGATAAATTACATTACGTACACGTATTGTAAAGAAAGATCAAAACGAGCTAACAAATAAAAAAACGCATAAATCATTTTGCATCACAATAAGATTTTCGTAATTCGCAAAACTTTTTACTTAACGAACAAATTAACAAAACCAATGAATAGGTCTTACCAATAAATGCGTGCTTGATTGTTCATTGTTACTAATTATCTCCAATGTGTCTATTTGCTCAGGTATATAAGTACCGCCAACTTCTTTACCTTTCACTAAATCGATGAACACGACTTCACCGAGCTACAAAAAAAAGAGTAAAACCACATTAAGACTATTACACTTTTATAATGTTTACAACTGCATACAAAATGTGCCATTTTTTCAGGACTATAAGAAAAGATCGCAAAAAATAGACAAACAGCAACGATAGTCTTCAATAAATTTATCTACTTTTTGCCTGTCTTTGCTGTATATTTGACTTTGTAGTGAGAAATGGCACTTTTCTGACAAAGGAAAGAAAGAAATGTAAAATTAAGGTACAAACTGCTTGAGACTCATGTTGTTCTTGAATAAAGAAAGTTTAAAATGAAACTTGCAACAAAAAACTATAAAAGACTAAATATTAACACCTTTCTCAGTTTTTCTCCAACACATTACCCACAATGAGTAATAATTGTTAAAATAAAGCGCAATGGTTAACAAACTCTGGTAATCACAGTCACAATCTAATTAATTAAGTCTAAGGAGAATGAGACTCATTTTCTAGGAGACACTATTTTCTAGGAGAATGAGACTCAATAAATAAAGATAAAAAGAGCATATTTAGAGAATGAAGTCGTGATTTACTTATGTTTCTCAATAAATGCCTACCTGGTTACCTAAGATACCTATGTGCTGATCATCCAGTGTATCCCACCATACTACAGCCATGGCCTTGGCTACAAAGTATAACATAAATAGTATAATATACCTTGCCATACTATGGCCATGGACTTCATCGTACACAAAACACAGAGAAAATATATAGTTAAAGGCCTAAACTACTATGTTGGTAACCGTACTCACATGTACTAATTTGCATTCACAAATGTAAATGTTTTTAAGTATGTTTGTACACAAACTCAAACTTTAGTGTCATAAAGATGTTACATTCGTTATGGATAAGCACTTAGCAAAACTTTCTACTGAAGCTGAATTTTCATTGGTTGAATTATAAGAAGTCACTTGTGAGTTACAAGACCAGAATTTTTCACCATGTAACATGAAATGTTTAAGGTAAACATTTAAAAAACAAGGAGAATTTGTTTGACTATTTATTTTACTCAAGTAATATATTTAACATCATTTAAAAAACACAGAAGGCTCAGTAATACCTTTACTACTGCGTGATGTGAATACTTCCGTAATATTCACAGTATTCCAAATCTGATTAACCTTCACCGTCGAATCCTGAAAAAATAAAATGTAAACAGGAAATTTTATTTATAACTTGATGTGAAATGCCCATTGATTTGGCACTCGGTTTGCATGTTCACTGACTAATTATGAAATATACTGTGATTTGTGGTAATGGTGTACTTCACAGTCCAGAAAAATGGATGGAATTTATTGTAAATGACACTGTTTTCTTTTTTTCACATAATGTTAATAATTACATACTTTCTCACCCAAGCCCTGTATAGTTGTTGCATGGAAAAACAAAAGTACACAAAATTACTATTTAACATATAAATGAGTAAATAAGTTAATGACTTCACAGCTTTGATTTTCAATATTTATGCATAGTGTATCTTGCTCTACTCAGTATTAATAGTTTTTTGCTTAAAAACAATGTAAAATTACAAATTACAATTTTTTCTAAAAAATTTCGCAGCACAACACTGAAACCAGTTCAATAATAGAAAAATAATGTCAAGTTAGAAAGGCTAGCCATGCACATACCATAGCAGTAAGAATGGGCAAAATGTACAGAGAGTTATTCTCACTGGCACATAGTAACCATGTTCCACTAGGATCAAATGCCATGGCAATGATCTTTGACATTATGGAGCTACTCCAGTCGATGCGGTGGAGGACTGCCGATTCACATCCGGAGCTGTACCTGACGACTAATGTACCTGTGAGGTAGTTACGTGTTTCTATGTACTAGTAAAACCACAATCAAAGCTAGATTCAATGGAATACATTACAATACATTAGAATAGTCATAGCACATCCAGTTAAAGTTTGCAATTAAAGTTTACAAGTTTACAAATGAAAGTTTCCAGTATTCACTATCTTATTAGGTTCTCTTTTGGAACAACTTCATTCACGTGTAATTTCCATAGAAAAAAGTAAAATAAACTGATATGAAAGAAATTCATCTATTTTTTTACCATCTTGACATATAACAGCCAGAAGACTACGCTCTCCGACGTCGCTCCAAGCATACAGCTTTAGGTAAGATTGTGCCAACACATCTACACCTTGTTCAGTCTCATTGGTTGAGGCTTCATCAGCTTTAGATGATACGGACGTCACGCGAGACAAAACATCAAGATCTAGAATCTTCACAATCTCAAACAATGGAAACATTTTTGGAGTTTTATGAAAAAATCCGTTAGCTACGTGACGTCTGAAAAGTAAGAAAAAATACATAAATTTAGAAAACAATCTTAGTAAAGTAGAAATTTACAGCTTATTGATTTCAGCATCAATAAAATTACAAGCAATAACAAAAAAAAAACCAAAGTAACACAAGAACAAATAATTAATGTAGTTTCACGTTGATATGTAAGTCATCAGCTTTATTGTTTAAACGTTAATCATAACTGATGTCGTGATGGTGGTGACTGGATCAATACCAATGCCAAAGAAAATCACTCGAGTTCAAATAAAGTTTAGCAAAGCAATATTTAAATGTAAGCTCATAAAATAAAAACGCCTTACAAAGTATACCATAGTATTCACTTCCAATAACGAACGGGGAAATTACACGTTATTATTTATCTTTGGTCAACATGATAATTATAACACAGAGCAAAAGGTTAAAAATAAAACGTGAACGCAGCCATTCTTGTTTACACTTTCTCATACTGTACCCCGCCTGTTGATTGGCTAGGAGAAATGAAACATTAAAATTTTGTCCCTATTGGCTGAACCTAGTGATCAAGCAACCCTGAAAACATGAAACAAAGTACGCTTTTGCTGTTTGTTCCATGTTCTTTTATTGAGGGCTCGGATCACAATCACCCACAACGTGCCACTGATTGACTAATCATTTGTTACTCGAATTAACAGAAGGGGGTGAGCCTGAACGTTGGAGTTCACACGTTCGATTCGGATGTTCGAAAGTAGTTATGCAGGTAATTAGGCAGGCAGCCAGACAGACAGAGAGAGAGAGAGAGAGAGGGGGGGGAGAGGGAGACACACATACACACGCACGCACGCACACACACACACACACACACGTAAGACACATTAAGTACTTTGCCTTTTTATTATAGTCAGCAATTCTGTGGTTTTCAATGGGAAAAAATAAATATTTTGGTTAAAAAGCTCAGCCTACATCATTGTTTAAATGGTGCTGTTTAATCAATAATACTGCAATTCTAAATTTTGAGTAAGAGTGATTCTTATAATTATGAAATTACATTACTTTCATGGTATAAGGATGAGTGCAAAAAATTTGGTAGAAATAGGATTGCCTCATTAGCGTGATAATAATATAACTCAGGAATCAATATAGTGTTAATAATGATTTATCATAGATAAGTGCTTTGCACAATACTCAAAACAGAAAGTCTAATAGCGATTTAAACAAAGTTTTTTGTGTAGTTTGGCGCCTGACAAACTGTAGTCCTGTCAACGACAGGTCTGCATATTAAACTAGATAGTTGTGGCAAGATCAGAACTGCCCTCAATTTCAATGTTCATGTTCAGAGATAACTGACAGAAGTTGCCCATGTTTGTTTGTATGTACATGCATCCTTTTTCAGTACAAAGATCAGTGTCAAATGAAATGCCAAACCAATTTTAGCACGATCACCCATCAATTTTCCAAGTAGGCTTTGTGTTGCTTAATTTTCATAGGAAGCTACAGACAGTGGGCTTCAGAGTTCGCACTAATAACTGCAAGCAAATTACTGCTCATGTTCATTAGAATACAATAACTGCATTACACTGGTATTTAAAAAACCCAATAAAGGTTAGTGTCAAGATTTGGAACCAATCACCAATCATAAGTTATCAGTTGCTTGAATCGAAAAGTTTCCAGAATAAATAGAAAGCTGTTTTATTAACAACTAACTTTTGAAAAATGCGTCAGTTGTGAAGACAATAAGGCCACATGAAGAACACAGCAGCTTTGTTACCAGGTGCAAGCTCAGCAGCAGTGCTTAGTTAACGTACGGTTGTCGAAGGCTGTCACACGATTTACATGCTTAAGGACAAGAAAATGGGTACCTGAAGTTGGTTTCAGAAAAATCGCCTTAAAAAATTATATTATCTTATAGCAAATTTTTGCGTATTTGTACTATAGTTAAAGGCAATTTTTGTCTGTTTTTATTTTAAATATCCCACAATACTGTTCCGACGGCACCATTACGTGACGTCACCTATGCAAACGTAAATCAGGGGAACAAAAGGCATTGTTAAATTGTGTCCCAAAAAAACGTTCCATGCAAATCTACATCACTTAGCATTTCGCTTACTTGCTGGAAAGATTTATAACTAGAAATAATAATTTAAAACTAGCCAAATTCTGCAAAAATAATTTTGCGCATAAACTCACAACGACCCACACCACACCACAACACACCACCACCCTCCACACCACTCACAACACAACACGCCATACCACCCACACCATACTATAATGATTGTGCAAGCAAGTACGCCTGGAATGAGATCCGAGGAGCCATAGAGAAGGCATCTCGTCAGGTACAGACTGCTCAAACGATACGGGTGAGCTCCTTATCCTCATAATTAATGAACTAATCTCAATGGGAAAAGATTTGTTAACCGCAGATTTGGCAAGAATCTCAAATCGTGAGCATCCAAACTCAAACTGATACTGGTTGGACAAAAGCAAGTAAAAAAGCGTCTGCAAATTTTACAAAAAAGGGAACTGCAAATTTGGCATTACTGGAAAAGGAGCCATGTATGATCATCCCAAGACATATAAAAAACTATTGCAGTATGGGGCTACGTCTTGCAAAAGGTCAAATTGGGTAGAAAATGTGAAATTTCTTCACCCAAAAATTTGTAAAGATCACATTCTGATGGTATTTGTCTATACCGGAACTGTATCATATGTTCACATTAAAGGCACAAAAAGGACAGCTTGATTGCACAAGTCACCTCTAGGATCAATAAGAAAAAGGTTGAAGTTTCCACCAAAGCAAGAAGTCCAGCTGGAAACGTGCAAACAGCTCCATTGGATGCCGATGATAATCACACTACAAGCAATCATTTTTTAGAAGTACGGAGTGCTGTTCGTCAGATACAACAGCAAATGCAACAAATGCAGACTGCTTTAACTCAAATTGCAGGCATTCAAGCAAGCAAACCAAAGCCTGTATCCCATGGAAATGGACAGGAACAGGAATCCTCAATCACAACTAATAAAACAATCTGATATTTGTAATAACTTTGATACTGTCATTTGATTATTTTATTATAGTAACTCTCGTCGTCTTGTTAATAGGAAATCTCAGTTTGACTTATTGTTAAGTGGTCAGGGAGAATTGCATTAATAACTGAAACTTGGTTTACACATACTGTTTGGGCTTTCAAAAACCAAATTCGAAGCTCCATTAAATTTTGCTGCCAAAACATGTCATTCCATCTAAACATAAGAAATTAGTGCCAAAAAATAACAAATAAACAAAAAATAACAATAGCCAAAAGTCAATTTTACATAATTAAGAGTTATACACTGCACTGTCGTATTAATTAATACCGAGTTAAATGACCATACCGAGAAGCCTCGTGGTGTGTATAATGTTCGACGCTCGCTTCAAAACGTCTAATAAAGCGCCAAAAATTCATTACATCGCCGTCGAATTTCTCTAAATCAATTGATGGCAGCTGCATGGCATTATACATTTGCATACGTCGGCGCTGCCCTTCTAGCATGATGCTCATGACTGCATTTAAGTCAGTTGGATTTGTTGGTGGAGCGGACGTTTTGCCTAAGCGCTTTTCAAAACCAGAAGCAGCAGGCCAAAATTCGTGAGGCCTAATGTCTGGCATAGCATGAAACTGTGTAGGCCTAAATTCTGTCGACGATTTTGGGACGAAGTCATCTATTGCTGCTTTCAAGCGGCTATGTTCATTATACGTTTCATAATTAGAACGAGTCTGTTGAAGCGCTGCACATTTATTCTCAGTTTGAAACCCTGGCTCTACTTGATTGATGTAATTCCCCAACCAGCGACTAAGCATTTTCGATTCATAATCAGTTGCGCCTGTAGGTGGCGCCACGTGCCTGCAAATTGTACTGAGTATGTTGTCCCATGGTTTCCGGGAACCTATAAAGTGAACAACTTTAACATGATTACCAAATTGTTTAACAGCTGGTAAATAACCGTAAGCACCCTTCAAGACAGCATTATATGCAAAAGGCAGATGTTTATGAAAATCTATAACCCAGGTATTGAAATATAAATTTAACAAGCCCTGGTCCCCGCCGTCAAATGAACTAGCATTCGTCTGTGCAAACGATACAAGTTTTTCGCAAGTACTTAGACTAGGCCTAAATACAAACACCCCACTATTAAAGCAGTCGGCCCACCCGACATCTGGAGCAGCAGAGAGCTCCTCATAATTGAACATATCATCAATGTTACTTAATACTAACGTATCCGAGTCCATAAATACACATTTACTGAACTGAGTTAACTGCCAACAGTGTAACTTAGTAAATGTAACATTTAACTCTGGCCTACCTAATAAAAGTAGATTTTCAGTATCATGACTATCAATCAAATTTACATACTTAACATAATCAAATTTATTTTTAAGTTGCTCTACTGCAACGTGAGAAACCTCTTTTGTGATCATCACAACCAAGCGACGCTTCGTTTTAACCTCCCGTAGACTGCATGCCAGCACCAGTGCTCCTAATGCGTACTTGTCGTTTGTGACCAAGGTAACGAAGGCTTCTTTTAAGCAGCTCTGTTCCTCCTTAGGTGTGATTTCATTTGAAACCTCGTTTGCAAGGACGTCGGTTGTCTGTAACCAGTCAGCTACCTTCTGTTTACAGCTTTCACCAGCAGATGGCGCCACATCCTGCCTGGACTCAACCTCGTCGTGACTGTCGTCGTCATTAGCACCACCAACTGTAGCCATCTCTACCTGCAGGCGTTCGTGTCTCAGCTTCATGGCCTGAAGTTTGAGTTCCTGTTCACGAATTTTCAGCTCCTGACTCTTCAGCCTTTTGCACTGTCTTTGCTGCCTTTGCGCATGGACGTGGTAGATGTTCTTAAAACACCTGCAGAAATTGAAGCTGCAACAGTAGCACGCCCGTCATCAGTGCCAGTTTGCCGTGCTGACGACTCTTTAAAACCGACTGTCTCTATACCACCGGGCTGACCGTGTGCACCAGCTAATTTACTGAAGCCAGGCTCTCCAAGCTCAGACTCCAAAACTCGCCGCACCAACTCTGCTTTACTACCAGCTACTATCAAGCCTTTTTGGCGTAAAATTGTTCGCATTTGTTCAACAGTTTTATTTTTTAACTCTAGCTCTCTTTGTTGATACATTGTCTTGTTTTTCTCAGGCCTAGAAAGATCTGGCTATGCGTTGAAGTAAAAACCTTCCTATATGCAAAGTAGGTTCACGCACCAACCTATAGCATACTACGCTGTCCACGTAGGCCAACTGTACAAAACGGCTGTCGAGCTCGTTGATTGTCAAGGTCGTTTAACATGGAATTGTTTGAGCTTTCAAAAACCAAATTCGAAGCTCGATTAAATTTTGCTCTTTCTTTGCTCTTTTTATTTGCCAAAACATGTCATTCCATCTAAACATAAGAAATTAGTGCCAAAAAATAACAATAGCCAAACGTCAATTTAACGTAATTAAGAGTTATACACTGCACTGTCGTATTAGTTAATACATAGCTGTTATTTTAAACTAAATTAAAATTTTTTTAAAGTAATTAGAGGACATACATACGTTATTATTCCCAAATCATGAGCAATTGTAACAGATAACGACAATACCTTATCAACCAAGGCATTTGTTTCGATGTTAATGTTGTAGAATCTGTTACTATGTCTGACCATTCAGCAGTTGTCTTTGAATGCCAAGACCCATTGTACACTAATGCGTAGACATTGTGTAAAATCCGTAACTACCAGAATGCAAAATGGGACACAATTGGGCGTCAACTATCTATTGTTAACTGGCACAATACTTTTGATTCCTGTGCTTCCGTACAAAGTTTGTAGGAAGGACAGGTTCTACAACATAATCAATGAAGCCATTGACAACAACGTTCCCTGCATGGTATTGTCTAGCATGCATAAAGGTAAAAGGAAACATAACACTAATTACCCTCCTTACCTGAAACGCATAATCGATAAGAAGCGCAAGCATTGAGCATGTAAATTCAAAACGTAATAATTCTGCTGAAAATAAGAAAGAATACACCGCTCTGAATAGCAAATTTAAAAAAGAATCATATAAGTTAGCTACTCGTGAACACAGAGTTTTAGCTAGTAATGATCGTAACAAATTGTTTAAGTACATTCGTAGAACAAGATGTAATGATAATGGCATAGCACCATTAAAAGATAAGCAAGGTAACATTGTTGTTGCTGATCTAGAATTAGCTAATTTATTAAATGACTGTTTTAGTGACTGTCATTACAATCTTTGAATTTTTCACCTGTTTCTGTCCGTAAAGCCATTCAAAAAATTAAATCTAAAAAAGTTGTACGCCTGACAGTTTACCAGCCATTGTTTTTAACCAGTTGATTGATATAATCTGTTTACCTTTATCAATGCTTTTTAAAGTCTCTTTTAGTCAAAGCAGCCTCCCATATGAATGGAAAGTAGCAGATGAAGTACCCATAATAAAAAGGGAAAGTTCCGACCCGAGCAACTGTAGACGTACTTCTCTTACTTACATCTCATGTAAAATCATGGAAATTTGTGTTTGTACAGAGATGCTAGCATTTCTTAATAGGCATAACTAAGTACCAGCATGGGTTTCTATCAAAACATTCAGGATGCACACACTTGTTAGAATCAATTTACGATTGGACTGTTGCTTTAAATGACAAAACATAAGTTGATATTATATATATTGATTTAAAAAGCTTTTGGTTCAGTTAGTCACTGCCTACTGCTAGATTGGATTAAAAGTTTTTTAACAGGGTGCTTACAAAAAGTTGTTATTGGTAGTAGTTCTAATTATGTACAAGTAACTTCAGGAGTAGCTCAGGGCAGCCTCCTGGATCCTTTACTGTTTATGTTATTTGTAAATGATCTGCCTGATGTCATTGGTAGTACTCATTGTAAACTATATGCAGATGGTGTAAAATTATATCACTGGGCTGACACTGGCAATGATAATATTGCCATTGATACACATTATCAAGGATGATCATTATTGTGATGATCATTTACCATAATTTTGCACTTATATTATTAATATTGCTTTTTAACTGCCTTGTCGCTTATGTACTGTACTTTGAAGATTACGAAATAAGTAAAAAATACTACAACACAACACCGCACCACACCCATCAACTCTGCACCAACACAACCCACACCCTATCACTCCACCACATTGTCCACACCACACCAAACCACACCATCCATACCACACCACACCACCCCAAACACACTACACCACACCTACCACCACTTACACCACTTCACCAACACCACACACACACTATCACCCACCACACCGTCCACAGCACACTCACCACATCAAATATACCATCACATGGTCATCATGATGTTGATGACGATGATGATGATGACGATGACGACAACACCTATAACAGTAACACACACTAGCAGAGCGTCATAGTTAAACCATCCAAATATATATACATAGGATGATTTTATACACATTATAATCTTTATTTGTCTTAAAAAAGTTAGACAAGAAATCAGGGACAATAAGGCAAAATGAAACAGACAAAAAGCAGTTTTCTGGTGATCGCGATACGAAGAGTATAAAATTGTAATAGTGTATAGCTGTATAGTGATGCCGTTGTGTGTTTCACAAAAGCAAAGCAATGTATAATAAATAGTCATAATTAGGCAATCTATAATATTCTCGATAATAAGCTTATTATAATTATTCATGCAGTCACTTTAATAATAGGAAGCAATGTCAATAAAGCCTGTGTTTTATTTTTATTTATGCTGTTTGAATTGCGTCAATGGCCATGCAATATTCAACTATGGAATTATCTTTATTAATATAATCGGTGCGTTGTACGTGGACTTGCGTTGCACAGTAGTGGTACGTTGCACATCAGTCAAAAATTTTCTTTACCCTGGGCCGCGCGCACAATATCGCCGAGTCACTGATGCAAGTCATGAATAACCTACTGACACTGAGCGTTAAAGAGTTGTGTAATATTAACAGTGAATTTTTACTTCCTAGTTTCTGTTTAGAGCAGGACAGACAACCGTTTAAGTGCGTAGTGAGCTACTCGTGACCAGTGATTTAGAAGCGAGATCAGCTGTTTGTCTGCGCAAATCTCAATATTGCGCGCTTGATTAAGCAGACTGCCTGGCGAAGCTTGAAAAATAAACGCGTGCTTTTCACCTGGAAAATAACAATTAAAGTAGCTTGCGAAGTTGTGAAAAATGAGATAAACTGCCGCTAGTCGTTATCCGTTCGAAAGACTCTTCTTTAATAAATTAGTGTAATTATGTAACATGTATTGTCTCGGGCTGTGCTGAAAAGTCTATTGGAGTTGTTAATTGCTTTGAAATACGGCCAAGGAAACATTCTTTAACTAAAGTAGCAGGAAAGTAACTTTAGGGTAAAGGTAAGTAACGGAAAACTTTTCAATGAAGACATCTAGTTAGTAAGTTTTAGTCGTGGTTGTTTGATAATTCGATTAAAATGTGATTAAGGAATCTGTTTATTCACGGAAAAGCTTCTTTTCGTAGGCGTATAACTTTAAACGTAATTACGCGTTCAAATCTGCTGACTACTATATTTTATTTATTTTTTATAAGTATATCATAGCCTTAATTTTCCAATTACCTTATGTAGCCACAGACATTACAAATCAACTGGTCTGTACGCTGCAGTCTGTAGTCAAAATGAAACTGAGAATTCATTCATTCAGCATTGCGCATTACTTAGGTACGTTGAGGAGTAATTCTTTATTAGTAATTATCAGTCTTTGTTTGACCCAACCCCGTATCATACCCTTTATTTAGCGGAAAATTATGTCCACAACTTGAAATGAAACACTAATATTTAAGTCAATATTATAGTAACAATTTTGTTAGTTTCTGGTAATTTTATTTTCGTTTTCTTAGTTAAAAATTAGAAAATTTTATGTATAGAATGTATTTTATGTTTATGTATTAATATACAGCACTGCATAACACTAATTTAATACTCGGTCTGGGGTGGCTGATTCGATAACAAATGTTTTTCTCCACCCCTTCCCGTTTGTTTGGCTTTTTTTATTTATATCTATCTTTCTTTGTATTGTTATTGGGATAAAAAAATAAATGATTTGATTTGATTTGAAAATAACAGTGAATACGCAGTGGGCAATTTTGGAACACACTGCATTTAATAAGAGTCCATATAACCGTTATGCTAGCAACTGTGAATTATCCATTATTGCACGGTCGGATTAACGTGTTTTGTGAAGCGCTTTTTGCAAACAAAACTATTTCTCATGCTGCAAAAATACGTCATCTCATCTAAAGTTCAGCGGTTTGGTCATGTATGTACGTGTTAGCCTAATGCTTAATTTATGCAGAAATTGTGTTGCACTCATTATTGCACAGCGATGTGATAAAATTGCAAAGCAAATTGTAGGCAGGACTAAGCGAATTAATCACTGGAAATAAAACAACAAGGACCTGTTACGCAGACAATCAATACAATCCATTTTTACTTTTTAGTGGGAAATAATTTCAATGCTTAAGAAATAGTTCTGCTGTAATAAATTTTTCTTGTAATAGTTCCCTTTAATAGATTTTCCTTTGTTAAGTTATTTTTATTGGAAGTAGATTAATGAGATCATCGAAGGGTCGTATTTTGAACATTATCTTCAGTCCCAGATTCATTCTAAATGGTCCAACTAACATTTTATCAAAATGTCGAAAATTGCTTTGAAGTCATGCAAGTTCAAATGAGCGTGCTTCTATTCTCACGTGATCTTAGATTAGCAAATGTTCACAAGATAACAACTTTGATCACAATGCTTTGGCATTAAAATGTTTCTTTTACAAATGAAGAATTGAAAAAATTTACGATCTATGCTGCAGACGCAAAAACTCTTACTTCTGTGTACCATTCCACGCTACGCAGACCTCAGTCAACATTTGTTTCAGTTCACTATACAGAAATTCCGCCAAATCTTGAAAGCCAAGGTGAATTCAATTGAACAAATGTCTGTAAAATTCTTGAAACAACAAGTTCATTGTGTGTTCTTCATTCACACAGGCGATTTTTTACGTACGACTTCGCGAGTAGACACAACAAGCAAGGTTACACGGTTTTTTTGTCAGCTTTTGCGCTAATAAACCCACAAGTTTAGCCAACTTAACCAAGGCAATACCTCGTGTTGTACAACTTTACAGAGGACAGTGAATTCATCATGTGTTTGTCCTGCGTATATTGGTCGATTGTAAGATTGTATACATAGTTAGCTAGAAATAAATGGGTAACACTGCTGCATCTGCGGCGAAAAGAGAGAGTGAAGTGTCCTTGAAAAAGGAGTATCAGACGACTGAGATAAGTAATAGTCAAACTTCATACAGGGAAGAGACGTGAAAACGATTATATATACGATTGGTATAAACCTAGAATAGAACAGGCGGGAGCTCAAACAAGCCGAGGTTATTTAGAGCAAATACTTTGTACGACTCTTAATTGATTTTGCCGAATGTAAAAATAAAATCTTTTACTTGGCTTTCATTGACTATCAGAAAGCATGTGACATGGTTAATCGAAACAAACTGTTGGAAATGATGGCTCTTAATGGATGCGGCTACAGGTATGTCAAAGCTATTGGCGAAACCTTGAAGAAATGTTCCAGTGTCATGGAGACCGAGACGTTTGGCTCTAGAAGAGGTGTTCAGCAAGGAGGCTCTACAAGCTGCTCATTGTTTACTCTGTTCGTAGATTACGTTATTGACTCAGTTAATGTGTCACCTGACGAGGAATGACTAGAATCTTTGCATCAGTTATTACTGATGGACGACACGGTTCTTGCCTCATCCATGCCTGCCTTGGCTGACAAGTTGAACAGACTGTACCATGCCGTAAACGAAATCGGAATGATACTTCATCCCCCTAAGTCCCAGTTTATGGTTATTAATTCTGAAGACACTGACCCCTTAAGTGTCGGCCCTTTTGTGTTAAAGTCGAATACACAAGGAGTTATGGCTATTTGGGATCCATAATAATCAACTCTTCTATAGATCACCAAGTTGAGACTCACATGCAAGCTAAACAATCATATATTCGTTTTACCCATATACGTTTTTTACCCATCGTCATTTTTAATCCAAAACGCAGGTGCGCCTTATGTTGCAAAAAGAACTGTCTGGCAAAGTGCTATGAAAAGCGCTATTCTCTATGGATCCGAAACCTGGTGGACAAAAAACCTATCATATGTTTCTCAGCCTATTTTACAGACTAAAAGAAATGTTTGGCGTGCGTCAACAGACTTGTACTGACATAGTTCATATTGAGAGTGATATTGCTTCGTGCAAAGCTGAGATTCAGGCACGGTAACGGAATTTCATAAATACGTACAGAACATCTAATCTTTATATAGAGGAAGTCCATTACAGAAAGCGTTAGTTCTTGTTGCCGTAATGATACATCCATGGGAAGCCAGCTCCGATTTCTAGATTCAATACACGGATATCCTAGAACTGACTTTTTAAAATTACGCAGACATGCTATTCTTTCCTCGCTATCAACCAGGAGAAATACCTACTTAGCCGTAAATCCGTCGCTAACCACTCATCGCATTTATCAGACATATGATGTGCCCGAACACGAAAGAATAGCCGCAACCGACCTGCGTCTGGGAGCTCATTATCTCCGAATCGAAACAGGACGCTGGACAAATATCCCCCGCCACCAACGTCTATGCATTTGTGGTCTTGTGCAAGACGAAGAACACATCGTGTGCCATTGTAGTTATACTAGTGATCTAAGAACTGATGGTGAAGCAGAGTTTAGTTCGTTAGATGCCTTTATGGACTGGACTTCACCCAAAGTGGTTGCTACTATATGCAATAACTGTCTTTCTAGGAGTTAAATAGACAGTAACGTTTGTAATGTTTTTCCAGCATTTGTTAACACATTAGCACATTTGTACATTTTTAGTCTGTCATGCGAACTTTCTTGTTGTGTTTGTGTGTGATTTGTTTTACTTGTTTTATTTTTATTCTATGCTAACGTTAAACGACTTGTTTTTTTTTCTGGACACAAGATGGATGTTGTTATTTTACTAGCAATAAGTCTCACTCCGTGTAACAAGATAATCTTTATCAATAAGTTACTACCAGTACTGCCAAGCTCGCTTCACCTATTTTACTGACTAGGTCTTGCCGGCTGCTGAAAATAAGATTTAGTCTCTGTACCTTATTTTGTTGCTGCGCAAAAAATGACCAACTGATGTGAGGCAGAGATGTGCGATCGTTGCAACTGTAACGACTGACGAGCGAACATTTACATGAGTAAAATGGCCATTTAAAAAGCGACTTTTCTAAATTAAGTGCAACAATATATAATAAAATCAAAGACGAGTTCAGTATTTTAGACCTAAAAATGGGGTTAGTTTTTCAGACCTGAAGATGTTACACCTGTTTTCATTCATAAGAATCAAATACGGTTTTAGTTGCATCGTGAGTACTGTTGTACTACTAGAAAATACTTGTTCTGTATAGTCAGCTACTATGGCCATATTTTACACGTTTATTCTTCAAGATTTTTCAGATTAAAACTGTTTTTAGCTGTTGTTGGTCCTGCAAGTTTCCAGGGCATTTTTTTTTTGTTTTTCGAATTCGTAAAGTCCTAATAAGTACGTTATGTACATTAGCTGTTCCATGGCTTGTTCTGCAGATAATATTGACTCAGTTCTAGAGAATTTACAGTAAATTTACGTGGCTCTTTTACTAGGTTCATTTTGTTGACTTGCGATTCAATTTGCTATAAGAAAGTGGGACTCTGCCGTTTCTTCACTAGTTGTTGATTATAAGTGGTAATAGAAAAACAAGGCTGCCAGTGTGCGAAGTATATGAACAGGGAAAGTAATATGAAGGAAATAAAGCAACCGTTATTCTTAAAACAATTATTCAATTATCTTAGAATGGTCAATTAGGTGATCATTACAGACATTCTAACCTGCTATTCTGAAAATATGCGAAAGTAAATGTGAGTGTTTCTCAAGGATGTTACGACGATCTGTAACAGCCAACGTTAACATTTAACTTACCTTTGATTGGACTTTTAGATAATGCCGGATTTTGCTAAACATAAGTGCTGAAACATTAAAAACAATTTCTATTGGATGAGACTTCAAGTGGATATTAAGCCTGTTTTTTTTCTGTCGTCTGATACCCGGCCTTGAGTTTCAAATTCCGAGCTATTGTTTAGAATGTAGCAACACCTGGCACAACTTCTTTCTCTTTCTTCTCCTCCTGCTATTCCTACTTTTCCTCGTGTGCTTTTTTCTGCTTCTGTAGTTGCTGTTGTTGTTGTCGCCGTTGTCGTTGCTGTTGTCGTCGTCGTCGTCATCATCATCGTAGTCGTCATCGTTGCTGTTGTTGTTGTTGTTCTTATCATTGTTATTTTGTTCAACAGTTTCTGCTGTGCTTATTACGTAAAACAAAAAACAAATGTATTTATTCAAGTTTCCCTGGATTTGCTTTTTCAAACTGCTCGATAAAATGATACATTTGAAGAAAAGGCACTGAATGCCGAAGTTTAAGCCAATATTTTACTTGGCCACATTCCGTGAATTCCAGATTGTATAAAATTATTTAATTGCACAAAAGATGTTACCAAAGCAAAATGGGTCACTTACAAATGCTATTCATAAAAATATATCATGATGAATTAAATAAACATTTATAAGAAAAGAGCTGCATTGTTGTGGTATATGTACTATTATGTTTAGATAAACCCGGCATATTGACATGAAGATCACGTGCCCTAGATTTAAGAAAGTTTTCACGGAATTTTTAAAGTTGGAGTGAAATCTGAGCAAAATGTGGCGCGCCGCTTACTGTGTTGTATGCGTTCAGATGTTCATTTCTTTTCATATTAAATCTCAAGAGTGGCGACATCTAATCTTATTGTTGTGCAACTATTTTGTGAAAGGTTGTTTTTAAACGAAGAATATGAAGGCTCTGCGTTTGAGAATACAAATGTTCATAAACTATGCATTACATCTGATAAATACGGAGAAATTTTAATTAGCAAATCACAATCACAGGTCCTAAAATTAGAGCAATTTCAAGTTATTGCTCTAATGCTAGTAATTATTGTTTGTTTTTTTTGAAAAATAAATATTAGTGTTCTGGCTGTGTTGTAATGGTGCAGGTATGTACAATGTACAGGATTAACTTTGAATTGCCTTGATCACAGGAGAATAGGGTGGCCTAGTGGTCTAAGGCCATTGCCTTAGAAGCAGAAGGTCCTTGGTTCGTTTCCACGCTGTATTACAACTTTTTTGCATTTCTTGGTTTTCAAGTTTGGTATCAAAATTTAATTATGGGTTTTTTGCACAATTAAGTATATATACAAGATGAGAACCCTCTTAATAAACTTTTTATATGACATCAGTAAGAAAAGAGAAGAAAAACAGGATAGCAAATAACAATAATTTACATAGTTATCCCATATTTACCATGCAGTGTGTGTTTTTCCCATATTAGAGCACGATGTTATACTGCAGATTTGACAGTTAAGTGAGCAGCAATATCCCACGTCAGCTTACATAACTTATCCCGGTTACATGGATACTCGTAACCTACAACATGTGTTCTTACTGTTGTTTTTTTGTTATTATTGTGCTTTTTATTATCATGTTTTTGTTGTCATCGTCTCTGCTACGTTTCATCCTATGTACAGGATCAATGTTTTTTATGTTGTATGTATTATGTCTTAAATGCACTCAATGACATGCAGTACCCTCAATGCGTACGCTAAACTATGGTATATACGATGTGTTTTGCCCAGGTTAACGAAAACCATAGAAAACCATTAGATGTCAGTTCTAAATATAACTTTATTCTAAAAAATCGCCAACCACTAAATTAAATGTGATGGAGTAATCACAACAACAACATCTCAAAAGAATCTCAAAAGCTCTTAACAACATCTTACACGTGGAAAGATTTTATAATTCGATGATATCTGTAATTTATGTTTTTGAAATAACATTGAAATTCGATAAAGGAGCTTTTCAATGGTTTGCTCTGCTATGAGTAGATCACTTGCGTGCTTCTATTGTATTAATTCTTACCGATTGCTATTATAGATAAGCCTGCCGTATACAAACTGAACTAGATTTTTAAAACCAGTTGAATTCTTGCCTCAAGTTACACGAGTATACTTATTTCAAATCGCATAATTTTAGTATTTTACAGTGTTCTGTTAACAACAATTATTACAGCTAAGTCTGCTCATGTAAGCAGTAATTCGCTTATTACTCTAAGCTAGATGGATAGAGTTAAACTTATTGCATTAATCGGCTTAGATTAGCGTTTAATCCTGTAATTATTGCGTGCCAGCATAACAACAGACGAAGTGTTACAAGGCTTTTCAATTGAACAATTTGTTAACTTGAATTAGGCTACAATTAATCATTATGATGAGATCCACTGACATTTTAGGTGAATTTTATATAAATTTGTAAAACTTTTTATTTTATTTTTAATTTTCCAATGTCTGAAGGACGTACTCTCTTGGTTGTTTGTACTTGGCTGTTATAATATTATTCTAAGTCAGAGTTTATCGTATGTAGAAAGTGTTTCATAATTGTGGTGCCCAACAAACTTTGCAAAATCTTTTGGCTTCGATAATTTTATTTGCGTTATTTTTCCACTTCTTTAGAAAAATTCTGCAGAAAGTTTACGCGATAATGAAGTACCTATTGTAACTTCAAATTATTACGGAACATTAGCAGTGCACACGCACGCTTATAATAGCCGTTTTCATAGTTGTGGTATTACCAGAAATCAGTGTCAAAAATAATCGTATTAAACTCTTAACCTTTTACTGCCGGTGATAATAGAATTTATGTTCCGTAACTACAGTATTATGCTTATTATGAGTTATTATTCGCTGTCAAAATGTCAGTAGTTGCGTGAACTCAGTGCAAATAAGAGCGGATTTCATGGGGGCGAACCTCAACCCCTTTCGTTTTCCAAGGTCCTTCAGTCTTTTTGGGAAAGTGTTACTTTTGAAATGCAAAGTTGCATCAAAAGTATGCGAAACGATATCCCAGAATCCCTTGTTATGAGATTGCTCCCACAACTCTCCTACCGTCTAACTAGGTGCGCCTCTGTCGGGGAGTGTCTCTTCTGTTGAAATCGCTAGCATGTGTGAACTGAACTATTCACTATAACTATAATATGTCTATGACTGACGCTAGATCCGGTGTTAAGCACTGGCATCTAGTTTATAATCTTCTTTTTTGAGCTTTACTAGTCTAATCTCTGAACATGACTAATCCTAATGATTAGACCAAGGTAAATAATTATAGACGCTTTTACTGGGTAACCTGCATCAGACGATTAACTAATGTTTGTAATTGTCTCAGTTCACTGAAGATGCCTTACTTAAATAGTAGCCTGTGATTACGTTTCTAGGGTAATTTTGGGTACTAGGGGAATTTCTCTGACGGTGAACTCGCAAGTGTGAATTCCCTTGCGAGTTAATAGCGCCAAATTATTGCAAACTCTCCGACAGGTGCTGCGAGTTCATTTCTTGTGAGTTACTGTCTGCTGTGAACGCCTCGACGAGTTACTCTCGACACTTCTCGCAGTGAACAGCGAATCAGGTGTCAGTTCGCGCTTACTGTCCGAGACTAACTCACAGAAAGTTTGCTGTCTAGTCTGAACAGGCTTGTGAGTTACTTGTTTGGCGAGAAAACTCGCTAGTCTGAATGCATATAAAGAAGGTTGCGACAAGAAAGACTAGAGTATTGAAGGTGCTGTCAGCAACTGAAAATATGGGAAATGATAACAGCAACCAACGATGGGAAAACAAGAGCAGGATCATCACCGCCGTTTGCAGTGACAGCTCTAGCTTAGTAATTTCTTGTAGAAGAATCTCGAGATGGTCATTCTCTTCCATTTATGGCGGCAAACACGCAGTTTTAATAACCTCACTTACATAACATATAACAAAGTACATGTCTGGGTCAAGAAGAAGCTAATGGTGCGGCCACACTTCATTCTCTGGTCAAGTGGTTATCGTGAATGCTGTTCACACTCTTCAGTCATCAAAACTTTCGTTTGCACTACGCAGGGAGCAGTCTTGATGGTTTTCATACTAAGTGATCTTAAATACCTATGTAATAGTTATGTAAGCCTGTAAGGTCAAGTACAGGGGTCTTGTTAGGTCAACATGATCTTAAATTGAGGTCATTTAGCTTTGGAGCAAAAATATGATGAGCTTTGTTTACATGCACTGTATATGAACTAATAAAAAACTCAAAATGGTTAAGAAAGAGATATTGAAAATATGGAAAACATAATAAAACACAGCTAGATTGTCGTCAGTGAGATAAAAATGTTATTTGTAGTTTCCATGAGCTGTTAAAATGGAGTTCAACATAAGTGATGTTTTACTGCTTGATTTGCTTCTAAGTTTTTGAATCCTTGTTGATGAAAAGGATAGCTCAAAGAATCGTTGCAAATTTCATGTTTCGAAGTTTGTATTAGAAAAGCAAAATTAATTTTGTTGATGTAATTTGGTTTAGTTTAATTCGATACTTTAAGTTGTGACAACGTAGGATATTGTTACTTAGCAATTTGGCTGAAATTAGCGTTTCAAAGCTCTTATCTACAAGTCAGTTGCAAGAAAACCTACAATAATCAGAACATTGAAGAATAACAGTTCGTCAAAATAAATTCACACACAGTTTTATTTCTTGATTCAGTTACGCAAAAACCTCCCCCTTGCTTATCACATTCTTTAGCAAATGCGTTTAATTTATATAAAATCACAATAATTTTACTCCTCCTTAACTTGGTATGACATTATCAGTATGTGAAATCATGTTCAGTTTAATTCTATTGTTAGCAGTTCGTCCTTGACCTGGTACAATTGATGGTAAGTCGTACATTGAACTGTTGGGGGTTGCCTGTTTTGTTTACAAAACTTATTGACACGCTTTTTCATGTTTATTCTGACTGGTTGCGTATAATGTCAGGATGTAAGATTACTCTAGCTGACTATATAACAACTGCTTAAGTAATTATTCTACATTCGACACGTAATTATGACAAAACAAAATTTCAAAAGACTTGTCAGTTTAGGCAAATCTGAATTTAGAATGTTTGCCTGTATAAAAAGGCCGCAATCCAAGCAGTGTGTGCTGGATGTCAGTACATTAAATATTACAAAATTCACTGTAGATTAATTAACTTGATTAATTAACTAGGCCCTGCCACAGGCAATTCAAAGACCAGACAGGCAGACAAGATGTAAAATTCGGTTGCGCTCCACCCTTTCTCTTGTATGACTCGCGTAAGAAAAAGAGGTAACCGCTTACCGAGAACATGAACTAATTCCACTTGGGTGGGATTCTCTTTTTCACACATGTGCACCTGTTCAACATTGCAATTAAGAACTTAATCTGATTCAGAAATTCCCTTAGGCATTTTCGTTTTTTCAGTCACTTTAAACTAGTTTTGTTACAGTTTTTATACTGGCTTGCATTAGGAGGTTTGCGTGTGAGTAAATATGCAGTAAAAGTGGTTTTGTATTCATCATCGACACTCGGTCAGCTTAAACGACTAATGATTTAGTTTAAACCGTCAATTATAAACGTATAACTGCTTACGTAAGTGCAGCCTCGAAATTATACTTAAAACATAATCGTAATTATGAAAAATGTCGTTGCCAACGCCGTTATCAATTTTGCCGTCCTTAACACTCTCGTTATCATTATCAACATCATTATCAGAAGAATTAATATTTTTGATCAAATAGAATGTATTCGTACTTATGGTTTTTTGGTTACTCGCTTGCAAAATATAAAGATCTCTCTCTCTCTCTCTCTCTCTCTCTCTCTCTCTCTCTCTCTCTCTCTCTCTCTCTCTCTCTCTCTCTCTCTCTCTGTATATATATACATATACATATACATATACATATACATATACATATACATATACATATACATAACTCTGTTAAGTTGTTTGATACGCTGTAATGATGATGATGATGTTGTTGTTATTATTCTTCGTGTGTTTATGTATTTAATGTTGTAACGTCACAACTGTGTTACTTAGTATTCAAAATGTTTCGAAAAAAATAGACATGACAACGATAAATGGTGCTCTAAAATGACATCCTAGCTGTAGGGCAGAAAAAAGCTCGACACGTATCCCAGTTTTTAAAATAACTCAATTAATGCTTCGTATTCGGGATTAGTTAAGTAAGTCAGGTAAAAAACCTAATATATCGTTAAATAAGCCAATTAATGTTTCGTATTCTCTAGAGTAATTAGGAGTTATGTAAGGTGCACATATGCGCTTTCACTAATGATATTAAAAGCCGACATGTACGTTCTCATGTAAAAAATCAATAAAAATGACATTAACGATGTCAACGTTTCGTTACAACATTCTCAATGCAGTGGAATGTGATGTACCTTGGTAGAGATGGCACTATAATCATATATTGCCGTTGGCAAATTCATCTGATAAATCATAATATCTCGTAACTTGTGACCTAAATATTTCTCAATAATTAAATTTGGACTATTAAAGACACCTCAGTAAGCAATTTCCTTACTAAACGCATTCATTTTATTAGACTTGTATTTACGAGCGTGGGATGAGTTGTCCTAGCGCCGCCAGTCTCGCTACTTCACCATATTTTTATGATCCATGAAGAATCTGAAATTGTCGCATAATTGATTTATTCTTGACCTTCTGACATCTGACATATGGCCTCTGGCAGTAAAATTTATGTCTCCTGGTAGAAAGACTTGTGAGCCTCTTTGATGTCGCCTGAAAAGTTTATGGACCTGCATTATACTTTTTATACATATAGAATTGATATTTACATTATAGATTTAGTTACTTATATTACTAAATATTATAAAACTGTTGCTTAAGTATAATGGGATGGAAATGACGTCATTAGTGATGATGACCAACAGTGATCACCTGTAATTAGCTCGATGCCATTACGGGATAAATTCTATTTTTTTAAAAATGAGTGCTATCCTAACATCGTTTTAGTTATAGTAAGATTTTCCATGGAGAGTCCATTGTAAATGGCGAACTAGTCAACTATACAAACTGTTTGCGCTATTTCTCGTACAAAATTTATTTATTGCTTGCCTGTAATGCACAACAAAACAGCTTTTAGTTGTTTTAATTGCGACAAATAACAAGATACTTGTTACGATTGTACACTTGACATAGAGACTACTAATGATATGCTGAACAGTGTGCACTGGTAAAACACTTCCTTGTTTTCACTCAGGGAAGTAATTACAAATAATTTATTTTCATTTTTCAATCAATCAAAATGTTAATATGATTAATTGTGTAATTTCACCTGTCATACAGAATTGTCGCGTCTCTCTTCCTCACTCCTTGATAAAGAGATAATATTCTCTGTCTCTCACTCTCTCTTTTTCTGTCGCTCGCTCTCTCTCTCTCTTTGCCTCACTCTCTCTCTCTCTCTCTCTCTCGCTTTCTGTCTTTGCCTCACTCTCTTGGTTTTTTTCCCACTCGTGCCGTCCTTCTTTCTGCATTTGTTTTTCCTCTGTCTTTTTTCTTTCTTCTCTCCTTGCCTTTTGCCTTTCTGTCTCTCCCTATCTCCCCCCTCTCTCTCTCTCTCTCTCTCTCTCTCTCTCTCTCTCTCTGTGTGTGTGCGTGTGCGTGTGTGCGTGCGTGCGTGTGTTCCCTTTTCGTTACCTACATCTCTCTTCCCCTTTCCAGCGTCCACTGTCTTTGCCTGTCACACACACACACCACACCACACACACACCACACCACACACACACACACACACACACACACACACACACACACACACACACACACACACACACACACACACACACACACACACACACACACACACACACACACACACACACACACACACACTTTTTGTCTATCTATCTATCCATCCAAATATCTGTCCTTCCTATCTTCTTTCCTAATGCATTTCTATACTTTTTCTTTCACTACTTCTTTGTTCAATTTTCGAGCCTTCTACTGTTTCCGCTAACAAATGTCTCTTTTCCTTCATTACAATTATTTATTGACACCATCCTTTTTCACTACATTCACTTTGTTTCTTTGTTAAGTTGGTTTTCTTTCTTAGTGTATACCCCCTCCTAGCTAATGGTTGCACAGACAAGCTCTTCGCCAATCATTTTCTCATTTTGCACTGCTCATGACATTTTTCACTAGACGTGATTCATCGTAACACAGACATATACAATTGCTGACAACCTGAAGTACAATTATTGATTATTTGACAATGCATCATTTTGTGTGCAGAACGTTTTTAAAATACTCGTATCACTTTTAGACGCAAACGCACAAAGATCGGTTCACTCTTTCGTAATTATTTACCAATTTTATAATCATTAATAAACAAATCCAGTACTACGTATCAGTATCAAACTGTTCTGAATAAAATTAATTATCTTGTGAAAATTATGCTGAGCTAGTTATTGACTATTGTTGAAGTAATTTATGACAGATAAACAATGAGCACTGAAAGAGAATAGGACGGGCATTAATATATTGGGTCACCCAGAAACAGTGATTGATTATCAATGCAACTGTTTTATTTATAAGCAAATTGTCTGATGTGTTGACATATGCAGGTTTTGATACCATTTACTTGGCTGTTGCAATAACTGGTTAGATGTCATTTCGTCGTCCATTTTGGCCGTCCCGTTTTTTATGCAGGTTCGACACTCTGTAAACTGGAAACCATCAATCACTACCAGAACCTTCTTAATGAATAGTTGAGGTGAGACTGGGATCTTGCTCGTATCGAGAATAATGCTCTAAGATGACACACTGAATATGTGGAAGCCACTTTCGCCTGCGCATCAGACTAGGCTGTGTATTTATTCATTTCTGCTCAAGGTTCCCGTGTTTACCTTGAGCGAACGTCAACTAAATCCACACGTATAAAAATATTGTACTTTTGAAGTTTCTAAATTCAGGTATCATCCAATCACTGAATTAGGTTTAATCGACTTGATCACTTTTAAAAAACTGTTTTTAAAAAACCGTGTTACAAAAATAACATGCTGCATAAATAATCGAGATTACATTTTTGAAAAGCGTTCATATGCAGTACTGTTTGTACAGTTGTAGATCACTCTACCTTCAGCATTCTACTTAACGTATTGACAGGCAAACGTAAATGGAACATTGGGAAGAAATATTAGCATCCACCTATATTTTAGGCTCTTTAGAACCGGTAATCTTACATAGTAATGAACAGGATGATTCAATACCACACGAGTTTTCGCAGGAAATTTCGACACTACATGGTAGCCAATTGTCTGAAGTGTCAACAGATCATCAGCGTTCTTCAGCCTAGTCCAACATAAGTGTAAACTCACCTTTATATAATGTCAAGTGGCTCTTACACGCCTAAGCTAAAATGTCCACATCTCTAGGGACGCAGGCTAAAATATGTGCCTTACTTTCAACTATTTAATAATGAAGAATCATTGTTGTCTCTTAGCTTCTAAACGGCCTGGGGGTGCGAGTGAAATGTGAGCTATTACTCACCCTGACAAGTGACAACTTTCTTTTTGCGAACTGCAAGTGTGACCCAGTTCCTCAAAGTTGGTAAGAGATTTGTCATTACAAGAAGACGCGTTGACATCTATAACGGTCTGCATGACTTGTGTTTACGATTGTCTGTAATTATCATTTAGCGACTGCTTGCGGTCGTTCACCGCCCAGATGGATTTCAGTGCTGGTGGAAGTCGCAGTTTTAAAGTTTTTAAAAAGTGGGTATTGTAAATAGTTAATAAACTAAATTTACATCGAGCAGAATTGGTGGGACATTTCTATTAGAGGTGTGATTTATAGTCGAAACAGTGGCTTTTAATAAAATTATTTTGTTCACTCGCGTTAATGAATCATCCTCTGCCGATTCACTGTTTAGAGAAGAAACGGTGCGCTTAAATGGTAGGAGAAGTCATTTGGTTTCTGTAAAACTAGTAAATTTTAGTTTTGATTAATTCGAATCGAGGCTTGAAAACTCAATTAGCGTCTCAGGAATGGGCTCAAGTACTTGGGCTTTATTTGCATAAATGCCTTTCGTTGTTAGATTGCAAATGTTTGGCAAATTTTTGTTAAATATTAAGCAATAATATAGGATCAAAACGTGGACGCATATAGATGATTTATCATTTTCATAAATGTTTTTAATGGTTTATAGAAAAGTTCTTTTACAACGCTCGCATCATCAGTATATAATAGTATCAGACTGCTTGGCAAATATTAAATCACAATATTAAAGTTGCAAAATAAATAAAAACTTATTTGTGTTGGGTAAACAATAAAAAGTTTGGTAGGCCTACAATAAAGGTGTAGACTTACTTAGTGTATAAACCTAGAAGTGTGAAACAGCGTAAACTCACCTATTCAATTATTGTTTTGTTTTGTGCAAGTTTATGCAAAATTATATATAGCAGTGGACACTTGATATGCTTGTGGTGCGTTAAGTAAAAAAGCGACTGACTGCCACTACAAACAGTTTGCTTCTACTATTTTATTTTATATACTCTGTGCTTAATTAATGTTGTCACTATAAGATTTGAAAATGTTTTTAAGGATTTTCTGTCCCTTTTCACGCTAAAGTAGTTTAAATGGAGCGCAAATGTAAATATTTCCGTGTTAGGCCTATCGAACTAATTCTCATCTGGTTCTATTCAAGCGCACAGTAACGATTATAAATATTTATAATAAATTTGAATGACAAGAAAACAGGTACCTGAAAGCTTCAGGAAAATCGCCTTGAAAATTATATTACTTTACAGCAATGTTAAAGGGAATTTTTGTTTGTTTTCATTTTAAGTCTCCCGTAATACTGTTCCGACGGCGCCATAACGTAACATCAGTTTCGCAAACATAAATCAGGCGTAGGAAAGGCAACATCAAGTTATGTCCCAAAAAACTTTCCGTGCAAACCTATATTACTTCGCATTTCGCTTTCCTGCTGAAAATACTTATGTGACTAGAAATAGTAATTTAAAGTGTTCCTGCCAATTGGTAAAATGTCGCTGACTCACTCTCCAGGGTGCTTCACTCACTAACCAACAACGTATTTTTAATCTTAGTGACAAGATACAGTAATTTAAAATTTTACTTAGTTAGTAACATGCGTACAACAAATGCTCTGATTATGTTTCCAAACTTCAAGCAATGTTATCTAAACTTGTATCAAACGACCTAGCTTTACAATGGCTGTGCTTAATGATCATCGCGGGAGTTTAAATTTACAAGTTTTATACAGTATTACTGCCGACGCAAGCCCTGCATGCAAAAAGGCAGTATGTAAGTGGTATAAAATTTCAAGACGAATTTTTTAAGCTTTGTGTAAGTGCAGGGTTTTTTGTGCTTTTAAGGCTTTATTGATTAAGGCGCACTGAAACGCAAAGTTTGTCGTCTTTGACTGTTTTCATTTTTTTCTGATATTCTTGCCTTTGCAATGTTGTTGAGGATGTCAGTTACTGTCTAGTTGAAACTAAATGATGAACTTGAACTAAATTAAGTTAAGAATGTTTTTAGTGTGAACTGACACAAGTTTAGTGCCTACGATAGAGTAAAATCCAAAGCATTTATTTTTTCATTTTCAGAAATTCTCGGACTGCTAAAATGTTGACGGAAGAGAGTAAAAAGGGGGCGTTGATTCGTCACCAGCATCGACACAAACTTAGCAGTCGGTTCGACATCATACGCAACCTTGGCAAGGGAACTTATGGAAAAGTAAAGCTAGCGCTGGACAAGCAAGCCACAGCCCAGGTAAGAGCAATGCTTTTCTTAGATTGTGGTGTTGAGTTGGGTAAGCAAGTAAAGCAAAAGGAAGCAGAAATGTACGCATCGAAAGGTTGGCTGGCTGGTCGACTGGCTGGAAAGCTGATTGAATGACTTGAATGATTGTATGAATTAACGATCAACCGAACGAACAAGCGGGAATGCAAACGAAACAATGAACGGATTAGCAGACAGACAAATGCGCAAGTAACTAACTGTTGCCTTTATGGGATTCAGAAAGCAAGAGCATTTATTGTATTTGAGGGGAGGGAGTGGGAGTAAGAAGGTTTGAAATACATTGTTCTTGTATACAAAAATAAGAACAATGCAACACAAAGTAATATCGATTATGGTCCAAGTGGTGGATAAAATGAGGAACAGAAAGAAAAAGCTAAAAATGTAATAATTTCATAAATAAAAGACAATAATATGTGTAACTATGTAATACTGTGTACTGCTTCGTATATTCACTGCCATAAGCACACAGTTATTTTGAAATGCGCTTACAAATACTAAAAAACAAAAAAGAGTTACAAGTAACCTTTATTTTTGTAGCTGTACGGGTCCCTACGTGAACGTTGTGCACTAATTCTTGGAATGCTGACTGACCACGCCACCTCTCCTGCTTAATTACTCTCATTTATAATTACAAGTTTACTCGTTGCTAATAATTAGACGCATTCGTGACCTCATGGCGTGCTTAGAGGCACGATTTGCATAAAACTTTTGGACTTTTGAGCCTTGAAAATGTTTAATGAAGACCTTCAAATTTGCGAGGTTAAAAGTTTACGACTTTGCCTTAATTACACAAACTAACTGGTGGCTCATTGACGTTTTCGTAAAACGAGAAATAAAACGTGTTCTTCATGTTACAGTCAAACCGCGGGGTGATAGGGCCTTCTTTTTTATACAAAGCAGTACAGTTTATGCTATTTGCACATATACTGTTAGTTTACTATGGTAGAAAATTTTGGCGCTGAATAAGACATCTAAACAAATTAAAATTTGACACACAAAATCGTTTTATAAACAACTCAAAAATAAAAATTTGGAAGGTTTAAAAATGGATTACGAATTGTCTGTCCTTTTCGGTCACTTACGGGTGTATTCTGTACCGACTTTACAGGTTGTTACCCACAAACCTATTATGTAATTTACATGTACGCATTTTAATTGAATATCTGACAGTGTAATTAAACAAGAATAATTGTAGTAATAGAGGAATGTACTCATTACCATTTCCTAATGTGACAGTGTTGCCAGCTGAATGTATGAATGGTGACTAATTAATAACTTGCTAGTCGTTCATAATGTGCAATTAGGTCGTCATAGTACGCATATAAAACACATCAAAAAATGTTCGCGCATTGTTGATAATTTGTGGATCCACGCCTAGAAGATTGTAGTTTGATATCTTCATTTAGGGATCCAAATTTATAGTGCACAATTTATGATTACTTTTGTCCCAGCTGTCTGGCACATAAAACTCGGTAAAGGTTTATTCACAAAACCCGCTTGGCCTAAATCTGATCACTTTTCAATTTTTATTTTATTTATTTTTTGTTACTTTTTATCAGCGGGAAAGTAGTTTTTTAACAGGTACGTGCATGACAAAGGTTCACATGCAGCTAATCTACACTAGTTTCTTTACTTTTTTGACAAAGTAGCAGTTTCAGTCGTTTCGGCAAAGCTTCATCCACAAGGTTAATGTAGTCTGTGAAAAGCTTGAAGCGCTTAAACTTATCAGTAATGTATTTACTAATACGAGAATGCTGTTACTATGTAACAGTTGCTACGTTAGTTTTCATAAGCATTTACAGAACGCGCGTATTCTTAGTTTAAAGAGAATTTAAATGCAGCGACCACAATTTTTTCCTGCAGGTGGCAATAAAGGCGATACAAAAGAATAAAGTTAAGAATAGTGAAGATCTTCTGAGGATTAGACGGGAGATTGAGATCATGTCCTGTTTGCAGCATCCACACATCATTCACGTTACTGAAAGTTTGTTTACTTCTGTTTTTTATTTTGTATTTATGCTACATCATAAATTGCTTTAAAAATTGTATGACTGCAGTACAGTATACGAGATTGTGGCACCATCTGTAGGCTGTCCCTCAATAGACAATATCCTAATGTAGATTACAAGAATTTAAACGAATTCATTCTTTTTATGTAAAGAAAATTAATACGTTGAAATTGTGTTTTGAAATTTTAAATACGTTCGATATTTAGCAAGTGCATAATTTAAGTGTTTTTATTTTAATATTTTTTTCATCTTCTGTGTGCTTAATGATAGTCGTGTAATAATGCATTTATTTAATATGACCGTAAAGATCAGTTACCCCATTTGTATATGTGATGTACATGTAACTTTTATTATGGTCAGTAAACTATCTAACTAACAATAGGTGACTTTCCTTGTTTCTTATTATTAGTTTTTGAAAGCAAACAGAAGATTGTTTTGGTAATGGAGTATGCCAGTGGTGGCGACCTCTATGAGTACATCAGCAAGAAGAAAGAGTTAACGGACGAAGAGGCACGACGGATATTTAGACAGATTATTTCTGCTATCCACTACTGCCATCAAGTGAGATAATCTTGTACTAATATGTCTACAAATTATTAGTTTGCGTGTAGCATTGAGTTTTAGGACATATCCTTAAAGAGAAGGCCTTCATTAAGTTTGAAAAAATGTATCATTTAGGTACTGATGTTTTTTTGTTCATTGTTTCAGCATAACATTGTTCACAGGGACCTTAAATTAGAAAATATCCTATTGGATGAAGCCTACAATGCCAAGGTATCATTGATTTTTAATTACCAATTTTTTTCTCTTTCTATGAGGGGTATTTGTTTGTATTGTCTGTCAATGAACAATCATTGTGAAACAATCATTTTGTTTGCCTTTTTTTCTAAAAAGCAAAGCTCCACCCACATTTTAGCCTGCGATGAATGATTTGTTTATTTCTTTTGTGAGACTTATGTTCTTTTTTCAAAATTAAAAAATTGACATTTTTTCGTCTTTATTTAAATTAAATTATTGCTATAGTTATCGATTAACAACACATGTAATTCACATTTTTTACATGAGGCAAACTGGCATTGCAACATAGTAGCAATTGTTTATGATCCTAAAAGGTGATCACTCTGATGATAAGAATAATAGTACCAAAATCAGCAATACTGACACTGACAGTTACAATACCATTGACAGTGCAACATCAATGTATTTGATATTATTTATTATTAAGTTATCTGCTGGTTAGATTTCAGATTTTGGGCTTTCAAATAAATACAACTTTGAGTCAAAACTGAGTACATTTTGTGGCAGTCCCCTATATGCATCACCAGAGATCGTAACAGGAAGACATTACTGTGGCCCTGAGGTAAGACCCCCTCTTTTCACTCATAAAAATCGGAAGACAAGTTTTTCTGCCAATTTTTCGCTCATTTAGCAGCTTTAGGGCACAGTTTTTTTACACATTTTCACTTACTGTGTTTTAGTAGCTTGAAACTTGTTGTCTAATGTTGGGTTTGTAGAAGTCAAATTACGGTGTAATTACTGGGTATTTTCTTCAAGTGAGGCTTAATGTTATTTTTACAGTTAAGTGTTGACAATGTTAGTCATTATATCTTTCAAAGACAGTAAGATGGCATATGGCAGTTATGTTGTGCCTAAGTTATGGTGACCCAGCTACATCTGTGAGAATGAAAAACAAAACAATTACTGCGACTCTATATTTTGAAAATCTTAGCCAACAGGTTTTAAATTACTTCCTGTAACTGGTTATATGCATTGAAAACTTCTTTTAGTCTCAGTTTCTGAGCAAGATCTTAGTGGCATTTGCTGTTATTATATTGATACTTAAAAGTGTCTCACAAAAAATAAAAAACACATGACTTGGGATTGTTAAGTGCTCTTGTTTTTTTGACATTAAGAATTCTTTTAGTGCTAAAAGCGATTTACTGTGCTTAATCACCCATCTAATTTTTCATTGAACTTAATAGTGCTTTACTTTTACCATTTGATGCATGCATTTAGACATTGTTGTATTGGTAACCTGATTTCAAGTCTCATTTGTTGCCCTTGTGGTAAGTCTTAAACCACTTGGTCACTGACGTCCACATGTTTTCTTTGACCTACTTCTGCTTTGTTCATTGAAATTTTGCATAATGACTTTTATAATACCACTACATTTTCATCATTTTTATTCATTTTTTATAATTTTTAGCTTTTTTCTTCTCTTCTACTTACATTATTTATTTACACCCTAATTTAACCCGTCATCTTTTTTCATTGCGCATTTCTTTTTTCTGCCCCTAACCTCTAACAACACACCACGCATTGCATTGCATTGTTTCCAAGTTCTAGATTTTAGCTCAGCTGCAAGCAGTTACATGATAAGTAATTGTAATAATTTTGTTTTCAATTTGTGCAATTGCATGTAATACATCTATGTATGGATTTGTAATGGTGTTTTTCTCTAATAAGCAAAGCAAAGCTAGAAAGTCTAGGAGACTTTCGAAAATTTGTTTCTTTTCAGGTATAAATAAAGTTTTGACAGCTTTTTCAGTTTTTTAAAACTATATTTTAGTGAATAATAATAATGCATAAGTTTATTATTTACAGGTTGATATCTGGAGCATAGGTGTGATTTTGTTTGCTCTTGTATATGCCAGCATGCCTTTTGATGGCAGTCAGGGTTTCAGACGTTTGGCTCAGCAAATACTGAAGGGTTCCTACTTGGAACCCAATCCACCTTCAGGTAATTTACCTATTGATGATTATGTCACGAGAGGTGGCAGTGGGTGACCAGTATGGTCTGTAACTGGTATAATGAGATATCAAGTGCAAACACAATTGTAGTTCATTTAAACTGTAACAAACAGTGTATTTTGTTGATAACTTGCTGTGCTGCAACCAGTTTTGCAAAACGAAAGTTTGTACATAGCCTGACAGTAATCAGGACCGTAAATAAACATTTCAGCACATTTACACTAATTAATTAATTACTGAATTAATATTACATAATATGAAAAATTCATATTACACAAATCCACACAGAGGACAGTCTAAATGTTTCTAATAAAAAGATGTTAGTATTTTCCTCAGGGCTGTCCTATTATGCTTTATAAATAATAGATGCTTGAAACTGTACCAGTTTTTGCAAAAATTTTCGGTAATTAAGAATCATCAACAGTTTGCAATTTGGCTGCAGTAGATGCGGTAGCCACTAACAAGTCACAAATTGGTATGCTGGCATTAAGAACATCTTAACATTTAAATACTATTATGTTTATAAAAACAGCGGAAAATGGGTACCTATGGTCGATAAGTAAATAATAAAATCATTTCCGTGTCACGTTTCTACAGAAAAATGACTTACTCTGCGCTACAAGCAAAAAAGACGTCAAATTTTGACTTTGCCAGAACTCTAATATCCTTAGTGCTGCGATCAGAAAATGGTAATGTTATCCAAATGAAGTAACCACCATCTGGTTCGGTTATAGTAGCCCCATCTGGCAACTCGTTTTCAGTAATTAATTAATTACATTTACACTGTGGGCAGCATGGCAATGTAGGAACTACGGTCACATTTTTAAAACATTTGGCAATGTATAAATTTGAATTTTTATTGTGCTGACAACATAGCTGTTAACTTGTTACCTACATTTTTTTGATTGTTTTTAATCACATTTCAGCATATTCACTGTAATATGCAGATCAAAACAAAATGGTAGTGTAAAAATTGCAGCCGTGAGGGTCAATTCATATGCCGTTCATGAAAAATGTGTTTACCAGTTCACAAACTCATTCATTAAGCAAGAGTATTTTATTTTCAGAGGCTTCAAGTCTCATAAGGAAACTGTTGACAGTCAACACTGCAGACAGGATTAAACTTGAAGATGTATTTCAGCATCAGTGGGTGGGCCTCCACCCACCAGGTAAGGTCAAGGTGATACCACTTCGCATGGACGGGACGCTTTCGAAGATTCCATCTTTCATCGAGGAGACAGACAAGTGTGCAAAATCTGTCAGCAAGGGGCGATCCAAAAATAAGCCAGTTAGTCGTCCTCGAGGTCAACGTGTTTGTATTATTCAAAGAATTGATAGTGGTATCGGCAGCTCGGAGAGTTTTTCATCGAACACCAGTAACGACAAGCAGCCGAAACAGGTGAATAGGGCAGGTGAGAACAAAACAGTCGTGGAAGGTAAGAACGGTGCCTGTGATAACAGTAGTCAAATACAGAAGCTGAAAAAACAGAAGTACATGCCAAATAACATAGAAAAGGACTTAACAACCTACTTTCAGAACATCAAGGAGAAGGACGAGAGTGACAGTGCTAGTACAGAAGCTGTTAATGATGACTGCGACGGTGGTGCAGCTGCTGACAGTGCAACAGTACCACATAAAGGAATTCTTAAAAGACCATCCACACCTCCAATTGATTACACTATTAGAAGGCATTATTCATTTAACGATACACATACGGTGCAGAAGCCCCGAAGACCAACACTCTGGAGATCTAACCAAGAACAGGAAAGCTCGCTGGAACGCCGGAACCAAGTACGTGCTGAGAACGACCGCCAACCACGGGTTACGTATGCACTGTGCAAGGTGCCATCAGTTGCCAAGTTCTCCAAAAACCATCAGGATGCAATAAGTGATGAAGATGCATGGTTGGCGAGTGAAGGGAAAAATGGGGAAACTCATGCTAACAACAGTCAGTCACGTGTAGTATTCGAAACTGGCGTGGGCAGCACCATGATCAACTTCATTAACAGGTGCAAGATGGCAAATGGCACAGACAGAACCCGGAGTTACCGAACCACCAACCAACAGAAAAGTGGAAAGACAGAAGCGCAGTTTTGGGTGGCCAAGCCAATGCAACAGTTTAAAAATGGTAGTAGCTTCGACGTTGAAATGCGAGGAAGAGCAGGATCAGATTGTTCTGCCGCTAACAGTTTCTTACGCAGGGATTTTCGCAACATCAGACGAGCTACAGAAAGCAATGTTCAGGGCACTCCAATAAGACATGAAGAAAACACTGATGTAAACAATAATAATACAGCTCCTAATGCAGGACATATGGACAGTGTTAAAGTTAATGATACTTCAAGTGACCTTAGGGTCAAAAATAATCGAAGCTTTAGAAGCACAGTTGCAATGATGAAAAGCAAATTTGAGCAGTCGCGACAGGACAATTCAAAGTTCGCGTCACTTGGAAATAAGGAGCTTCAGTATGGAGAAACTGAAACCAGGGGGCCGCACCACCTTCAATCTAGCAACCAAGAACTTAATGTTACTCCCACCGAGCAAGGTCTGTGGGCAAAAGATGCGAGAGGCAAAGTAAATGGAGGTAAAGTGGAGCTGTTGACGAGAAACTTTGAGAAGACGTCTTCAAGTGAATCTCAAAAACGAAGATTGCCAAAATTATTGCTAGTTGACAGAGCAGTCCGACAGGGTACTCCCAATTCAACCATTTGCAAAAAGGCTGAGAAGCACAGCGTTAGTACGCAGACCAACGACAGTGGTCATAGCAAAGAACAGGCCAATGACGGTGGTCGTTACCTCTTTGAATATGATATGAAGAGAAACCCAGGGTTTTGGAAACAGTCAAATGAGAGTAGATGTCGAAGAAGCCATGTTTTCTGAAGGAAATCAAGCCGTAGTCGTGAGAACAAGGAAGTCACTCATTCTAGAATGTAAACAGAGGAATCAGATTATTCATTTCTTATTACAGTAAACTCCACATAACTCAAATCCAACTGGACTGAAAAAAAAACTTGAGTTAGGCAATGTTGACCACTTTCCAGCATAGAAATTCTAAACTCCTCTTCCAGAGGGGAGTTAAATAGAAGGCAGAAAGTCAACCCTTCCAGACATAAATGACGAGATTTGACGACAATTACGCAAAGAAAAACAAATTATGTAGTGTAACAGGATTTATTTATGTTGCAAAAGGACAGGTTGCGTTCTTTGTGGACTAAAGAGTGGAGGAAATAATCAGAGGGCGCGACTTGTAAGATGTCAGAATTTTCACGGAAAATGATACTGTTTTTGAGTTTTACGAAACGGTTTATTTTTCTAGAGTATAAATTGAATTTCTGAGTTAGGTGAAGCAAATTACATGTATTTTGATTAAATGGAACATATTTTTTTATGTGAGTTATGCGGAGTTTACTGTACTGTGATTGCAAATGTGTTGTGGGGTTCGGTGTAGTGTTGCTCCAGAAACTAATAATTGTGTAAACATGCTGTATTTCTGTAGGTTTACTGTTCAGGAATGAGGACTTGATAGTAGGCAAATGCGATTGCGTGTAAAAATGGTATCTTTGATTGTGTAAATCTGTTACTGATGCAGCATTTCAGATTTATAGTACACTACATGTACAATGTACAAGAGCCAATTGAAAAAAAAGTAGGACTATGTGAGTTATTTGCATGTGGAATGAACAGTTCACTAATTCTAGGTCATCATCATCAGTTTTTTCTAAGTATGGCAAGACCGATTAACTATAACTGTCGATATGTTAATTTCAGTAATCCAGTGTGAACACTAATAATATTCTTCGATTATGGGTAATAAACAGAAAATGATGCATTTGGCGAAACTTTTTATAGGGCTTTATGTGAATGGAGCTTTAGATCATTGTTCTCACTGATTTAGGTATTTGTTGCTGGAAAGGTAGAACCAATTTTGTATTGTCGATTGCAGCTCATATTAGCTTCGCAAATTGTTGACTAAGTGATTATAAGTAGGATTTTACCAATGTTTACCTTTATAAAAATATGGATTTCTGACATGGTCCTTGTTTTTATTATGTGAATGTTGTCTTTACCTGTCAGAAAAATTATTAAGTAAAATATGAGCTGACCCGGTGGAATAATGTTTGTAATGGTTGAATGTAAGCATAATGTAAATTGTAGCAACTTGTTTTGTGATTATTACTAAGTCTTGTGGTATTGTGCATCTTTGTACACTTGTTATTCTGATGTTATAGAAATGTCACTGTAATTTATTTTGTAATAATATTTGATACATGTGAATTGATTGTTAACGCAGTGTCTAGATCATTCATAGTTGATATGAATCATGATTAAAAATGCAATCGAATCCTCTAATGTACCCTCAAAATTTTTTATAGCAAATTAGTTCGAGTTAATTAAAATGAAAAGATTGAGACAATGTTTCAATGTTGCATACCACACCACATTGGACATTAAATCCACTTAAAAAAGAAGTAAAGTTTATAGATAAACATAATTAACTGGGACATTCAAACTAGATAACCTAGTTCAATACTTACAAAAATTAGTAAGTGTGACTTTTTTAAACCAATTTTTAGATTCAGTACTTCTTAATTGTGAAGCATAGTTGAAACATTTACGGTTGAAACTCCTAATTAAAAACATTATCAAACAACCAGTAATATGCATACTTACTACATACATTAAACAACCTGTACATACCGAGTTTGATTTGGGCACGTGCTTTTAATTGAGTACTTTCATTGCAAAGCCATAGCATTGCTGTATTATAATCAGATAAATATCAATGACAAAAAAATTAAGAATCAATAATAAGTTATTACAGTCATCATATATATGCTTTGCATTGGTTTACATGAATATCTATTATCATTCTCATCAGATTTATTTACAAAATAGAGACAGCAATAATAAGACCACTTACAGTTGTTTTAAACGAAATTTAAAAAATTAAATGCAAAAATCTATTAATTTTAAAAAAAATGATTCAAATCATTCAATCTCCAAATATTTGACAGTCACATCATCTCACTTGTACACAGGTATATAAGAAATGCTATTGTGTCACTTCTGTTGAGCAGAAACACTATTGTGCTATTTTCTGTTGTGCGGCTTCTGTTGAGCAGAAATGTTATTGTGCCACTTCTCTTGATCACTGAACCTCATCGTACCTTAACTACTTTACTGTATTGACATAAGACTATATTATAAAGCTTACACATGAAAAATTATAAGAAAATTGTCAGAAGGCATATTTTATTTAGTGAATTATGATACTTTGTTTAATTGAGCATCCAAGGCCTAACAGGCCATTTTTCTGCAACAATACTAAATTTCAAAGCTAGCTAACATGCATTTTAAAAAATATATAGCATTTGTTTGCTTTCTCACTTTTGCTCATATCAAATAGTGAGAAAAGTCAACACGAAGCCAGAGCTTTATAGTTCGCAGCTTTTTATACAGTTTGGCAATTTTTGTGGGATCCGATAGAGCCTATTATGAAGGAAGATCCTCTATGAAAAAATAAGGAATCCCTCCAAAAAACAAGCTACCTTAAAATTATAGTGCTTCTAAGTATTTTCTTGTATCTTTTTACAATAATTTGTCTCAAGCAAATTATCAGGTATTTTAGCCGAGTTCTATGATATAATTTTAACATTTTAATGGCCCAGGAGCTATTCTTAAGGTCACACTCAGCTCAAGAATCACGATACACGTGATTTTTCTTTATATGCTTTTTCAAGCATTGCAATGTCACAAATGCTGCTTCACAATCAGCACATATAAATGGTTTTATGCCAGCATGGCACGTCATGTGATATTTAAAACCAGATAAAGAAGCGAAAGTCCCTGGACACTCAGTGCACTTAAATGGTTTTTCTCCAGTGTGAGTTCTCATGTGATACTTTAAGCCAGACATGGCAGTAAAGGCTGCATTACATTCAATGCACTTAAATGGTTTTTCACCAGTATGAGTTCTCTTATGATATGTCAAACCAGATAGAGCAGTAAATGACGCATCACATTTAGTACATTTGAATGGCTTTTCTAGCATTTCACTACTGTGAGTTCGTTTGTGGTACTTCAAACTGTGTGATGCAGTAAAACTAGCTCCACATTCAATGCAAATGTATGGCTTATGCATTTCACCTCCCATATGAGTTCTTTCATGATACTTCAAACTACGTAATGCTGTAAAACAAGCCTCACATTCAGGGCATTTAAATGGTTTCTCGCCACTGTGAGTTCTTTTATGATACACTAAGCCAGCTGAAGTCATAAATGATGTTTCACATTCATCACACTTAAATGGCCTTTCTCCTGCATGACTTCTCATGTGATATTTAAAGCCAGACAAAGAGGCAAAAAGTGTTTCACATTCACTACATTTAAATGGTTTTTCACCAGTGTGAGTTCTCAAGTGGTATTTGAGACCAGATAAAGCAGTAAATGACGATCCACAATCATCACACTTATATGGCTTTTCCCCAGTGTGAGTTCTTCTGTGATACGTTAAACCAGAAGAAGCTGTAAAACAGGCTTCGCATTCATCACATTTGTAGCGTTTTTCTAACTTTTCAAGAGTGTGAGTTCTTCGGTGATACTTCAAACTCTGTGAAGCAGTAAAACATGCATCACAATCAATACACTTGAATGGCTTTTCACCAGTGTGAGATCTTTTATGCACTCTTAAACTAGATAAGGCTGTGTATGCAGCACCACAATCAGTACATTTGAATGGCTTTTCGCCTGTATGAGTTCTGATGTGGTACTTCAAACCCTGTAAACAAGTGTATGCCGCACCACATTCCTCACACTTATAAGGTTTTTCACCAGTGTGTTTTCTTACATGGTACCTCAAGTCACCTTTCTGAGCAAATGATCTGTCGCACATGCTGCATTTGTATTTAAGACGATTTGAAGAAGGTTTCAAAGTAGTGCGATGTGAAAGTGATTTAAAATACGACCCATATTTTAAAGGTTTTTCATAATCGTGATTTTGTACATGGTTTTTAAAATGGCCATAATGAAGAAAAGCCGAATCACATTTTTTACACTTGTATAGCTTTTTGTGAGTGACACGAGTTTTTCTATTATTCCACAGTTTATCTTTCACGGGTGCTGCTTCATCTGTTGAAGCATGTTGTACAGATTCATCTGAAGGCAATATGTTTCCTTCGGAGTTGACGTAAATTGCATTGCTTTCACATAAGCTCATCAACATTTCACCATCTTCATCGTTTGAATTCAACTGTTCTTTTTTACATTGCAATGTGTTTTTTAACATTAAGCCAGGTCCACAAACAGTTGATTGCTCTACATCACAAGGCTCCACATTTACAGAATTACCTGCTAAAGGCACACCTTGTTCACACATACGCAAGTAGTCGTCAGCCTGTTCAGTATCCACTATATAGTTTGTAAGGCCTGATTTACTTGCATTTGGTGCTTCGTGTTTATAATCATCATCTTGTACATCACTCACGCAGTTTTCTGTGATCAGATGTGATTCCCACACACCTGCATGTTCTTCTTCACATTCATCAGCTTCTTGCTCCATGTTTGTCACATACATGTCTGCATGATCTTGTTCACACTCCCCATCTTTCTGCTCGGCACTGATCATAAAATCTATTGTTGACATTAAGCCATATTCATTCCTAAATGCGAATTCACAATTTTCATCAGACTCATTGCTAGCACCATCTTGACCCAGTGGTTCAGACTTGATAAATCTGGCATCAATGTCGTTCTGTTGCTCCATAGCACTACAAAATTATCCGAAAATAGATCAATAATTGGTTGTAATGTAATCAATAAATGTAATGTAAAAAATTCTACTTAAAAAGAGGCAGATGTAATCCTACTTAAATAAGAGATGTAAAACTAGCTGAATACCTGAAATGGGAAGTAGTGTTGTAGTACTTGAGTCTCAGGCTTGGGTGCGACTCTAGTCACAATAAACTCAAAGAAAAGGCCAAGCCTTCTGGAAAGTTAGACTTATTTCAATGTTTGCAAAAAATGTTAGAAGAATGTAGTAAAAAAGTGTGGTGAGTGTCTCATGTAATTTGTAAAATCACTTTAAAATTGCGACCATTTCACGCTTGGGCACTTTAAATTTGCATGGCCATTTTTCTGCCAATGACGTGATTCATCGATTGTATTCTTAAAACCATTCTTAAAAAAGAAAGAAGAAAATATTCAAGTATACATTCAAGTATACAGTGATAAGGAAGGTATTACCAACCAGATAAATGTTTTGAAAATCTGAATGAGTCAGAAAATCCACATTATAGCAAAGCATATGTTCAGATATATGCTTTCTTAAACCATTCCTAAAAAAGAAAGAAGAAAATATTAAATTAATTTTAGAAGAAAAAGATCTAGAAATTATGTGTATTTTTAAAACATTTCTAAATGATGATAAGGAAGAAAATGAAGAATTCACTTTTAAAATAAAATACAGCGAATACAAGCAAATTGTCAATAAACGAAATGGGGATAAAGGAGGAATGATTTTATTAAAAAAGAATTAGCCAGATTAACAAATATATTAGAAAAGGAAATGAAAATTATGAAGGGATTTGGATGATAATCAATCGAATTGAAGTGAGAACTGGTTATATATATATATGGACCGGGATGGACAAAAGCTCAACAATTAAAACTGATGTATAAGCGTATCAAAGAACATTTAGATGAAACAAAAAAAAGGAGAAAAAATTATGTGGATTGGGAAATTCAATTGCAAAGTAGGGAACAGAGGCAGAGCAATCGGGACACAAGGAAACAGAGAAGTTATCCCAGCTGGTAAATTGTTGATAAATTTAAATAACAAGAAAAATCTGGAAATATTAAATGCTACTAACAACTGTTCATGGTTATGAATCTAACCATGGAAAACAAATCTAAATCAGTGATCGATTATGTAATAGTAAGCAAAAATGATGTATACATTTTACATGAAACGATTATTGATGAAGCAAGGATATGGGGTGTATGTAGAAAAGCACGTGAGAAAGGCGAAGGCGTAGTGCTATATACAGACCATAATACTATATTGGTAACACTAAATTGAAAAAAAAGCTTTTAAAGTCAAAATGAAAGTCATGCCAATAAAAAAAGCAAAGTACAAATTAAAAGAAAAAGATGCAAACTTTTTTAAAAACTTAATAGAAACAGGATTAGCAAAGATTCGGGACATCGATGAAAAATATAACATGTGGAACAGAGAAGTACTAAAACTAAGGGAGAATCTGCTTACAAATGTCACAAAGAAAAAAGTTAATAAAAAATTATCACAATACTAACAAGAAATAGAAAAGAGTTGAAAGTAAAACTAATACATTTGGTGGAAAGAATAAAGCTAGTTATAGAACATATTGCAGACCAAGAGAAAAATGATCAAGGTAGAAGACTGAAAAAAGCAGTATAGAATTCTTACGCATGGAAGGAATAATGAGATCTAAGCTTTTCTGGAATTTTAGAAGAAGAATGATGGGTAGTAAAAAAGAGAAAAGATGCATGATTAAAGAGAGTGACGGCAGAGGGATTAGTGACAGTGAACAAAATAAAGAGAAGTATATGGAGTACGCCACTAGCCGAAGTAGGACATTTGCGCTAAAGCGCATGCGTTAAATTTTCGGAAAACCAGAGTCTTACATGGGCAGCCTTTTAACTTTACATCGCAAATTTTGTCAAATTTTTAAAATTCTGTTAAAGTTTCTTCATTTTATTAAAAACTGTGCTTGTTTGTTGAGTTTCGATCAGTATGGCGTCATGCCTTCTATACACATGATCCTCTTCACCAGATCGGCGAGCAAACTGACATCAATAAAAAGTGCCAGTTTGCAAGATCAAAAAGCAAGTGTTTTGTTCACTTTGTTCACATAGCGAAAATGATTGCCTGTCTGTGAAGCAAGACAAAATAAAAAATAATATACCTTAACCAATATTGGAATCGCCTAAAAAGTGCGTTTATTTCACTTCTTAAAATTAGTCTCAAAGCCAAATTTAATATTGCTCATTCGACTAGCGCAGAATAAGGTTCTTCTATTTTATCAGATGTATAATAAATATGTATAATAACAATATTATTAATAAATAAACAAGGACAACACACACTGCCACTACGGTTAACAACCCAATTCATGACCTGTCTCTTTGTCCTACTTGCGCAGCCCATGTACGAAACGCCCTACTTGGGCTTGCCCAATGTACGGCAATTGTCCTACTTCAACTAGTGTACTACTCTGCTCCCGACATAATTAATAAAAGTTTAAAGATCTAGAATGTTCGCTATGTTGTAAAGACGATGACACGACAGAGCATCTATTCAAGTATAGAGTGATAAGAAAGGTATTACCAACCAGAGAAATGTTTTGAAAATCTGATCGAGTCAGAAAATCCACATTATAGCAAAGGAGTTGCAGGAATATTTTCAGATAGCAATGGAAGCAAGAAAGAGAAGAGGTGTCGAGCTGGAAATTACAAGAGTTAAAGTTTATTAAGTTACTTGCGTCTCGCACGGTGACATCCACTTGTGCCTATGTAGCCAAATAATGTGGACAGGGAGAAACAAAGAAAAAACAATGGTATTCAAGCAAAAAAGCAATGTGAATTTTACCAAGAACTGTGATCGAAGTATGCAGGTATTTAGCCTACAATTCTGAAAAAAAATCTATCTTCTAATTTCATACAAAAGTTATCAAAGGTTTTAAAGCTCAACTGGAAAGTTTTTGTTTTTAATTTGCGATAGCGACTTGGCAATATGGGCTGTAACGGCAATAATATCAACTGGTATTCAATCTGTTTTATTTCTGGATTTCCGGAGATGACTCCTAGTACTAGTAGGTGACAGGGCTGAGCATCAAACGTCGAATTCGATTCGAACCTAAAAATATATACTCGAGTTATCATTTAGCTGCGATTCCTATGCACATTTTTTTAACTTCTTATTGGCGTTAATACTAAACAAAAAATCAAGTAAATTGCAGGATATTTCTGAGACTGCCTTAGTCAACAGACATTTGAAAATTCATTTGAAATCTTTAAAACTGATTTCGAACTCGATTCAGATCCGAAAATAGTGAAATTCGGTTTGATTTGAGCTCGAAAGTCACAAATTCGATTCGAATTCGCTATCAAGTGGCTGACAAATTTGAGTTGTGGGAATAAAGTGATCAAATGTCCTCTAATAACACATTCTACATCATTATTGAGTACTTGAGATCCCATGTACTGCCACCCATGAGAAATAATTTTTTCCAAAATTTAATAGAGTTCTGTGGGTCCTCCCAGGACATCTGCTAATAATGGAGCAAAATTAGAAGTTTATATACATACGCCCACAGTAGATTTCGAAAGTCGAAATCCATACCACGCTGTGCCCATCTTGATCGCTGTGCCTGAAGAGGGCCAGTAAGCATCAATTCTATTCTTCGAATAATTTAAACCGTACTGTGCATTAAAAAAACCTTATTTAGAGTAATTTTTATTAAACTTGTTAATCTAGCTAACATTGCTATTTATACAGCTTTTACTGCAATTTTATTGAATATACTATTGGTAAATCTATTTCCATTCAAGCTATGACTGATTTTTCGTCGTTTAATCTACAGTTTACACCATTCCACTTTTAACAGACTTTTTCTGCCAGCAAAGTCAGAAAAGCCGATCCAACAGTTTGCATTTGCGGGGTAATTAAACTATGATAACTATTAAACTGTTTAAATGTTGCATATGATCTGTTGTGTTAACTATCATCTATGTTACACTATCATTTTACAATTATTGATACAAGTCTATTTTTTAATCACAGCTACAATTCCAATAACACAGTAGCTATAAATAGGGACTTAGGAGACATTTCAAACTGGTTTAAAAGTAAACAAGTTATCACTAAACCCAAAGAAAAAAAATTTATAATATTTAGATCAAGAAATAAAATTGTTTTCCAATTCATCTTCCTTTTAACCACTAATATTTCTGGTCTTTTGTTTGCCTAACCCTTTTCCACTTTAACTCTGCTAGAATGCACAAGGACCTCCTTAATCCTGGTACGAAAACGAAATATTGCTGGACAGAAGAAAATCATTTTAATTACTCTAAATTTAAATTTATGTTGTATTGTCATCATACTTTTTCTCTTTACTGTTTAAATTTTCATTGGCTTCTACAGTCTTTATGAATGCATAATCTCTAAACCTGTTTTCACACCTAATGATTTCACCTGTAGTTTTGGTCACTTGGTTTTCTGCTTTTCAATATGACACTACTTCACTGTTTATGTAGGCATTTCAGAATAAAATCTTAGAACTAAATTTCAAGTTTTTTGGTTTCTTCAAACCAATCGCTTTGCGCTATTATGTAAAATTGAGTGATTTTTGGAAAAAAATTTAATAGTATTTTGTTTGATGTGATAGTAAATATTGAAGTACATTATATTACTCTTTGATCTCCCCCTTTTAACTCCATGGGTCGCCGCTGCAAGATTCAACCATTTCTTCTGGTTAATCACCATTTAGTTTCACCATTTTTACCAGTTTTATGTATTGCATTTTGTTTATCTTCTACATAACTTATTTGACAACTTTTCTTTTGTAAAAACCACGGTCTTTTTATTTATTTTGCTTCGGTGTTTTTCACGGTACCTTTTAATAATATAGTAAAAACTCCTCCAAAAAATTTGTTGAGTAGGCCTAAGTTTTAGAAAGCCCTTGTATTCCTTATATTTTTCTCTTTTTTTTGCCTTTTTGCTCACCTGGTGGAGAATTGTGGCAGTTTGAAATGCTGAGTATTTTCTTCTTTTTCATTGTTTTTGCAGGATTTTTCATCCATTGCCAACGTCTATTTTTAGCTAGTTATGTGAAATTTCCATCGGTGAACGTAATTGTTATAAATTATGCATGTGTTTTTGCAAAACCCGTTAACATGGTAGATCTGTAATTATTAACAGATGTAAGTAAGCAATCTAAACTCATGTAATCATGCAAATATCTATTTTATTTCATTAGGAAAATTGGCATAATATACAAAATTGTTATATAAAATCAAGTACGTATATGATTAAAATGTTAGCTAAAACTGCTATAATAACAAAACCTTTTTGGCACTATTTATGCAAGCATCGGTGGCAAAAGCAACGCTATTAAGATAATTTTAAGGCACAATAAATTTACGCACAAAAAATATAACATAAAGGTGCCTGTATTCCAGAAATACCGCCTAGCCTACCTCGGTGAAGAGTATACATTACAGTGGCAGAAATACCGCCTAGCCTACCTCGGTGAAGAGTATACATTACAGTGGCAATGAAAACATAATTCACATGAAAACATTATTCATATTGCTTCTCAAATGGTAAAAATGGCATAGGTAAAAATGGCTCAGGAAGAAATGGCAAAAATGGTAAGATAGGTAAAAATGGCACAAATCGAAAAGTGGGAAAAAATGGCACATGTTATTTTGATACAATTGATTTCTGTAATAAAACTAGAATTCTCTCAGTAGGAAGCAGATCTCTGCCAAAGCTGAACAATTTTAATCTTATTCATCTGATCTTTTATTCAGAAAACTGTATTGGTATTATATAGACTAGCAAAGGACTCACGAAATATTTATTCATTAAATGGACTTATAATCAATAATGCACGAATGTTCCACATAGTGTTTATCTACCTCTTTCTCCATTAATTTTGGCGATGGTAACAGACTGATAAATATATATATATATATATATATACCAAGTCACTTTATAGGACTATACACATTTATAAGCAAATGTATAAACAGCGTTACACAATTTTGCAAAGAGAATTTTTCGAAATGGAACCTGGAACTAACTTGCAATTGTGTGTTCTGGTGGAGATAATACAAAAGATGTTTTTTGTACATGGTGTTTGGTCAAGCTTTGCGAAAAAAGAACTGGTGAAAAAATTCCCATTTCTGTACTCTACACCCGCTTTCTCCACCTTTCGTCACAAAGTTTCATGGAAATCAATTAGATATTTTTTGCGTAATGGACTTACTGCCATAACAGACAAAAAACAAACAAACTATGTTGATGCATAACTTCTTTGGCAGGGGTAAAACAAGTAAAATAATTATCTCCCACTGTAACTCTAACCCTAAGCACATATATTGTTAAGTGTGCCATTTTTTCCTGTGTCATTTTTACCGTGCCACTTTTTCAGTGCCATTTTTTCCTGTGCCCTTTTACCTACTTTTCAATTTGTGCCATTTCTCCTGTGTCATTTTACTTACATTCTTCTCAAACATAATACCTTCACAGACAAAAGATTCATTGACTGAAAATTTCCTATCATTAAGACCTCACTATCTGGAAAAGTGATTCATCTATAAACGGGACTACATCTACATTTCCAAAATACAGTTTTATAATTTGCTCACAAACAATTTGAGAAAAGCCAAGAAAATATCAACTAATTTAGCCACTAAAAACAAATTAGTAATATGCTTGTACAAGTGTTACACGTGGACAATGCTTGCGTAACATCACATGACATTGCAATCTGCGCAAAGAAGACTAGACCAGCTCACATGGAAGGTGATTCTGTATTCCATTCTTGTAACAGCAGCATCTGATTCCCGCAAGGCTACTGAACAGTGAGCAATATGAGATAACCTATTTTTTCCAAAGCCCTAGCGCATCACCTATTGTGTGTGCTAGTGTCTTTGCTGTGCCTGAAAATGCATCGGCTATTCAAGTCAATAAAGTCATTTTAGGACTTTATAAATCTACTAACTACAGTAGGCCTATGCTGTTGTTGCTGGGTCGATCAAGTATGAGGAATGTGCTATAGCATTATAATTATGTCAGCTGTAGGACATTCAATGGCCGTCAATGCTGCATTTTTCCTACCAGCACATGTTAATTAGGCTTACAATCTGCTATTCTTGCTACACAGAATTAAACAAAAGACTTACTCATAAATACTCAAAGAATTACCCAGTAGACTACTCAAAATAGCAGTTGTTCCACTGTTAAAACATTTTTATCCTACTGACTTTGTACACCTATATCTAAAGACAATTTGAACTGATCTACAGTAGGGGTGAGCATTCTCTACCAGAAATCGAATTCGAATCGAATCAAGTATGTGATATCAAACCGAATTTCAGTATTTCGAATTCTAATCTTTGAAATGTTTTCATACCCTCAGTAAAGAGCGACTTTACAAAGATGATGCATAGACCCTATTACTCGATTTTGTTCTGCAACGAAATCACTAATAGTTAGTTTGAAAATTGCACACAGAAATCGCTACTAAATTGTGCTAATTGCGTGATATCTAAAACGTTTTAATGACAAAACAACGTGTGTGGTTGAAGTGCTGAATTATTCGAATTAAAAAACTCGTTAGAATCGAATTCGAACGTTCGATGCACATCCCTAGTCTGCAATAACAGTTAGAAATGATGAAGAACCAAGCTTTTGATACTGAGTGTGTAACATTAACAGTTGCTTGCAAAATTCTATACAAAGCATTATGGCAAAACGAAATTACTAATTACCTGATTCAGGGTCAGAGGAGTCCGAGGAGTCAGGAAAGTATACAATTTTCCAATGAGGTGACCTTATGTGAGGCACTTCTAATAGTGTTTTTAGTTCTTGTCCGAACTCCTTCATGTGTTCTCGCTTCTGTTCGGGACCAATAGATTGCAATTCAGTAAACAGGAGAATATTTGCTGGATATTCAGCCAGGACACGATAATCCTAAAAAGTATTTAGTAAATCAGTGAAAAGTGACCTGCTTTACAAATTTATCCCACAGAACTAGAAGAATAAATTTTTCGCAGTTTATGGAAACACTCTTACTGTAGTTGGTAATCACTAATTACCCAATTTTAATACAGAACCTTCATTTAGGTTTATACTTTTAATTTCTAGCTTTTCTTTCAGTTCTTGGAGTGAAATAATGGTTGTAGCACTTTAATTAGCGAAAATTAATTTCATTATCTTTGTGAAGTAAACCACAATGATTTATTAACGTCTGGCATTCACAGTCATGATCTGATTGTCAGTCAATATTTATGTTTGAAAATTCAACGATCATTTCGTTAAAAATTAATAAAAAATACACTTTTTGCGAGCATCAACTTTACTTAATTTTAAGTATTTGTGAGCTAAAAAACCTTGATCCCTGCACTTTAGAAGTAGACAAGTAGTTATAGTTTGTTTATCACTCTCACCTTGCAATCGTACGAAAATTGATAAACTGTCCGGCAGCCATATTCCCTTTCACGTCCGCCTCGCTTTAACTTTTTACTTGGTGATTTGTCAACTGCTTTTAGACTTCCATCTACTTTACTTAAGTCAGAGAAAACATTTGCATTCTCGGGAAGAATCATAATGAATTCAGTGCGAATTTCACAATTTATGGGCTCCTTTTTGAGTTTTTCTTTATACTCATCTAAGTTGTCTTTTGTGAAACCATCTGAATAAAACAGTTTGTTACGAGATTTATGGGAAAACATACTGTCAAATAAACGAAAAACTGTAAATTTTGTTGTCTTTCCGCTGTAGTTAGGGGGTGTGCATTTTCTATCAGAAAGCGAATTCCAATTCCGATTCTGAATCGAATTCGCATTCAGTTTTAAAGAGTTTCGAATCACTAATAAAAAGCAATCCCACGCACATTGCTTGGCTTTGTTCTGCAGTAAAAACACTAAAATTTGTTTAAGAATTGTGCATAAAAATCGCATCCAAAATTTGCTAATTGCAAGATGTTTCAAACCATTTTAATGACAAAGAAATTTTGTAGTTAAACTGGTCAGTTATTCGAATCCACAATTTTAGCTTTGAATTCAATTCGAACTGAAAGGTGGCTGGTAAAAATGACGCAGGTAAAAGTAGCACATGAAATAATTGCACAGGAAAAACTGCCACCAATGGAAAAGTAGGTAAAAATGGCACAGGTAAATATGGCACAAATGGAAAAGTAGAAAAAATGGCAAATCTGTTATACTGCACAATTGATTTCTATTGATACGTGTACGTATACAACTGATGCCAAGTCACCTTATAAGGTTATGCACATTAATAAGCAAAAGGTATAGACAGTGATATATACACAGTTTTACAAGCGAGACTCTCGAAACTGAACCGGTAGTATGTAGAAGTCTACGAGGAGACAAAAAAGTACTAAATGTGATGTCCGATACGTCAGTCTAGAATATAAGAACTACCGAACAGCATTGCAACCCATTTTAATATCGCTGACTTTGTATTCTCGTATGATTTTTGTGTAGGACCCGTACTTAGGCTGCATTAATAGCTTAATTTAGTTAATTGCTTATGTTAATTGAATGAGTCATTAGTTAATTTATTTACTATAACAGAGCAAGTTGTAAGTGAAGATATATGAGCATACATCTAGTTAGCTCTGGGAAGGGTCCCACCTCATACCTGTCCTAAATCTCCTTTACAAGCAGGCAAGTGATTGGTTATACACTCAACTGAACAGGCTAGCTAGCCAGTAAACCGTCGTGTTAAAGGACAAGGTCATCCAGTTTTACTTGTTCTAGGAATTGAAACCAGGTTCAACACTGTTTGTCGAACGTGCTAAGCCAGTGAAGTGGTCCAATATGGCTTACGATTAACCGCTATTAACAATTGAAGTAAAGACTTAATTATTATGGCAACAGAAAGTGATTAAAGGGCAATGACACACCAAAGGGTTAGGTGTTCGAGCCGCAAGACTCCACGAGGTTCACATAACAGGTTAGTCACGTTATTCCAGCTTCCAGAGTGATGGAGAACGTCAAGTGTTGTAATCCGACAGCTCCCGACTGCAGTCACTACAAGTGACAAGTATACTTCTTACATCCTTCTCCCTCACCTGAGTTGGACAAATTAGTCTTCTGTTTACCTTAGGTTATCTAGAAACATTGTTTATAACTATAACAACTTTGTTGTTATTTTGAATGAAAATGAATTGTTTTTAATTCTTATTATAGCATTAAAATAAGAATTTATCGGCAATATTAAAAACAGTTTCGTTTGCTTCTATTTGGAGTACATGTCTGTGAATTATGCTTAAATGGAAAGATTCACTGCACCAATGTGTCAGCACGTATCAGAAATTACTAGAAATAAAGTGTTTGTGGTGTCTTAATGTTACGTCCGACGCACATAACTCCGGACGTTGCCTACACAATAATCTCATTTATTGTATACGAGACGACCCCATATAACAAGTGATGTCCCACATATAACACTAAACATCTCTCTGGACCTCCGTGAAGTGCTTCACTAATGTTTTTTGTAAGTGGTGTTCGGTCAAGTTTTGCGAAAAAGGGACCGGTGAAAAGATTCCCATCCACCCGCCTTCTCCACTGAGTTTCATGGAAATCTATTACGTAGTTGTTGTGCAATGGGCTTACTGCAGTAACAGATCAAAAACAACTGAACAAACAGACAAACAAACAAACTGTGTTGAAGCATAATTTCCTTGGCGGAGGTAAAAATAACTAAAATAATTATCTCCATGGTAATCCTAACCCAAAATTCATATTTTACTAACTGTGCCATTTTTAGCGTGCCGTATTTCCTGTGCCTTTTTACCTACACTCCATCTAAAGAACTTGTTTGAATTTCGATTCATATGTGTGTGTGTGTACATGCGTGCGTGTGTGTGTGTAGCTGTGTGCAAACAATAACGGAGATAAAACATGCTGCTGCAAGTTGAAACGAAAATTTGTGAGATTTAAGACAATTTCAAAATCTAAAAATTTCATGCGTTATATTTGCTTGCTTGATCGAAAATGGCATTTGTGAACTGATCTTGATTAATCCAAATTTTACATAATTTTGTAAAATTAATCTGATTGATGAAGTTATAGAATTCCTTGGACAACTTGGAAAAATCGTAGCAGCATATGAAGTATACATATCCATTTTTGTATACTTGTGTTCACTATATGTACACTATATGTATACTATATGTATATCCATTGCATATCCATTTTGTATTCATACAGGGTAGGCTGAGAAAAATGACATAGGAATACAACGAACTCTTGTATTTTTTATACGCAATTACAACACTTTTCTTTAACAGCTGTGCCTTCTTGTACTCACCTCTTAATACAATATTTAGAAAACCATAGAAGTATGACAAGGCCATTGCTAATCCCACTTTACCATGTTCTTTCAACTTTTCCGCAACACTACTCTGAAAGAGTAGTAAAACTTTAGCAAAATTAACCAGAGGAAATAGAATAACTAATACGTGTCTCTGTAATAGATCTGTCGACCATTAAAAGTTCGTGCTCATGTAGTAATGGACTGCCTATTATAAGAGGCTAGCAACCCTGTAAATTTATTTCATTTTGTTGTTGTAGTTGTCATACAAATTAGCAAGTTAACAGCATAACTCTAATGTTAACATACAACATTCTTGCAAGACTACATAAACCAATTTCTCTAACATATTAATATAATAATACAAACAATAAACGTGGTTCTTGAAATAACCCAGGTTGCTACTGAATTACTGAAAAGACCTTTTATGTGTAATAAAAGGTTTTATCATTACGTTTTATGTGTAAATAATAGCAATAATTATCTTGCACATAATAATACGGTTATGTGCAAGCAGTTCATACACACCCTTTCTTCACCTTTACGTTTTGCGTCTTTCCTGCACACGCCATGTTCTTTGCTTTCATCGTCTGTGTATATGTAGAATTCTTTCAGTATATTTAATTGTATTTAAATACTAACTAGTTTTGATTATATCAGTTTATTGTTTATTCATCCATCTTATTAATAGCGAGTACAGTAGTAAATATAAGGATGGCTGACTCGATAACTTACGTTCATTCGCCATACATTCACCTTAACATAGTAATGAAAATTAATATTATTATTATTGTTATATTTTGTTTCAATTGTTTTTACATTGTACTAATATTTCTTTTTACTAACAGGTGAAAAATAAGCAAATTCTAATTCTAATTCTTTCAGCTGTGATAATACTCATCATTAAATGCCAGTTCTGTGGCTCAGTGGTAGGATTCCAGCACTTTATGGGAGCGATTTTTTTGATGCTCACTCTAAACGGTATCACGTGCAAACGTTGGTTGTTTGTGTGATGAGGGGGCAATCTTAAATCTATCCGAGACACTGCTTCTCTTCTGGTTCTTTCGCTCCTCTTTTGATAATGAGCTGGACTGGCCACGTCACATTGAGGAGGCCCTCCTTATAGTGCTTTCCAGCTTGTCGAAATGTACAAAAAATGTTCATATGCAAATTGCAGTGACATTTGTCAATACCACATTTTGTGTTTAGTAGATTACCATAATATTGAATAATGGTAATATTATGTACTATGCTTAGGAAACATTAACATATTAAATTATATTGTGTTTGACTTGATGTCTTGCTATTCGAATACTTGTACAGGAAACTGAACACCTTAAATTCATCCTAAGAATTTTTTTATCACGTTTTTATCTGGAAATTTTATCCAGAAATTTACCAAGTGCAAAATGCATTGGCTAAAGTCTCAGTACATAAACAGCTTAATTTTTTACACACATCGGCAAACTGCACGGCATTTAAATGAAAACAGGATGATTTTTTTATACTGTACCTCACTTTGAAGCACAGCAGAAAGTATACATTTTACCGTACGTATATTATTGGCACCTATATTAATGCCAAAGCATTTCTTGTAATTAAATAAGAGGTTAAAAATTTAATTAATGGAGTGATTAACTAATGATTGGTGATTACATCACAATTGAATATATTTTTTCATGGGCGTGTTTGCAAAATTGAAAATTGAAGTATTGTGCTACTGTATAACATTGACTTATACAAAAACTCCATAAATTTTAAGTTTAAAGTTTAAATGTCAAGTTTAAAGCTAAGCTCACGCATGAGCTCTCGAACGTATGTGCTACGTCTCAACTGAACTCATTTGAACCCGGAGGTACTAGCGAATGTCAAAATGCATGTAACAGCGAAGAACTAGCTGTGTGAATGCAAAATTACCATTCTTGCACGTACGCTTAATTGTTCTTTAGGTAAATCATTATTGGAAAAATAGTATGTTCACTTTTAATATTTTATATCATATACTGTTTTGAGCTATAATAGTTTATAGGTCAAATTTAATGTAAAAGCAAGCTTTCTTTAATTAAAAGGCTAACTGTAACTTAACATTTGACTAACTGCACTTTTCATCAAAACATTTTGTTCTATTTTCCTCGTGAAACTTCGGAAAATTGTTAGCTTCGATACCGTATCGTTTATGTGACGCTTCTTTTGTAAACAATGCTGCACTGCGAAATGTGACACATGACAAACGCAAGTGATGGCATAACTAAGGAGTTCCTAGCGTCATCTAATGAATAAAACACGCGAAATCAAATGCAGGCTTTGTACGGAAATGACAGCTTTACACCCGACTAGACCACCAAGAAACAGTTAAAAGTATCAGAAAATCTTAGTTAAAGCATTTTCTTTCTGTTTTTATGTAAAACTAAAAGTTTATAAAGTAAACTGTACAGGACCCGCAGAAAAATTCACTACTAAAGCTGCTAAAATCTACCTCTTTAAAAGTTACTTTACATACTGGTCCTACTACAACTACTTACATTACATAGGCATCAATTTTTGAATGTTAGACTAAGCCTGGAATTCTCCTGATAGGACAATATGTAAATAAAGAAATACCGCGCTTTATTGCTTTTGCAACAACTTCATTTAGTTTGACAAGCTTGCTAGCCTCATCACTGGTACTTTGGTCTGACTCATCACTAGTGCTTTGATCTGAAACAGGAAACAGAAACAGATTTTCACAGTTACAGTTAAAAGTCTTAAATAGCTTTTAAATTAATTAGTGAATATATATGGTTCACCCAAAAACGATTTGACACCGAATTTCTTTTTATTGGTCAAAATCACTAAGTGTGACGAGTAATTACCCTTGTATGGCAACAAAATACAATGTCTCTGACATCCATTATTTTGTAACAGTTTGTTTACTTTTTGGCAGAATTTCTCTGCTGCTTTTTGTTTAACTAGAGTCTTATAGTTGCTGATGTTGTGTTCGTACAGTGTCTGTAAAGTAGCAGCTCCCTCCATCACTACATACTTGTCGATACCATCCTACAATCAAATTAGGTTACTATCAATTATCCACATAATTTGATGATGTTTATGTGCTTTTTGCAAGCATTCATAAAAGTATAGTGTCTAACGAGGAGAGGAAGTCTTTGGAGAGAGAGAGAGAGAGAGAGAGAGAGAGAGAGAGAGAGAGAGAGAGAGAGAGAGAGAGAGAGAGAGAGAGAGAGAGAGAGAGAGAGAGAGAGAGAGAGAGAGAGAGAGAGAGAGAGAGAGAGAGAGAGAGAGAGAGAGAGAGAGAGATAACTAAATAAAGCAAACATTTTGTGCACTTTCACATTAGCGGAGGTAATTAGTCAATTTTATCAACATTTGAGTCAATTTGACATTTGTCCTTACCTCAGAGAATTTGTACACACACTGGTTGCCATAATCTCGTTTAACTTGACCAGCACGTGTTCGTTCTATACTGCCAATTTTCCCCACACATTCAACATTGTCATCTTCTAAGGTGAACTTTGAGATATAACAGCTTTCCGGACACAAGATCAGAAGCTTTTTGCTAGCTAATATTCGATTTGTTTCTTGCTCATACCTGATAACCAGTTGAGGGAAATCTAAGTGATCGAAAAAGAGAAAATTTAAAAATTTGATAAGATAGTGCTTCTGTCCTGTGCAAATGTAAAGGGCAAGTATGCAATGTGAGTAAATCGGTCATGAAACATTTTCCCAGAAAATTTAATTTTACTTAACAAAGAATTGAATATAGTATGATTGGAAAGATTTTTAACAACAAAACATGTGAAATAAGTACTGCTTTACACAAGATTTTTATTTAACTTAGAAATAGAATCTAAAAATCTGATGTACTTTGTAATGTGGTTATTTGTATTTGTGCGAAAAAAGCTGCTAGCACACAATTTATTGATTCTAAACGTTTGTAGCCGCAACATTTAAAATCTCAGCAGACAAGAAACTTGCTAGAACCTGTTCAGCTGCAAATTAGGACTGTAAGACATAAGCAAGGTAGTGTGTATGTAGGTTTCCATTAATCAATGAAATATAAACCATGAATTTTCTAAAACACTAACAACATACCATTGGAAGAAGAATCTTTGGCGTCTTCATCGCGATTTGCTGGCATAATCAGTGCCAAGTAGCCGTAGTAATAATTAGCTGCCAAACCTTCGATCACATCATCGACATTTTCGATTCTATATGAAACTTCTGCATCTTTTAGCTTTTTGTAACAAATTGAGATTGTAGTTACATTGCTATAGTGGCTGTACAGTGTCATTTAGTGACTACTAATAAAGTTAAAATTAAAATTATTATGATATGTGCACAAAAATGATAGCAGGTGCGACAGATCAACAGTCTCCTTTGTGCGAAAGGCAGAGATAAACTGATTGTTTACAGAATCAAAACCTATTATAATAGTAACTTCGTGCAGGCCTATTATATGCTGTTGATGAGCACCCTCTACATTTCTACTGAATGCCCTCTAGTATACTTTTATAATGATGCACTTGATAAATGTTGAGACTGTGAGAGAGTCCACAGATTGCTACACTACAAACTAAATAAATTATATTATTTAGCTTTGACTGATGTGGACTGTCATTCTGTACTGGTTATTGTTGTCAGTCAGTAAACGACCTAAAACATGAAGTTTTACATTTTCTAAGTCTCCGATACAAGTAAATTCAGCACCAGTTATGTTCCTTAGGTTTATTAACTTCTCTATAATCTTCTCTATAACACTTTTAGCCTCATCCTCAGAATACTGGCCACCATGTGCATGGTTGTTTCTTATTTGCAGGAGCTACAAGTAACAAACTACATGATAATTAACAAAATCAACAGCAAACGCAAAAATTAATATAAAGTAGAATTAGCCCTTTGGCATTAAATTTTATGGATTTTTCAAAATTCCTAATAACAACAATGGCATTGGTTTCATAAATGCCTCAAAATGTCAATGAATTTTAAAAAATTCAAATTTCCCAGTGTTCATTAGCAGCCATCATCAGGTAATAAATATGATTTAAAAAAATAATAATCCTTCACGTTAAGATGTTGAACCACGAAAATTTAGGAATGTCATTGTCCCTTAGCTTCTTGTTTAGAAAAGTACAAACTGCAGTTAATATTTGGTTGGATTATAAATATGATACAGAATTGACTTCCTTTCAACAATGTGTTTAATTTAAAAAATGTGGCTTAATTGAAAAAATTCCTTGCAAAACTTGTGATAAAATTTACTTTAGGAAAACAAGCAGAAATTTAAAGTGCAAATTAGAGAGCATAAGTAAAAGAAACTCAAAAGTGCTTTGGCTATTCACATCAGAGAAACTAACCACAGCAGCACAGCTTTGATTTTAATAGAGCAAAAATTTTATGAAGATAAATATAAAAACATCATTGGCGTCTCCTTTCAAAAACATCGCTAGAGACGTATAGTTGATGTGACATGTCCTTATCTATGGCTAATATTGCAATGTTTGTGATCACTATGATTTCCCTCATTGTTTCGGGGGGCTAATCACCCGGGAGAGGTTATAATACGTCATGGTGATGAATAATTATTATGGAAAAAAACGAGTATCTCGGTAGTTTACTAGCAACAGAAGACGACATATCAACACGGAAGATAATGGCAATATCAGTTTATTCAAAACCCACAAAAATTTTTGAAAATAGGATAATTTTTTGGAAACAAGAATTAGAATATTCTCAGCCTTAGTTGAAACTTAGTTGTATTTCTGTACAAACTCTGAGCTCTGGAAATTAAAAGCAAATCATAGAGCTGAAATCGATGCGTTTCAAAGGCAAAACTACAGAGACAATTTGGGTATCAGATGGCCAAGAAAATCTCAAATGACGAACTATATGAAAAAAAAGGAAGAACCTTGGACAAGAAAAATAAAAAGGTACTATTTAAGATGAATTGGGCATGTGCTTGGGCTACCCGATACAATCCAGTGAAGATAGCTCTTCAACAAGCCATAGAATCAGCCAAAAAAACCTGCAGGAGGACAAATGTTAACATATTTAGATTTTGCACGGAAAGATTTAAGCACTTCACCACTGATCCTTAGAGACAAATGCACTTGGTGCATTTCTGCGAGTAGGGAATCTTGGCATAGGGAGGTGAACAGAATCATGTGCCTGGACGTATGATTCATTGGATGATGATGATAGAAGTTATGCAATAGCGGATTTGCTCTGTTTGAATTCTTATCTAACCTAATGCTCATTTAATAATCGTTTGTTTTAGTATTTTTTAACTAATCACTAATGGTAAAGTGTGAAAGAGTTTCAGCAAAAACATTTATTTTACACTTTTTCGGAAATGCTTAGGCATTATATGAAATGCGTAGGAATTTTTTAAAATGCCAGAATTTCACACATTGCCTGTAACAGCTATACGTGGTGGCACTACTACCCGGCACTACTAATTTTTTAAATGGTTTTTTATTAACTAAGATGACTGCCAGTGTACAGTAGAAACATTGATTTTTTTAACAAAAATGATAACAAAATCGTGGATAATGTGGGATATTAATTTATCAAACAAATTATATTTATATAAGTATAGAGTTTTTATAATAAATCATTTTTACCATTTTAGCAGGTTCTGTTATACGTTTAAATTTTCCAGTGAATTTCTCAAAATTTATTACTAAATTCAGCACAGCACTGGCATCTAGTGGTGCGTCATCTTTTTGCTTGTTCATATAAAACTGTAAAATAAAAACAAAATGCTTATTTTTGCCACAGTGCTACAATTGTTTATAATTTAATTTCATGCATTTCTCTGTGCAAAACAAACACATATCGTCATGCAATACACACCTTAAAGATGCTGGGAATTTGTTGTCCTGAGACAGGCCACACATGCCACTCATCGTATGATTTCTTAATGTTTGATAACGCATCTCTGAAACTTTTTGATGTTGGCAACTCTATCTCTGAAAGTCTCTTCTCAGTAACATTTTTCTTATCCTGTAAAGAAAAAACTTAAATATGTGGTATTAGTTCTATTAGTAGTGACAAAGCCATTTAAAAGTTTGGGTAGGGCTCCAACAAAAGTTTTCCTCAAAGTCATTGCCTTACTAGTCTGCGGAATCATTAATTGGCTGGTGAAATACAGGAAATCACTTCTGTTCCATTGAGAAAATTTTCAATAAAAGAGTCTTGGAACTAAAATAATGCCACTGCGACTGAAGTGCTCCTTACATGGTCATTTTGTTTTAGCCTATATACGGGAACGAGGGCTTCTTAGCTCATGTATCAACCATATTTGTAAGTTTGCTAATAATACAGCAAATTCTTCAAGAGACATTTTGTCCTATTACGTAATATTGCTGAATCCCAGAAACTGCTTCATTAAAGGCAAGAACCAAAGAATATAGTCCTCTGAATAATATTGCTGCTACAAATGGTCAATTTTTTGTAGGAGAGTCAGTTGGTTAGCCTAATGGGTATAAAACAATGACGATAGATTACTCTGTCATTACAAAATTACTATGACTCTTTCACTGGCCCATGTGCTGTTGTATAATTTATACTGGTATATAACATAGCTTTTTGCTAAAGGAAGAAAAATGACGAGTCTCTAGTATGAACCCAAATTTATTGTGGAAACCATGCACTGCATGTGCAACCTGCAATCTAACCAGAGTCCTGGACATTTACTGGAGTGACTGGATCTTAACCCCGCTAAACACGGGATCGTGAAAGACATTGTGGAAGATAAGATGATCTAAGAACATTCTGTTGATCGGTATTCAAAAGACAAGTTTGTGCGACACCTTCAGGGGTGTATCAAGACTTTTCGACACCCTGGGCCGACTATTTTGTCAGACTAAATAATTACTTGTTGTGTATTAGAAACACTATTAACCTAGTTTCCAAGAGACCACTATTAATTACATTTACTTGCATAGCGCCTATATTCAAGTCGGCTGCGTAACTGCTTGTTGTATAATACCTTTCACCTGTTCATTACAGTGGCACTATTATATGACACTTATATTATATATAAGCTTCACACAATAACTGCCTGTGGTGTGTTATAAAATGCGCCATTTACATGAATATGAAAGTACATGTATACACATTTTCCGAGGAGAATAAGAATTTTTTTTAAAATGTGACGCCCTCAAACTTTGGTGTCCTAGGCTTTAGCCTAGTTAGCCTATTGGTTAATATGCCCTTGGCAAGATGTGATGGATGATGTTGAGTTCGACTCTGATCTTTTCAAGCCTCCAGTCATATTCTTTAAGATTACAAGCAGACGAGGCTTCCACACTTAATACATGTATTGAGGACACATTCTCTATTGATTCAGCAGTTTTCATGTAACAAATTTTGATGTTCATTATTATTATTAATTATCTTTGCATCCCTAGTAAAAAAACATGTTACACCCTGTAAGTTTATTATTTCGAAATTAATAGTTTAGTTGGGTATGTTTCAGATTCCATATTTTGCAGTTTGCAGAGCTTACCAAGTCTCCTTTTCGCACATGATTCTGTACCAATACTGATATAAATGCCTTGCAACGTTGACAGCTCGGGTTCTTTTTACACTCCTCACTTTTACATTCCAAATTACAATTGCCCTTCAAAAAACAATGAATATTATTAAAATTTTTGATAAAAATTGTTACAAAACAAACAGAAAAAATTAATAATCAACATTTTATAAAAACTGAATTTCTCTTTTTCCACATTTTTCTTATTTTTCCTTAATACATTTTCAAAATTAAATATTGAAAATACAAATCGTCTATCAAATATATAAACCTAAATATTCTTGTCAGTTTGTATAAAGCAAAATCATTCTTGTTTATAATGTGGGTATAGTTTGTTTATAAAGACAATAATAATTATTTTTTGTTATGCTAAATATTTTTATTTACTTCTAATACTGATTGTAAAGTGATACTTTTTCTGATTCTGGCTGCTATGGGCTTTTCCTGTCATTGTTCACAATTAAATACATCGCTAGATATGCCTGCCGTAGATTCAGCATCTTTCTACTGGTCTTGTAATTGCATGCTTTGCGCTCTGACTATTTTGAGGCCTTGTAAATGTGTGTAAGTTTGTAACATTGTATTTGTAAGCATCAGAAACAAATAATATATGACGTAGATGGGTTTCGCCCTCCAACCAGTTAAGTGAATACAGCGTGCATCCAAGTGAACTAAATCGGACAGCTAAAACCTGACCTATGTATTCATTGTTTCTTATTTCGGACTGGCGATTTATTTTGGGGTATGAAACCTGAAACCGTTTCGTATCATTAGAGGTTTTAGAAACAATGAAAATTCTTTAGTATTTAATGCTTATAAAGTAAATATACAATAATTGGCTTACTGTGGGTTGAGACGAACTTATAGCAGTCAGATGATGTAGTGTTTATTGGTAGATCAAATAAAAAGTCCTATAAGAACATACTAAACTGATAAAGTGTATATAATTATTCTGCAGCACAGTATGACAGTTGTTGAGTTCTCAGTAAGTAAATTCTTTTTCACATCAGTTGTTTAGAGACATATTCTTCTCACGTTACTTAAATCAGATAACCCTATTTTCATTAGTTTATTATTATTATTATTATTATTACTATTATTATTATTATTACTACTACTACAACTATTTATATTATTATTGTTATCATTATTAACATCATTTATTTTCGAACACGCATTTACAGTTAAGTTACATAAGTGGTTCAGTTAAAAGAAATTAGTAGGCTCGCAGTAAAAGTAAAAATAAATGCTAAACACTGACAACAACAACAACAAAAAACAAGCACGGATATTATCTACATACAAGAAGACAAAGCAATTAATTTAAAAAGACACTATACATGTTCTAACACTTCTCTCAATTGATACTTTGCTAAAAAAATTAAAATTCTTGTTTTCAATTCAAGTAAAATCTTTTGCTAAGTGTAATCTTTTGCTTTCTTTTGCAGAAAACCTTTCTTGCTTTATGAGGGTTGAGGAGTAATTAACTGGTCTGACCTGGCTTCCTTCGGGTACTGATCCAGATTGATCTTTTAGTTTTTCCTTGATCTCTAATAGCAACTCTTCGTAAAACTTTGGAATATTTTCTAAAAGAATAAACGATGTAAAAAGCTTTAAAAGGTTTCAAATATTAAAGTTTGTTTATTAACTTTGCCAAGAAGGATAAGTGTATCGTCAACTTAACTAGATTGTCTAGAATAAAAGAAGATTAAATGAGAAATAGTTAGATTTTTTAGAAAATGTGAATTGTAACTGTCACTCGTTCACAATAAAAAAACGAACTAATTCTCCAACAGGTAAAGCAAAAATATAAATACTTTGGCAAAACATGTAAAACAATGGCACGTTTGTTCATATTAGCAAGATAGTTATAATTATGATACATTTTAGAATTATATAATCATTACATTATACTGTTATAATTAATATAACACGTCATGTAGTATTACGTCAGGTGAACGTACAATAGCCAAGAGCGCACGCGACGAAGATAAGCGAAACTGGGCCTGATTAGTAAAAGAATGGGCTAATCTCCGGCTGCTTTTCTCATTGGTGACGGGTGCATATGTTTATCATCAAAATACATCTGCCATTTCAGTCTCATCATGAGAATTGTCATTGATAATGAGTAAATTTTTACCCTGAAACTAGCTTGGGTAACCACTTACAAATGTGCTGAAATGCATAACAAAAAGTATAAATTTACATAGTACTAATCATTATCTTGAGCGTATTCGTAAGCATGCCGAATTAACTCACCATTTACGATATGTTCCTTTATCCCAGCTACAGCCATATCCAACGCCTTTGCTACTTTCAAATTATTTCCGTAATCCTTACTCTTTGAGTGACTAACTTCCACCATTATCTTTTTGTTGCTGACACAGAGTTGACTGTAGTTGAAGCAAAGCTTATAATTATGAAAATAGAGAAATTTAGAAACGTAATTAGCAATAGTAAATGTTTAGCCCCCATATGGTTTCCAGTTCGAAATGGGCTTAAATACGCTTAAGCAAGATAACGTATCAAACTTCCTAGAATTGAAAACATAGCCCGCAGAATCGTAGATTCCTTTACATCATCTAAAAACATTCAGTGTTATATCAGTCAAATATAATCAACTATTTTGATTGTCTCTCATCGCGCACACGCAAGATGTACTGCAACATATTCTCGTGCTCAAACAGTTTTCAACATTTTATAAATCCAGTCTAATTCAATTCAGCTATGACTCAGATCCTTAATTACTACAAGTCTAAAATAAAATACGTTCACACATTAAACTTTAGTGCGCTGATTTGTAATGCTTCGTTATTGCGATACCAAAAACCCCTTTAGTGTAGTTATAACAGTTTCCATATTCATTTTTTTGGAAGAACGGTTAAAAGAGTAAGTAACGCTTTTTGTAAACAATAAGGAAAACAACACACATGTGTTGACATATATAAATATAAATAATACCTCACAGTATTTTCCAGTGTTGTAACTTGCATATATTAGTCGAACTGCACCATGTTTACATTTTACCCACAACGAACATATAAGTCTTATAACTGTCTTGCAGACTTGTGCTGCTCGTGTCAGCTAACAGCACAGATAAAACTTCAGTTCAAACTTCGAAGTCCACTATAGATATGTTATGCGGCAGATATACTCTCTTGGTAAATTTATGTGGGTGGTGAACAGTTCAAAGCTCATGTGCTGGTATTGGCTGCCATAATTATAAGTTTACAGACTTGCGCTGCTCATATATATATATATATATATATATATATATATATATATATATATATATATATATATATATATATATATATATATATAATAATCTTTATTTGCCATTAAAATACATTGATAATCACTGATAAAAACTTTACAGAGATAATCAATTAGTGTTAGTTAATAAAAACTTACACTGCTGAAGGCAAATGCGTCAGTGCAATCTAAACTACTGTGCAGTAATGGAAATTAACGACGAATAAAATCAAACATATTTACAACTATGCACAAAAAATGAAAAAAAACTATGATTTAATTAATATGGCCGTGGATATATGAATTCTGAATTAGTGTGTATGTTGTCATACTGGTGTGATGGTATTTCATATCTGGTTAATATTAGTGATTTTGATTTTGTTTTAAATGCTGATAGGTTCTTGATTTGTTTAACCTGTAATGGTAGAGAACTCCAAAGTAGAATTGCTTGTTTGATTACAGAGTTCATTCCATAGTGGGTATTTGTCCTAATTTGTTTTAGATTGCTTGTTCTGGAATTAACGATAGGATTTGGAAAAAAGGTAAATCTGCTATTCTGGAATGGCTTGCTGATGTTGTTAATGTATTTAAATATAAAAAGTAGAGTAAAATATTCTTTGTGTGCTTCAATGATTGGGAATTTTAAAGTTTTTCTCAAGTTAGTTGTTGAAGCTTTGAATTTTTGTCTACCTGCCTTATGTTTGTATGAGTACCAAGCTATCAATCTCAACGCATAGTTTTCAAGGAGATTTAATTTTAAGTAATTTTCTCTTTTGGTTTTTAGAAGTAGCGTACAACATCCATATAAGAAGTGTGGAAGAACTAAAGTTTTATATATTAGTGTTTAGTTTCCTTTGTTAGTTGCCCTTTAACTTGTCGGAGATATGATGTGCTAGATGCCATTTTTGTGTATATGTTATTAAAGTGTTCATCCCATGATAGATTATTGTCTACCTGTATGCCCAGGAATTTAACATTATTAGTTTGTTTGATTACAGCATTATCTATTGTCAAAGTGGTTGATGATGCATCATTAGTATTTAATGAGGGTGACAGTATCATGAATTCTGTTTTGTCATTATTCATTTTTAGCTTGTAATGACTAAATGCCATATTTATATTTTTTATATCTTCTTCTAAATAATTTTTTGCAGTTTGGATATTTTCATGGGCTATGTAGATTGTAGTGTCATCAGCGTATTGCGTTATTTGTGAGTGTTGTAATACACTGTATATGTTGTTTATATATATAGGCAAAATAATAACGGACCTAGTAGTGTTCCTTGCAGTATACCTCTGTTTAACGTGGCCCAGTCAGAAAAGTTGGTTGTATATAACTTTACTCGTTATTGTCTATCTTTGAGATAATTTTGTATCAGTTTTAATGATATTGAATCTAATCCGATTTGTTTTAAATTATCGTAAAGTAGTTCGTGATTAATGCAATCGAATGCTTTACTTAAATCCAAAAATGCCACTAAAATGTATTGCTTGTTGTCGAAACTATGTCTCCAATTTTCTGTTGTGTGTATTAGGGCATCAATGGTTGAATGGAGTTTACGGAAGCCAAACTGATGTTTTGATAAAAGTTCATGTTTATTTACATATGAATTTATCTGATCATAAATAATCCTTTTCCTCATGTCAGCTAACAGCACAGATGAAACTTCAGTTCAAACTTCCAAGTCCATTATAGATATGTTATGTGGCAGATAAACTCTCCTGGTAAAATTACATGTGTGGTGAACAGTTTAAAGCTCATGCAGATTAATTTTAAGTGTGCTGGTATTGGTTGTCACTGTAAAATTTACCCAAACCAGACTTGTGGACATTTATCGAGGCAACCTCATCTAGCTTCGGTGGGAGTTTGTTCCAATCATTAACAACTCCATGTTACATAATTTTAACTGTCTAGTGGCGCTAGCTCACAAGCTCGATCCGGCATACTTGGGCAAAAATTCTTTGTTAGTAGACCACTCCAGCACAAATTTGTACCTCCCCCGCCTCTATAACAACCAACTAACTAGGTCAAAATCAAATTACAGAATTCAGGTGAGAAGTCAACCTGGCGCATAAATTAGAATCTGCAGGCGGGTCATGTGTAGACATCACTTATATTTAGCGCAATTTTTTTAAGATTCAGTTAAGCTTACGTCAAAATAAATGCTCATTAAGTACAGTTTGTTTACATGCAAAAATATGCTTGTATAAGTGTACTAATAAAACACCTGTGGCTAAATCCACAGACAAGTCTTGATAAATAATTTATTTATTGATGGGCTTAAATTAATTGATTTTATATAGGCCTAGGTGTCAAAGGCGATCATTTTATACCGTTAAATATATGGGCTCAGCTTCATAGAATCTTTGTATGTAATAATGCATACATCATACAGGTATATGAGTGTGTGCATGGGTGTATCAAGACGTTACGACGCCCTAGGCTGGCAGTTCAGTCCAACTCATCTCTACTACTGTATTGATTATTTATATATGAAGCACTGTATGCAATTACTTGTTGTGTGCATGCGTGCATGTGCGAATTATTTATATACAAACCTACAATGTAATATATGTGTAATTATATATATTAATTGCAGAGCACGTAAATGGGTGCAATTTTTTATGTGTCAAATTCGCTACCTAGCATTGGAGTAAAACGACCAAAAAACAAATGGCAGAACCTTCAAGAAAAGGAAAAGTAGGATATCTCTTTTTGTCTCTGTCTCTCTCCCTCCCTCCCTTTCACTGTTTCTCTTCCTCTCCCTCTCTCTCTTTCTTTCTCTCTCCCTTCCTCTCTTTCTCTCTAAGAGAGGTAGGGAGAGAAAAATCAATAAAAAATGCATTACTTTTTTACATAGTAGGCAGCCCATCACACTATTCACACAGTCAGCTAACCTCTTTCCTAAGGAAGAACAATAAAATTTTACTTACAAGAAAACTGAAAAAGTATTCGCAAGTACATAATACAAATTTATTGCTACAATTTTTTTCCTTTTCATGAAATGTTTTTAGTTTTTTTAAACCAACAATTGCTTTTAATTGAGATATTCTTTTGTTAAAAACGCAAAAGTGATTTTGGCTTATCGAAATTGCGCGTATGCCAACAATATCGGTGAACTTAAGAATATTATTATTACAGTCAATGCGCCGCTCAAAATTTTTTAATGATTCGCCGTTTGATTGCGCCAGCATAGCCGCTAATCGCAAAAACGAAATACGTAACAATAGAATTTCGTCACTTCCTCTTTGTACACTTTGTGTATACTGGCGCTAAAGCAAGATAACGTATCAAGCTTCCTAGAACTGAAAACATAGCCCGCAGAATCGTAGATTCTTTTACATCATCTAAAAAATTCAGTGTTATATCTGTCCAATATTATCAACTATTTTCATTGTCTCTCACCGCGCACACGCAAGATGTACTGCAACATATTCTCGTGCTCAAACAGTTTTCAACATTTTATAAATCCAGTCTAATTCAATCCAGCTATGACTCAGATCCTTAATTACTACAAGTCTAAAATAAAATATGTTCACATATTAAACTTTAGTGCGCTGATTTGTTATGCTTCATTATCGCAATGCCAAAAAACTCTTTAATGTAGTTATAACAGTTTCCATATTCCTTTTCTTTTCTAGTTAGAAGAATGGTTAAAAGAGTAAGTAACATTTTTTGTGAAGAATAAGGAAAACTTCATACATGTATACATGTGTTCACAAATATAAATAATACCTTACAGCATTTTCCAGTGTTGTAACTTGCATATATTAGTCGAACTGCACCATGTTTACATTTTACCCACAACGAACATATAAGTCTTATAACTGTCTTGGTATTATATAACTTATAACTATAACTTGGTAAGTCTATAACTTATTACTATGGTATCAGGGGACGTCCTCTTGCGCTTTTCACGTCTTACCTTACTAATAGAAAACAGTTTACGTCTATTGACTCATCGGAATTTAAACTTGCTGATATAATCTGTGGTGTCCCACAGGGTTCTACATTGGGTCCATTGTTATTTCTTTTATATATTAACGATCTGCCATCTTGTTCGCAATTTAACACCAGATTGTTTGCAGACGATACAAACTTATTTTTATCACACCAAAACATTAGAACATTCAGTAAATGTGGAACTGGACAATATTAATAAATGGATGCAAGCAAATAAGCTATCGATAAATTATAAAAAAAACAAAATATATGTTAATTGGAAACAAGCAACATAACAATAGTTTAAACATAAATATGGGAGGTTGTACTATTCAATCTACACAAGAAATCAAATATCTTGGTATATTTATAGATAGTAGAATTACTTGGAAAACACATGTTCAGCATATAGTCAACAAAATTAGCAAATTAAGTGGAGTATTAGCTAGAATACTACACTACATAAATGTAGATGCACTACGGCTCTTATATTCTTCTCTTGTCATGCCATATCTGAGCTATGGCATTCTCGCCTCGGGTAGTGCTTCAGCATCGGTCTTAAAATCATTGGTTTCTAAACAAAACAAGATTATCAAACTTATAACATTTACTAGCAAAAGGGAACATGTAACACCTTTGTATTTGCAACTAAATCTACTAAAAGTACATGATCTGTATAAATTAGAATTGCTCAAGTTTGTACATAAATTCAAAAATAATTCACTTCCAGATCTGTTCAGCAATTTTTATACTTTAGCATGTCACATGCATCACCACTCTACTAGGTTTGCTACAACCCAATCTGATTTTATTGAAAGATTTAACTCATCTAAAGGCCAGAATTCTTTAAAACACCAAGGATCTTTGCTGTGGAATTCATTACCAGACCAGTTAAAGTCCAGTAACTACAAAAAGTTAATTTTAAACTATAAAAAACAACTTATTGCAGGATACAAATAAATGAGACATTTTGCTTATATACTTGTAATACTATACGTATTTTTTTCATTGCTACGACACTTAAAGATTTTGTTTAAGTTTTTGTTATATTTTGATTTCATTTTGTCTGATTTACAGTTGAAATAGTTTTTCGATGGTTTAATTTATTATATTTTCTTTCTCAACAAATTCAGTCATTGATGTTATTATTACAACATTTCAGTTTTGTTTTTTCTTATTTGCTTCTGTTTCTTGTTTTGTTTTGTATGATTTATATTTGCCTTATTTTTCCTTGGTTTAATCTATTATATTTTTTTCTCGACAGCTTTGGTTGATCATTCTACTGTTTTTTGTTTTTTGCAGGATTTTTTAGTTAATGCTCAAATTATGCATTTTCTTTTATCTTAAAAATCTCAAGTTATTTTTATTGTGTTTGCTTCGCATGATTCACAGTATTTTAGAATTGTAAATCTTTCGTTATTTAAACTATATGTTCTACAGTATTACGATACCTATCATTCAATTGCCAAATTAACACACATCAACCGAATACAAATTTAAATTGATAGCGATGCCATAATTAAGTTTATTTAATCATAACTATTTAAGGGTGGCTGACTTGATAACCTACGGGTTCTTTGCTGCTCTTCTACTTTGCTTCAAAATATTGCGTGTATTCTTTATACTGTATTTTTATCGTTCTAACGGAGATAATAAATAATTGAATTGAATTGAATCTTGCAGACTTGTGCTGCTCGTGTCAGCTAACAGCACAGATAAAATTTCAGTTCAAACTTCGAAGTCCACTATAGATATGTTATGCGGCAGATATACTCTCTTGGTAAATTCATGTGGGTGGTGAACAGTTCAAAGCTCATGCGCTGGTAACAATAGCCAATTCCGTCACTTTTGTTTTACACTTTGTTTATATTGCGTTTACATACTTCACTATGTGATACCCCATATTGCTGACGAACGTGTGAGTGCGCAAATACGATTGTCTCTGGTGGTTGTATATTTGAAAATTTTCAAAACTTTTTAAGTAAGTTGATTATCATTTTCAGTGAACTTATGACCAATGTTGTAAGCTAATCAGAGTGATCATTACTGTTTAATCTGATTAAAACGCCTAAGCAAAGTAAACTAATGTGCATTTTGTCGCAGTTACAGAGAAAGAACTATTTGTCTCAAAAGTGATATTTATAAAATTGGAGATTTACTACTACTAAAACGAGCACAACTACTTCTACACATTTTAAGAGCAATCAAATACTACTACTGGATGATATTAACTTAAATAAATGTATATATGTATAAAACCAATAACAATTTATTTCCACGTTTCTTTGAAAATCCAGTGAAGATAAATGTAAAAAAATACAACGCCAGACGTAATGAATGTATATCAAGACGTTGTAGAACCAGTATGACAGAACATTTCATTAGTTATGTGTGACCAGTCCTAAGGGATAGAATAAGCCACAATTTAAAATGCTGTCGCCGAAAGTAACACAACTTGATGAAGGTGATCACTTACATATCTTTTCCAGTGTAATCTTAATAAAATGCAACTGCTCATCAGGTTACTGAACACTTTATAATCATGATCAAGGTTTTTTAGTTCTCGTTCTATTTCATCTTTCATTCGCTACTCTCCCCACATCAATGCATATATTATAATTATCTCACATATTAATCCTTTCTTAAGATTCCATATACAATTTGGCCTATTAAGCTATGCTTTTAGGCTAAAACTGCATGTTTTAGGGATATTGTGTTTTGTAATCTACACGTATATACTGCCAGCTACTAAAGATTCTTTATTTGTATTATCTGAACTATATTGCAATTGTATTTGCATTTATTTTACTGAATAATTACCTGTATTTCAGTGATATTATTGTAAGACTGTGTGGAAATGAATAAACTCTTGAAACTTGTAAAACTGCTAGAGGCTGATCTTGTGCTTCAGGTTGCACTGGGTAACAATTTGGTAGAATAGGTTAGCTCATTACAGTTTCCACCGAATGGGAGATTAGGTGTGCTTGATGAAAAAATTCGTGTGAGTTTTGTAAATGCAAAGCAATGAGTTAGTAATACCACAGTTCATTTTTCGCCAGCTAAGGCTCAAAAAAAGGTATATTATGTATCTGAAATGTAGCTGTTCAACAAGTTTCATTTTAGTCATGAATGCATCAACGTTTACAACGTTTTAGAATTTTTCAGGGTATCAGTAGCAAAGCACCAACACAAAATCATGATAACTGTAGTGGTTTAGTAAAAATAAAGTTGATTTGTTAAAGCAGAATTTTAGACGAGCAGACTTATCAGCTTAAGATGGTGACGTTACGACTGACTGTAACAGGGAAGCCCAGTTTGGATAGAGATGAACAGTAAATAGTACTACTTTGTCACAAGTGGGATGTAGTCACTGTGATAACAGTGGGTAGTGTTGACACAGTTGAAGCCAGTGTTCTCAGAACTGGTTGGTTTCACAGTTCTAACCCATAACTGGTTTTAAAACCATAACTGTCAGTAACTGGAATCATGCTAAGCATAAACAGAAAAGTATAACTTCATGCGTTTTGCAAATGCCAGATGCTATTCAAAACATTTGTGGAACTGTAAGAAATATTAATATCTGTTCAAATGCATTAAAAATATGATGGAATACATAAACTCATAGTTGTCAAAGTTTGTTACAAAACTTATCAGAAACAAAGAAAATTAAGAAAAATTGAAAAAGTCGGCCCAAGTCTACCTGGATCTGAATCTTTGTGTCTTCAAACCTTGATAACTAGTAAGCTAAAGCCCTGTGGTCGGGACTTGCATTAAAAAAATTTAGCAGTTGTGAAATTAATCTATCGTTAATAACTAACTTGTAATTAAGATTATGAACAACTAACCTTCAGAATATTAAGTGTATTTTAAGGATTTGGACAAAGCATTCAACTTGTCCTGCGCAGCTGAATTGCAGTGTTTGTTAGTGATTTAATAATCATCACTTCACGAGGTTGTCAAGGCTAGTGAGACTGGTTACGAGCAAACAGGTCTTTCCCTTCTATGCAACGTGCTTCTCAGCTCATCTTAAACTGCAATAATTGCCTGACTGCAGTTTCAAACTGGCATCATAGCAAAGCTAAACATTTGTTTGCCAGAGCGTACAGTTCACCATGAAACTACATTGCGCTATTATAACAAGTTGCATTTTATCTATTTTTTGTTTGAAGCTTATTAATGATAATAAGGCAGTACTGTTTGCTTCACAGCCCGAACGGTGGTGTGTTTGGCTGTTGTGCACATGTAACTATGTGCACGTGTCTGGGATAACATGCAGTACGCTGCACTGCTAGCGTTTGCTGCTAGGTAGAGAAAGTACTGTCACTCACACAGTTTGTTGTCAGTTGTCACATGTTTAAAAACTGGCATATTCTTGAACTGCGAAAATTTAGGCTATTCGTAGGTAAATTTTTTTTCTTGTTTAGGATTTTATCAAGTTTATGTATAAACTTTCAACCATTTGTTTGTTTAAAATTACAATTACAAATTACAACGTTAAAATTACATATGTTTGCTTCGTTTTACACAGTGTGAGTGATCATTAGTGATCTATGTCTAACTCTAATAGGTAAGCTATTTTTAAGATTATGCCTATTTGCTTGTTTTTATCATTTCGCAAATCCGCAAAGACACAGATAAAGCAGATTTTTTTATTAGTGCTCCTTTTCCACATCAGTATTAACAAAAATTTGCTAATAAGCTAAGAAAGTAACTCCATCTCCAAAACTTTTCGAGGAAATGTATTTGTAAATGTAAAAAAAACTTATACGTACATATACATTACAAATAACTAATATGAGTAATTAGTTTTCCTAAAAATCACAAGACACGTTAATTGAACAAGTTAATTGACCTAAAATCAAGTTTTTAAAATAAATCTTACTTTTGGTGTATTTTCTAGGCATTTTGCAGATGATTTCAACAATTCCTCGTACTTGTGCAATACCAGACTGTAAATCACAGTGTTATAGGCACACCTCTTGGATTTGTGTGGATGAAACTGTGGACCCTGTCTCTTTCCACCAATTGCCAAGTAGAGAACATCTAAAGCATCGCAGGACATGATTGGTCAATTTATGTCAACCCATAAATCATCTTCCTAATAAAGTGGACATACACAGGAAACACTTTACTTTAGACACAAGTAAAAATGTGTGTAATGTTTTTATTCTTTAGTATTGTTAGAATATGGAATACACATTTTAATGTAGTCGTACTTTGCAAAGTAAACTAACACGCAATTACCCAGTCATAAAATGATGAAAAAGACCGATATTTGAAAAATTTGATCGGTTACACATATTTCATACTGGCAGATGTACTTAAAACCGGAATCTTTTTTTAATTAAGTGTAAAACAGATTAAAGTAAATTGGAATTTACTGTAAATCAAGGTAAAAATAAATTTTTATAGCTTTTTCTGTTGATTTCACCTCCCAAAATGCCATTAACTTAAAACATTTTGAGATTTTTGTAAGCTATTCTTGTTAAGTTTTTCCCTCGTTGACAAACTGTGGACCCACGTCAGCAAATTACACGAAAGCTATCGGTGTTTTACCTTTGTACAGTGTAAATGTAATGAATGTCAACAAGAAACAGGGAAAAGTCCCATTTTTGGTTTTTGGCAAGTGCTCTAAAGTAATTTTTTCAAGTTTGTCATGGTATTACCACAGTCTGTCGGACCAACGGGTTTTTTCCATGAGTCCAGACAACTATTCAAATAACTTTTTGCTTTTTGACAAGTGACAGCACTTGACTATTCTGTTCTTTTTTGCAGCTTGTATTAACTTGATGTCCTGGGAACCCATTTGAAAAAGACAAATTTTTGTATTTTTGGAGGAATTTATTGTAACAAAATTTAAAGACACTTGGAGTTTATGTATAAACATGCTTATTGAGATATTTGTAAATTTATCTCTAATAAATCTCTCCACTCTGTTCTTGCTGTTGATTCATGATTTGATGCACAACACCAATGTAAAAGGAAAATGTTGCCATTTTGTCATTTGCTTAATGTAGAAAGACTGTTAGTACGCTTTGTACAGTTAACATCTTTGCATGTTTGATTTATAAAATTCATTAGTATTTGTTTTTTTGGTATAGAAACGCTTAATGCTTAAAGCAAATTTCATGTTTATCTTTAAAATATCTTGTTTATTTGAAACCTTTTTTATGAATTTGGGTGTCCTCATCAGCCATCTGTAGTTAAGACTATAGCGATAGTTACCGACAAGCATGCCTATAAGCAAACAGTTGAAGTTGAGTCTACCATTGAAGTTTTAAAAGAAGAAATAAAAGATGTTGCCGAATTTACCACTGTACGCTGTCCAGATGACCATTTCTTTGTATGTTTGACTTGTAGATTTCATTCGTATTTGTATATCTTTTGTGTACGTATGTGTAATTGTATAAATGTTCTTAGGCATCTTCAACTGTCTTATGCATTTGAAACCTTTTTTTAGAAATTTGGCAATACTCTAGAGTTGTCACAAATTAAGACTACAGCAACAGTAGCAGTTGAATCCGCCATTAACACGAATGTTGCAGTTGAATCTGCCATTGAAGTTTTAAAAGAAGAAATGAAGGTGATAGAGAATTTACCACTACACGCTGCCCTGGCAAACAAGAAAGTATTAATTTTTCTACTACTATTTTTTGTTCAATAAAATAGTTTCACTTATTACCAAATCGTTTTTGTTTGGTTTTGTGCTGATGAGTGCTGCAGATGTGCTTGTTTATGTGTCATGTACAATGTAAGCAAGAGGTTGGGTTTGAATCCTGATTGATTTTTTTCACTACCTTTCCTTGGTTAATTAGGCATAACGTGTGATGTCTAATGCATGTGTTGCAGTTTTAGTGACACATGCTCATTTTCTCAATGGGTTACTACCACCTGTAATTATTATACTCAAAAAAGTATAATTTAGTTAGTATGTAATTAAGCTAAATACATGCTTGATGCTATGATAAATTTCTACTGGTACGATCAACTTTCAAGGTCAAAATTGTTTATATTGGTTAGTTCCAAAAAGATTTGCATTAATGCTAGCAATACTAAAGCTTGGATTAAAGCCATAGCAATAGTGAAGCTTGGGTCAAAGTTATAGTATTACTAAAGCTTCTGTCAAGGTCAAAAATTTATATATATTTACATGAAGCCCAAGTAATCTTGTAAAAACCAGCTCAACCTCAACAGTTTAGGTTAATATCAAAATTAAAGTCAACAGACAATAAACACACCTAGATAATTTAAAATTGGTAACTGTAATTCTTTGGTTGTTTTTTAGTTTGGTAACTTCCCATAGGTGACTGGACGAGAAAGACATTTTCCAGGTCTGTGTCGCAGTGTTGGTAGTCACAGTTAATCAAAAATATTACTGTAGTGCTAGGTTTGAAGCCACACGGGCCTACTTATTCACGGTAGTGACAGTAACAATTATGCGTGATGTTGTCACAGTTAATTGTACAAGTTTATGCATGTGTAATCGCCTTAAAACCGGAGTGCTAATTAGTATTTAGCAGCTAAATTTGTAGATTTCATGTAATCTTTTCCGTGTTCTTACTCTTTGTTAACATTTCTAGATATGGATCAGCTAGACTTGTCAAAAGTTGTAAAATCTGAACCCCAGTCTCCATCAGATGGCAGTACTAATGATGGTACGAGAAACTGGAGTTTTGAAAGAGTGGAAAATTATGGTACCATCACTGGGCCTATTGTTACTGTTGAACCTGATACATCTGTGAGCAGCGATAAGGTATACCTGAGGCGTGTAACAAATGATCAGTAATCAGAAAGTTACTAGTTGAATCCTGTCTTGTTACATGATCTTTCAAGCATGACATTTTTTGGGATGTATGTTATAACAATGATGTATTTCTAATGGAATATGATTGTTAATGTTTGTTGTCATTTTTCCAATTAAGATTTAAGTATACTTGCAGAGAAGAGTATTTTTTTTACCAAACTCAAAGTTGCAGCTAGTTTAAGTATTGATTTTCTAAGCTCACAATAAAAGTGTCACAATATGAAAACACTAATATATGCTTTCTTTATGTGTATTTGTTTTTTCCAGGAACAGATGCACACTGTTGGGGTTAACACGTTTACGCTTCAACATAGTGATGTGACAAATAGACCAGGAAATGGTACTATCCCATCAAAGTATGTTCACTTTCAGATTTTTGCTTGATAAATCATTCCTGCAGCGATTAGCAAATTTTAATGATATTTTTTGACACTGAAATGCATGTGCTTAAGCGCCATTAACATTCGTAAATTTCTGATTGTCAGTCCAGTACTGTCTTATGTAAGCTTGTCCCTTCCAGATTTCAAGCATTAGTGTGCTGACATTCAAAAATTTTCATAATCTTTTTTCTAAACAAACCTTAACTTGCTTTATTAACATTTATGTTTATGTAGTACACTCATGTCTCGGTTTGCCAGACCTCTCTTTCACGGGCATCAGAAGAATCGGACAGAATCTAGCACACTATGGACACAGTCCGTTGTTTTGCGAGCTGACTGCTAGTTGGCCTCACTTTGTTTGCATCATTGCTTCAGTGTACCCAAGCAGCGTGTAACGACTATACATAACGTGATTGTTTCTACGTGTTTTATAGGGCACAAAAGCGAAGTAAGACAACATAAAAATATTAAAAGCTCATTGGCTGTAAAAAAGTATCTTATTTAAGCATGTGCAGAAAAAATATAGAGTTAATTCTGCGGAGTTATTTGAGTCAATTGCGGACAGTTTTTATATAGCTTTGCATAGGAGTGGTCCCATACTAGACGTTTTAAAGACAATTGGATGGTTGATTCTTCATTACCATGAGTCTAATATATATAGCCTACTGTGTTAGCTTAGTATCGGTAAATATGGATAATCGGCAAATTCGGACCGACGTCTCTCGGCAAACCGAGATATGAGTATTGTGCTGTTCCCACTTAAGATTGTCAAATTTTAGATTTCTACTTGTTAAAGCATTACTGTGATGTCATTCAAAAATGTTAATAATGTTTTTTCTTTTTGAAATTATTTCGAAATCTGTAAACTTTGGGAGTTTTGGATTAACCTGTTTAAGTACTTTGTTAACATCATTTTGTCTTCTTTTTTATGTTTGTCAGTGCTGGGATAGTTTCTTTACTAATGTACTCATGAATATGATCACACAACTCCTGTTCTCATGCAATTGCACTGGTTGCCCATTTCTTTCAGAATAAAATACGAAATTCTCTTATTAACATTCAGAGCTCTGAATGGTTTAGGACCTTCCTACATATCTGATTTCCTGAAGCTATACGTGCTCAAACATAACCTTAGATCAATTAACTCATCGACATTTGTTGTACCGCATTATAATCTAGTCACATATGGTTCTCATAGTTTTAGCGTAGCGGCACCAAAATTATGGAATGATTTACCAATTCACGCACATAAGATCAATAATGTTCAAAATTTCAAATCATTTCTTAAAACTTATTTTTATAAAGAAGCGTTTTTAATTAATTTGAAATTTTATGTGGACTTGTGGGTTTAATTATGGCTGATTTTTATATACATGTATTATTATTATTTTAGTTTTATTTATAACAGCCTATTTTGTATGTACTCTTTGTGTGTTAATATTTTATGTGTGTAAAATGCATCCATGTTAATGCATTTTAAATATTCAATAAATTTTTATTATTATTATTATTAACTGTCACAATTACGTTTACATTCTTCAAAATGTAACTTGGCACAGTTATAAGTTACACTGTCAAAAACAGTAACTATGTGTAGTCACAGTTATAGTTACTTTTCCATCATTAGAAAAGTAACTAGTTACAGTTACATCTACTTTAAAAAGTAACTGTTTCAAGAAGTTATCGTGAATGATACGGGTATGAGACCATCAGAGTTCCTGCTAGAGTGAAATTGCTGCCAACTTGCACTGCAGGAAACTACTGCATAACACCCATTGACTGTACAGTAAAAGAAAAGTATAATTGACAGAGTACGAATGGACAGGTGTAATGGTAAAAGTAACTGATATTTACATTAAAAGTTACTATAAAAAAGGAAGTAGTTACAGTTACAGGTTCACAGTTTTGGGACTAGTTACATTCATTATCACTAATGCTAGTCATGCTTACTTACTGAAAGATTTTTACACATAGTTGTGTTTTTGAAAAATGCGAATGAACAAAAATGAATTTGCTGGCAAATGCACTTATTAAACCTTAATGTATATATGAAATACACTAAAAAAATTTGATATCACGCAGGCTTGTCTCTATGCTGGCAAGCACCAGCATTAAATAAATATGCGCGCCAGTGCATGAAAGCCAACTGCAAATCAGGTACACAAATACTCACCAAATAGCTTTGATTATAGCAACTTCTCTTTAATATGCAAAAAATAAATTTCTGTTAAGACTGAGCGTAAAGCCATTCCTCATTAAGTGAGAAAAGGGTAGGCAAAAGTTTGGGATCATTGAAATAAATAATCAGTGAATGGATAGCCATTAAGTGAAGACTTACTGCATTCATCGCAGTTCTTTGCTAACTTTGTGTGATTGCTTTCAGTGTCTTATATCCAGGAAATTACAAATTCGATGTAACTTGCGAAGCACCGGCTAGACCTAAAATTCAAGCAGCTTGGAAAGTAGGTGAAAGTTTGCCATATCTACAGTGTAATTAATGATATATTTTTTATCATACTACAGTAATGTCACAGTAATATTTTTGATGATGTTCACGACTGTTTAACAATCTATTTTGTAGACCATGCAGAGATTTTTTACTGATGTGTCCATCAACATTGCCACAATAAGTATTGTGGTAACTTTTGTGAAATTACAAGAAATGCTTCCTTATTTTTCTCGTTGTATTGCACTGTAGTTCAGCTATCTTGTTTGGAAAAAACGTTATTACTATTAACAAAAGCAAAAAAAGAAATGAACTGAAGGATGCAAAGATATCTACTGACTTTCATCCTCAATTGCCTATATTATAAATGGACACAATAGTGGTATTGTGCAAGTTTGCAAATATATGCATTTTATAAACAGCTGTGGTTTTTGTGCATTTTAAAAAATGATTTGCCCTGTTTTTACTATGAAAGAATATTACTGTCTTGGATTTTTACCGTGTAAGAGTATTAAAATACATTTTTTGCTGCAATTTATCACAACCTGTTCGTTGTCTATTATTGGTTTTTTATTGCAGTACAATGAGACAGAAAACAAGCTCTATGTCAAGCCCATGACACCATGTCCTTTTCTCTTCAGCACAGAAGGTGATCCACCGCGAGGATGCACCATACGAGCGATGGCCATTTATCTACAGCATGAGCACAAGCAAGAAATCGTTCGACGGTGTCCAAATCATGCTGCCACTGTAGAATATCCCGGTATTTAAATATTTCTGCGAGTAATACCTGTTATAGATCTGACCTATAAATGATGATTAAGGATTAAGGAGTTCTGAGATCCTTAAATTGCTTTTTGTTTTGATAGCTGTTTTTTTTAATTAATGCACCACAGCATGTCATTTTCCAGCATGACACAAGCACACACTTTTGGAGTTAGCATAGTAAAATTGATAAAACTGGCCATGTTATTTACATTCAGAAAAAAATACTTTTGAGAGTGCCACTTTTGTGAAAGTTTGACTAGTCTACATTGGGTATTTTTGGTTGATTCACAGAATGTAGTGCTCCACTTTGTGCTTTGTAGTACCCTTTAATTGCCATGGTCATTACCCTTTAATTGCCCTAAATTGGAGTAATTGTAACAAAACATTATGCAAGTTTACTGTTTGGCTATAAATACACCATTTTTCTGTAAACTAGCTGTATAGATCTGATTTAGTCGAAAGATTTGATTAAATGCAGAAATCACAAAGAACTTGCTTATAACATAACAATAACACTAGATTTGTAGCCCAAGGTCTTTCATTTGCAGCTCTGTGGCACCAATAATTCACCTCGGCTATTAATGATACCATTGGGCTGCACATGAAATACCAGGGTGCAAATGTTCGTGATGCTTATGTAAGCTAGCATTGTTATTATTATGACTAATACTAACTTAGTTTAAAACGGGATAAAATTATTTATCACACATTCGTTGTTTGAATAAGTAATGGCATTAGACTACTTAATTTACCTTTACTACTTTTCCATTGCTTTTTCAGCAGAGTTCTGTTGTTGGTAATGACTACAGGCTGTTAGTGGTTATTAATGCCCATTGTTGATGACAGTGGTCAGTTAGTGACATTAACGTCCCTTGCTATTGATGGCGGTTAATAGTCACCGAAGCCCTGTCGTTGTCATTTATGATTGCCATTGTTTAAATAAGGCTTCTATTTTGAATATTAATGCTTAGAAAATGCCCCTTGTATTAGTTATAATAAACTATTAATAACAGGAAAGATTCAATTTTCAGCCGCCTTCTCTTCTGCTTTCTTTGCTGTAATGCCACTGAGAAATTAGCTTTTTCTGTTTAGCAGAACTCACATTCATTCAGAATGAAATGTATTGCCAAAATTTAATAAAGCAAATGAACAAATCTAAAGTAATTATTTCTAATGCAGAAAAAACTGAATCTTTCGCTTTTTTAGAGCACGTGGCACCACAACATCTCGTACGATGTGACAATCCATATGCAGCGTATCAGCGTGGAGCGTACAGTGATCGACACAGCGTAATCGTCCCATACGAAGCACCACAAGCTGGGACGTCGTATACCACTAACTTATATCGATTTATGTGTTATAATTCATGTGTAGGAGGTTTGAACAGACGGCCTATTCAACTCATATTTACTTTGGAATGTAGGTAAGATTGGCTGTTTAACTAAAATTGTGAATTTGGATGGCAGCAAGTTGAACTAAGTTGTGTTATTTGAGGTAATAGGTGCAGGACCGTAAATGTAAAATAATCCGCTGTGCAGTACGTACAGTCAGGATGTCTAATGACCTAGATAAATGAATGCTGAATTTCAACTTGTCAAGCAGCTGATCACATGTAAAGAGTAATGGATCATAGTTAAACGGTACGCATTTATGTGAGTTACTTTAATCATACTCTAATAAATTATTGTGCATTATTTAAAAACTTTTCGCACACAGTTTATTGAGTGTTAAGAGTCTTGGCTTCATAATAAACAACACTATTATAACTTTTGTAACTTATAGAATGTTGCTTAATAGGTCTCTTCTGTTTATAAATCTAGCTGCTTAATAAATCCATTTAGCTTCGCACCAAGGTGGATTTATTAAGCGGAGTATAGTACAATAATGGACATTTTTGTTGTCAATTCCCAAGTGTTTTGTCTACAATTGCTACAGTTTATTAGACATTAAATTATGATGATGGTCTTAGTTGACGATTCAGGTAGCTATTTCAGTGTGGTGTGAACTTGTTGCTTGAGTTGACCAGGCACAACCAGTCAAGTAACCTGCCTTTTTTTTAAATTTAGGCCCTAATGTGCCCCCTCAGTACAACTTACATTACGTATTTAGTTTTTTCCCTTTCATTAAAGTAACTATTCAACCCATCTGTTTTTTATGATAATATACTGCTCCATTGCATGCTTTGTAGCACCCCTTATCTCATGTGGTCATTAGCCTAGATTGGAGTAATTTGTACAAAAATGTTCATTGTAAATTTGACAGCATTCAGCTGTAGTTGATTTGCAGACTAATAACAGCAAGTTGCACCTGCTGAACCTGCATTTTACGCTGATTGTTAGACTTGCTGTCAATTCTCTTCTATGAGCTCCAGAAGGGAAAAGTTCATTTTAAACTTACATGTGCGCCTATCTAAGTTTTGCAAATTTCTAAGCCTATATTTGCTATACTATAAAGGCGTACTAAATTCTGAAAAATTAGCATAATTTTTGTTGGTATTAATGCATTAAACCCAGAAAGCTGTAATCATATATCACACTGGTGTTTCAACAACATTCGCTTATTCTAACCTTGGCAGCTTATAGTTTTATAAGAGGATTTCATTATTTTTAGCTCTGTGCAGCACTGTACAGCGTTTATAATCTGAACATATATCGCATAAAGGCGTACATATCTTATATGCTTGCTTTAAGCTTATTTCCACCCAAAACCCAAAAATCATTTTGCTTTTCACTTTGCCAACAGCCACTGCTTAGTCATAAAGCTATGGAATACACAAGAGAGGCTTAATGCACTCTAAACCTCTTTTCTTGCTTATTAGTATTTTAATCTAATATACTAAGTGTGCAATTTATGAATTAATTACTACTTCTGCATATAAAAAGTATTTCAGTTTCTTGGTGTGTTCATGAGTTACCTGCATTTTGTGGCACTTGACAGACAATTTAAATGAGTTTCTCATTCGAATTTTATTAGTTTATATACTTCATTTTTGCAGGGATAGAATACTTGGGCGGAAGGCCATTGAAGTTCGGATCTGCGCTTGTCCGGGTAGAGACAGCAAAGCTTCTGAAGAAAGAAGCTCTGCTCGTGCATCGACGGAATCGTCTCGACCACCCAAGAAAAAACGTTTACTTGAGGAAGTTGATGAGGAGAGATTTACTCTTATAGTAAGGCTTTGCATAATTTATAGACGTTTCGCCATGCCCACCTTTTTTCATTTTGTAAATTATTATTATGTGCTATCTTGTGATTATTTGGAAGACAAATATATTATTCTGATTCTGATGCTGAATTAAAGCGCTTTTAATTCATGAGAAAAATGAAAAATTGTCGATTTTTGTACTCGCCTTTTTTAACTAAGTTCATATTCACAAAGGAAAACCAGAAATTGCAAAAATTCCAAGTGTTTCCGGTATTTTTTAAAATGAATGCATAAAAATCGTGTGAATATTAGCATGGTACTCTTGGTCTAATGTTCGCTACAAAAGTCAGTATGGTTTTAACTGATTGTTTTGCCAGCAAACATAAACCAGTTAAATTTGCACCTAGATGATTTTGGATAATTCATTACTGAACAATTGTAATTCTACACGTAGAAGAATTTGTAATCACTGATTATTTTATTTCGGTAATCAACTGCTTGCTGATGAGCAAGTAAATGACCACACAGATATGATACTGACTAGCATGGTATGCTTATTCCACATCACGTGCCTCATTATTCATGGTTTGGCTTTGGCAATTGTCTCTGTACATTTGCAAGTTTATTATTTCCCAACTGATTGTTTTTGTTTATCATTAAATTTAGAAATTTTCATAGCAGGATGTTTGTCTAAGTGATTGAGTACTAGGATAAAGCTTCTCATAGTATGTTGTGTCTTAATAAGTTATTTCTAAATTAGTTTTTGTTTATTACAGCAAATGTGATGGTTTTTCTTAAATGCCTGGTGCTGCTTTCTTCGTACAAAATGTTCTCATACTAATGTCAATAAAGAATAATTTTTTCTTCTATAAAATGTTATTTTTTCTGGGCAAGGAAAATAAAATGCTCTGCTCATAATCTTTTTTTAGAAAAACCGAAGCCTTTCTATTAATTATGCTCATTTTAGTGTTGTCAACCTTATCAAAAAGAAGAATCTTGTCAGAAATAGAATTTTGAAAGTCTCCTTTCACATTCTGGCTCATTTATGGAATTACTATTTTGTTGCATGCAGGTTAAAGGACGGGAAAATTATCAAATCCTTTTGAGGATCAAGCAGCTGCTAGACCTTAAAGACTGTGAACTTCAGCACTATAAGCGTGAGCACACGCAAATGAAGAAACGGTCTGTTTTATATCACAGCACCTATCTGTTGCACATTTTCATTTGTGATTCTTAATTGAAATCATTACTACTAATAATTAAATAGGTGTTGCCACCTACATTTAAAATTATTTATCATTGAACTGACTCAAGTTCAGCCAGATTGTGGCTTTGGTCTGCTGCTCAGTCACCTATACCTGTTGGGCTTCCCATATATGGTAGTGTAGATTGCTAGTGAGTTTCGCTAGCCAATCAGGTATGCTCATTGGGTGCATGTGACTTGGGTAGCTCTGCCAAGGCCAGCCTGGGCCTTTTTTTCTTCTTGGTCATTGCTGTTGAATGGTCACCATGTGTCTTCTTTCCTGTAAATAATAGTGTAATATCTAATAGAAATAAAGTCTTTCATAGTTCAACACAATTTCATATTCTTTGTTTCAACGACCAGAGTGACAAGACAAGTCTACAACAGTCTACACTAACTTCAGTCTAATATACTTCATGTTCTCTACAAATTCAATCCTTCTATACTTCGGCTAAAAGTTTCTACACCATTTCTTAAAAATAGTATTAAATTTATAATCATGGCATTTGTACTTACATTCATTGACAGACATGATCACTGACATTTTCCTAACTAGTGATCTTTAGGTATTGCTTAGCCCAGTTCTCTTATTGTTGCTAGTTTGTGTTTCACAATCAATGTTGACATTGCTAATGTTGATTTAACTTCTCTGAAATTTATTTTTCCCTGTTAAGCGCTTTTTATGCAGTATTCAAGAGAAACATCAGTAATGAACTACTAATATTATTTTATTATTTACTATATTATTTTCTATTGCTTGTCTGTTATGTAGGCACATTTGCAACGTTCATAGCAGCAGTTAACTTTAGCAGTTGTCATTTTTAGATCTTCATCTTATCAGGAAACATTATGTGAGTCACAGAATTATCATAGTTCCTAATTTTTTCAGATTGAAAGATCTCATCATGTGACAGCGAAATTTCGTGACCTGAGTGAGCATTTTTATATATAGTGGAATCATTGGTACCACATAGAAATCTGGGGCCTTATTGCCACGTATGTCAGTGACCTTTAAAATGTTTTCTGTTTGTGTGTTGAGTACCCCATTTAGAAACTTTGATCTGTATAAACTGAATGAAGACGAGTGAAATCAGTGTTGTTATATGTGCTCTGAGGTATGTACTGATTGAACACAGATCTAGTGAAATCAGTGTTGTTATATGTGCTCTGAGTTATGTACTGATTGAACACAGATCTAGTGAAATCAGTGTTGTTATATGTGCTCTGAGGTATGTACTGATTGAACACAGATTTAGTGAAATCAGTGTTGTTATATGTGCTGTGAGGTATGTACTGATTGCACACTGATCTAATCGACACTAGTATTATTGGCAAGTTGACAACCAAATTGTATGCTCTTTCTGCAAATACAGTGGAGTTATGCCGAGTACAGTTGGTTAGAGAAATTAGCAGTATCCTTATTTGTGAAATTACGTGAAGAAATACTTATGCCAGTAAAGGAAGCATCTGAATGTGAAATTATTGATTATGTGTTCACTAGTGATATTAGCAATGTTTCCATTTACACAATGATCATGTATACCAGTCAAGCAAACTGCAGAGGTAGTTACAAACTACATGTATATCAGCAGTATTAGGATAATTTTTGCTGGTAAACTAAGAGGTTCAGTAATATTAAGGCCATTATCACTAGCAATATGAATATCATATCAAGATATCCACAGAATTGCATGTTAGTGTTGGTTTCAATTATTAAGTGGTTCTGCATCAGGCAGCCAGTGCAAATTAGTGCATTTACTAAAGCCAGTGAACTTTAATGTGAAATCAGAAATATTTGTACCCAAATGTCATGTGAAGGCGGACATTAGTTTTAATGAGGTATAGTAAATGGTTTTGTAAAGAGGAACATAAATCTTTATATCAGTTTTCAACATCGCAGGGAACTGACGACATATGCATGTAACTGATGTAAGTCTTGCAGTAACCCAGAGAACAGTGTAAGGAGTCGTACATGGAAGCCTTTCAGTTTCACAGCTTGGAGTGAAATGTTTCATTAAAAGTGCTACTTGAATATAAAATTGTGCTTTGATCTGGCAAACTTATTAGGACTGAAAAACTTGTAAATATTGTAGTAAACAAGCTCTTCTGACAAGGATGTGATAGTGACAAATAAAACCTCACGTCTGTTTTTCAAGCTCTGTGCTACAGCGTCCACAGCAGGGTTAAATGCTGTAGTTTCGGCTCTATGTGCATTTGCTGTTGAAGTTTGGAATATTTCTCAGTACTAAAGTTGTAACTATTTCCTCTACAAGTGTTTCATTTATTGTAATACAGCTTCGTACCATTTATTTATTGCAAAAATAGAATTTATGTTTTATAGAAATATAATAGTCAGTAATTAAATGTCATCAATTATGGTGTCTGATTTTACTTTGTTAAGGCAAGCATTTCTTCTTGAAGTTATGAATCATTCAAGTTACTCATTTGATGGTTGTCAGTTTACAAAAGTAATATTTTTCCAATAATGATAACCAATTGTGTTTAAAAGCAATTCTTTAGACCTATACAGTGTTCATTTAATAGGAACTTAATGTGTATTTCCTTGCTGGATGGAGAGTGAACTCCTAGCCAGAGAAGAACACTCTTTACAACATTTCACATCTTTAGCCAAGGAATCAAACAAATGAATGGATTGTAAGAGTTGTTATTATTGTGGTCGCTGACTTGCTTCACATTACTCTGTGCTGTTGTGTAGCACAGTATAGTAATCTACTACCAGGCTAATAGACTAATAAACCTTGCTGTGTAGTAGTTTGAAAAATTAGGTAATACGTAGTAGTAAAGTAATGTGATAAACACCAAAGCGTCTTAGTTTTTTTTAATAGAGTAATATTGTTTTATTAATTTATTATTATAACGTTCTTGGGCCGATCTGGTTAGTTTCGGTCGTAGAAAACAACAGGAATCGAGCTGAACTACAACAACCCTGTGCCGCAGACCAAAAGTTTCCCATAATTACTTTTCTGAAATTTAGCGATCTAAGACTCTGAGTAATACAAGTGGTGTTGCAAAGCCACTGGTGTAGTAGTGTCTAGTTATTTTTCTCGGTTACTGATATGTTTACCTGTCTTAAGGGCAGATTTCTTTTATTTTAGAATTCTGCCCGCCCAATGTCTACAACAGACGTGATGGGCATATGTTGATAGTGTCCATACTATAGCAGTGTGGAGTTTTTTGCTGGATTACTGCTATGTTTACTTGAGGGCTGAGTTCTTTTATTTTAGAATTCTGTCTACCAAATGTCTGCAGTAGACGTAATGGGCATATGATTATGGTGATGGTGACAGCTTTGCATAATGTAGGCCTGTCAACTACAAAATGCTGAATTTTTAGGTCTTTGTTTAATCCAAGTAAATGTGAGATTATTCCATGCAATAGTCTTAATTCTGAGCAGCTTCAACAATCAATTTCCTCGTCTTTCAAGAATGAAAATAGTATCTCCTAGCAAAGCAATTCTGTTAGATGCACCTTTTGGGATGATGCTATGCTGTCTGTTTAAGGGGAAAAAATTAGACCAATTAACAAATGGAAACAAAATATTTTGATGGCATGACCTTCCTCTATCTCCTGTGGTACCATTATATCTAAAATCTGAGTTTTAGCTAATTCAGTATAGTGGAGGGCAAATAGCATTTATGCTAATACCCCCATCTCTGGATTATGGATTATGGTTAACACTCTTTGGTTCTCGTCTTACCTTATTAGATGCACATGATGCATTATACCTACTTCGACATTCTCTATTTCAAAATCGGTCCACATTTTGAGATCTTCATCTGTTTTCCAATCTGATGTACTTAGCTTTTATGATTCTGTTCTTTGTGAAACTCTTCAGACTATACTAAACATTCATATGACTGATTCAGTTTGGGCACAAGCTACCCTGACAGTTTCCAAAGGAGGTCTTGGTAAGTGCTACCCATCAGCTAGTGGTTCCGCTTGTTTAGTACAAGAAATCCTTTCTAGAGTTCTCACCTCTAACACTTATACTACATTAGATTTAGCAAATTCAGTCTGGGCAGAAAAAGCCTAAACATTTGTTACAACTCTACCTGATTCAACTTTACAAAAATTTTGGGACAAACTTTTTGACAATTCAAGCATCTTTTGATAGTTTGTTTGCCAGGACTTATGAGGTTGGCAAAGCACGGCTATTAGCAATATCTTCTAGTCATGCTGGTGCATTGGGCCTGCATTTAGATGATAATTATCAATTGCATATTGATGCAGCGTTTCAATTAGGTGCATAGTAGGTGTTAGTGTGCAACAAAGGAAGTGTAAAAGACATTAAAGTGACAATGAAGAGTGTAAGAAATAGAAATTATTAAGGTTAGGTTAGTTATATGATTATATGTGATGTTAATGAAATGAAGTGATTTGCAATTAATTGATAAAAATTCGTAACTTGATTTTTTTGACGATTAAACTGTATTTATTTCTTTGTCATCTTTTCATGTCTGGGCAATACTTTTAGGATTTTATTGGCGTGCCTAAACATTATGTTTTTCTCTAATGTACCATAAAGTTCCTTTCATCTTTTATTTTTGCAATCTACCATTTATCAGGTCTTGATTTTACCATAAAACTTTGCTTATGCTTGCTGTTAAAGTAGTAATTTGAAGAACAGTAGTTAATGTAATAAATGACTAATTTAACGAACTGCATATTGGTGTCTATGATTTACAGGTTATCATACCAGAAACATTTAGATACTAATAACTGTTTCTGTGGTGAGGAAGTCTGACCATATGGATGATAGAGCAGAGGAATATTGTAACGAAAATAATCTTAAATTGAGCAAAAATCTTGAATGGAAATGCGACAAGCCAGAGATAGTAACAGAAGACAGCAATGACAGTGGTGATACAGTGATAAAATACGATGCTGGGAGTATGCTTCCGGAAAGATATGAACTAAGAGATGATGATGAAAATTATGTTATATCAGAAAGTGTAGCAGAGAGCAGTGATAACGAGGAAGCAGTGAGAAAAAATGATGCTGGCAATGATATTGATAAAACTAGGCCAGACATTTCAACAGATAACATCTTCAGTGATGATGTTGAAGCCAATGATGTTTTGATGGATCATCAGGATGCCAATTCTGATGCTCCACATGACTTCAGAAGTGGGATGCTGGTTCAGTATTATACTGAAATTAACGGTGCTTACACCAACGAATCTCTTAGCGAAGAATACGAGAGCGGGCTTCCTGATGTTACAAGTGAGACAGAGAACCAAGAGTTGCATACACACTGCACTGCCAAACCTTATGAATGTGAGGAATGTGGAAATCGCTTTAGAACGAAAGGCAACTTAAAGCAACACATGAGAATCCACACAGGTGAACGGCCTTACAAATGTAACAGTTGCGAAGCTAGTTTCATGCAGTTGGGACATTTGAGGAGGCATATGATAAAACATTCTAGTGATCAGCCATATAAGTGTGACTTTTGTTCGGCTACATTTAGTGCAGCAAGTGACATAAGAAGACACTACATGAGCCATCCTGATCACAAGCCTTACAAATGCCCTCTATGTGATAAGACTTTTACACGTGAAGACAGTGTAAGACCACACATGAGAAGACATACGGGAGAAAAACCTTTCAAGTGCACTTTGTGTGATGCTGCTTTTGTGTATTCTAAGAGCCTTAAAGCACACTTAATGAAACATAGTGGTGAAAAGCCTTACAAGTGTGATGCACCAGAGTGTTTTGCAGCTTTCAGCAAGAAGGACGATTTGACAAGGCACAGTAGAATACACACAGGAGAAAAACCATTTAAATGTGATTATTGTGAGGCAGCTTTTACACAAATGGGTAACATGAAGAGGCACATGTCAGAACACTCTGGTGAAAAACCTCATAAATGCAAGTTTTGCGAAGCTTCTTTCAAACAGTCAGGTCAGTTGAAACAGCATCACAGAAGTCATACAGGAGAGAAACCTTATAAATGTGGAGTGTGTGGTTCCAACTTCGCAACACTGAGTAATCTAAAAGTTCATTTAATGATTCATAGTGGAGAAAGGCCTCATAAATGTTCAGTGTGCAAAGCCACTTTCACGCACATAAGGAGTTTGAAAGTGCACATACTGCAACATACAGGAGAATTACCATACAGCTGTAACCAGTGCGGAAAAGGCTTTCGCCAGTCGGGCAACTTAAAACGCCATTTACTTACCCACAAAAATAAAATGATAGAGAAATGTGAAAGAGATGATATAGGAATAGATAATAACAAAAATAAAACAACAGAGAAATGTGAAGGAGGTGATATAGGAATAGCTTACACTAAGGGTTTTACTATCAAAAAAGAAATTATGAATGATGCCAATAGAGAAGATACTATAGAAGAAACTACAGATGCTACAGAAACTAATAAAGAAGACAGTAGAGAAGGAAGATTATAGGAAGTGCTATTTCAATGATATATTATTGAAATATATTACAATAATTAATACTATTGTAATATATAAGTGTTTGAGACAACATGTTGTAAACATTGAAAAGCAATTTCAGATGTTCAAACTAGTTATGGCAGTAGAACTATTATTAACCACTTCACTGTATGACGAGAATCTCCTGTCATGACAATGTTATTCTGATTCTCCTGTAAGATGACACTGTACAACCATGATATATTAATACCTAAATTGATAAAATGACTGACACGCATGCCAGGTACACTTTGTGATTCAGACTACTGAAAATAGACAGTGGTGCTGTCCTCTATTGGCCAAAAAGTTTATATATAGGTTATAGGCTACAAAATCCCTGTTGCAAAAAATGTGAGCTTAGCCACAGTATAAAATATTACTGAATGTGTGCTGTGCTGACTTTTGTTTTCCACTCTATACTTTGCCAAGATGTTTTGAATTTTAACATACAAAATGAAATTTTTTTTTGAAATGACGAAAATTGGTGGTGATGGATAGCAGCTGGGGCAGCAGCAGTGGAGATTATGGGGGTGTCAATGGATATGATGGTGGCAGTTATAGTTTTGACAGTAAAAGTGATGATGCTATGGCAAAAGTTGCAGTAATGTGTAAGAGTATTTATAGTAGCCGCAACTTTTCCTTTTCTTAAAATGTTGCACTAAACCAGCTACAATACAAACTGCGTATAAGAGAAGACGTTAACAACATTGTGTAAAAGAAATCAGTATATAAAACCATTTCATTGTAGGCCTACTCTAAAACCAGTTTAACTAACTAGTAATTATGCCATGTTCTGGACTGGATTATTATGTCTTTTTGGGTCCTTAAGCTAACTAAATTATGGGAACCGATCAGACAGAGTCACCCTCTAACTCACCAGCATACGTCTTGAATATTTTTTACTCGTGATATATTATAGTGACATTTACACAGCTTGAAGTAGACTCATTCTAAATTCTTTAAGAAATACCAATATTTTACTATTTAATACAAACCAAATGAGCACATCTCAACACAACAGTAGTGAAAAAACAGAACAAACAAACTATACTATACTATACTATAGGATAATCTGGCCATAGCCGTGTTATTTATCTATAACATTTGTGGTGCTTCACAAAGTAAAAGATGCAAAATATTACAATGTATGATCATAAACCTCATAAACAGCTCCGTTAGAAGTTTCTTGCACAGGAATTAGTTTTCTCTTTGATTGCTGCAAGCACATACGTTGAGCACAGTAACAATACTGTAATGATGACTGATAGATAATGGTTTAACATTTGAATGATTTTTGTGACCAGCAGCAACATGAAATCAATAAATTAGTTGTACAATTACCTGACAGTGAATTACCAACAGTTCATGTTTAAATGCAGTGCATTCCACAAAGTTCAAACTTCTAAAGTTTGGCTTATGATTCATTCATATTCTATAATAAATGTATATGATGATTTGCCTACAATATACCGTATTTTCCCATGTATAAGAGACCCTTTTTTGCTCAGAATTTTCACTTTAAAAATAGGGGGTCCTCTTATACATGGGAGTAAGTCTTTTCAATAAGATGCATAAATTGTGACACTAATGATTTTAAAGAAATAAGTGCTCTACAACTGTTTTATTTCGAATAATTATAGTTTCCTTTCAATAAATCTTCTCCATGGCTAAATTCTAATGATAAAATTAATGTACCGGGTAAGTTATTATTTTTTTAAATGTCTCTTTGGTATTGGAGAGAAATCGATTGTTCTGCAGCCAATCAACGCATCTGCATAAGCTCTCTGCATGCCCGTCGACGTCATTGATACGTCGGCAGAGGTCAACGAGATGAGTCAGCCTAAGCAAGGCGTGTTGCGTTCGACTATGAAGCGGTTGTAAGCAATACAAGCATCGTGACACAGGCATTATCTCCTGGAATGGTGTAAAGCCAGAGGTCATTATTAAATCTTTCAAGAAGTGTGGCATCTCCAATGCCATGGACGGCACAGAGGACAATGCCATTTTTGAGCAGAGTGACTCCTCTGATGATGAACTGGCTGGAATTGCTGAAGGTCTGACTCCAGTTGATATTTTTGATGAGAGTGATGAGGAATTTAATGATTTCTATGATGAATAAAGTTATTCATTACCAAAAAACTTTTTTCCAGAATTTTTGCCTAAAAATTGAAGGGGTCTCTTATACATGGGGTATACAAGTCATGTTGAATGACTGTCAAGACCTTTTCAGGTATTTGAATAAGATCATTGCATGCGCTCATCATGTAAATAATGTTACCACTTTACAGGTGTTTTAATTTGAGTATATTATTACATGTACATGTGAAAAATAAAAAAATGTTGACTTATACATTTGTATTTTGGCATTTTGCTTGCTTTTGTCGTCATTTGAAGCACAGTTAATAGTAAAGTATAATATTTTCTATATTCTGAAATGTGTTATAACTATGTGTTAATGTTTTTCAAAATACGACTCATTTCATTAGCTGAAAATTACGGAAACCACAATCAGTTTGATCTAGACAGTTTTTTGGTTATTTGAAAATTTCATATATTGAACATACAAAACTGTAATTAGAACAAAAATGTTAGCTTAATCACACATGTAATTGTAAGTAGTGCAAAGAGCTTAATAACAATTGTACTGACAGATTAGTTTTCTGGTTTTCTTGAATGTAGGTGGCAGCAGTTACCATTAATGGCTATTATGCAGCTGGTTTTGTTACCAATAATTATCTATGTGCACAAAATACATTGCACTATTCCTTTTATAACTTCTTTTGTATTAAATGATTTTCTTTTTGTTATAAACTATTTAATTGTAAACAATATGATTATTCTACAGTAAAAGCAGTGTAGCTTTCTCTATGATTATTCCTGGCTGCATTATTTTTACCGCCTCCTCGCTCCCCAAGCCTAACTCCAGTTACACAATTAGATGAAACATGAAGCCATGCTTCTTGGTTTTGCATTATTTACACCAAACAGCATGGGCTTACTTAGCTTTGTTTGCACGAGTGTTTCGTTCCAGCTTGGGAAACATCTGTTATTAGATCATAACTATAAAGTTGGTTCGTAGAATACCCACTGAAGAGAAAACGAAGCACACTGTTGAAAAAGAACACTGAAAATAGAATAACCCCAACATGGTTATAATACTGTTTCTACAGTTTAATCTGTCACTCTAAAAAACACAGCAACAAAATAACACTTGCATTAGATAGAGTTACAAAAGTAAGAAAACGTTCTGGTAAAAGGATAATTTCACAACGAAAATTTACTAATGAGATTGTGGATTGTTGTTGATTACACAAGATGCAAGCAGCTAATTAAGGCCATGTTGCCCCTAAGTGAAAGTTAGTGCAAATTGCTGTATACAGAACTGATCACTGCTCATGATCTTATATCACTGCCAGAGTTTAATGTCGCCTTTAATTCTCTTCATTTCTACAAACTGTTTGTTTAACAATAACTGAATGTATTTTTCCCCTTACTGGCTTTTGTGTTATCGTTTTTGTGCTACAGACAAGTTACTTTAGATAGTTAACAAAATCTGAAATGTATTTATCTTGTGCTAAATATGCAATGTAACATATATATAGCAAAATTATGTTATAACAAGATTAGGAGAGTACCGTAAAAGCACAAGATAATAAAAATTATAAAGGATTTAAAAGTTTGTGTAAACAATGTAGCACCTACGTAAACAAATAGAAAAAGCTATAACAAAAGCTTGCACTAGAATCAAGTGTTATTGTTGGGTGGGAAACGAAAATGCAATGTAGAATGCCAACAGGGTTTACCCGTGGTGACTTTTCAGATTACGGCAATAAGTACTTGGATGTGAGGTCATTGAAGAATTCATGGCTGATTTGTCTTTGAAACTTATTTTTACACAAAATATTATGTAAATAAACAGTTAATGATTTTTCCAGTTCATTTCTAGTACCAGATCTTTGTTTAGAATTTAAAAACTAATCATGCTTTCAAATGAGGTCAACAACGCTTGTTCACACAAGAGCAATAGAACAAGCTGTGGTGAGGCCCGGAAGTCATATGTGCACCACATGCTGGCAAGTGATAACGTTAAGAGGCATCAGTTTGTTATGGCAGTCGTAGGCATGCCACAACTGTAGAAACGACTCGTTTCTTTCATTTTTTACACTTGTGGGCACTTTAGCAAGTTAAATTAGCACCATGATGTGTAAAGTTCATGTTCGTATAATTTAGTAAATTAGAGCAGTAATGGATTTAATAAATTTGCAATTAATTAGTATTGTATAAGTTCCTTTGTGTTAATTTTGATTGCTTTAATTATTATGCAGTTCTCAAACCTGTATATGTTACATTGTTTTTTTGTTTGTATGTATAAATGTGATTTTTTGTTTTGTGTTGCAATGTTAGAATTTTGTGGGTGTTAAAATCAAGTAGAATTAATTAACGATTGTAGATTTTAAAGTAGACTTAGTAGACACTATTACATTCATCAGGCTTCTGACTGTGTGTACACAAAAATTTTGTGTATATGTTTGTGTACATTAATTGCAATAAAGAATATTATCTTTATTATTATATTACCACAGAAATCAAACTCCTTACCCTGTATGACCATGTTTCTTGGGTGCTGAAACACCCCACCTTCTGTCATGAATATTTAATAGTAATTATAAGCATGTTACATTTGTTCAACTTTATAAAAGTTGGTAGAATGTTAAGTTTTCCAGTTGTTTGATAAAAACTGTGTACTGTATTTGCTGTGGGTGTTAAACAAATGAAGAAAGTTTTTAGGAATTATATGCTGACAATTTTTGGTATGAATTCATATGATCAAAATCGTAGTGTCAGCATCGTCAATTAATCAAAACTTCCACAGTTAAATAATAAAACTGTGACTTAACACTAATCAAACACCATGCGCAAATAAGAGGTTGGCACAACAGGACTCAGCAGTGCTAGAGCTTCTCCCAAAGTATGACTAGCTCCTGATGACTCGTTTGAGGGAACATATCTACAGGAACAGCTTTGACTGGTCGAAATGGCTCTCCTTTAAACTTCTTAGATGACGGTCGACTAAGACTGAAATAAAAAATGTGACATATCTCAATTCTAGTTTACTGCACATAATTTTACCAAATAAAGCAAAAACAACTGCAGTTTTTTGTGTAATGTTTTATACATACATTTTATATTACAGTGAAGCAGAAAAATACTTTTTTGTTTTCTTAGCTCATAGTTTTTAACGAAATTTTGAATACTTCAACTGTAGATATACATTTCATGTTGTAGTGAAGCAGAAAAACACTTTTTTTGTTTTCCTAGCTCATACTTTTTTAATGAAATTTTCACAACTTCACCTGTGATCAGTTCATACACAGAATGAAATGCATGACTACTGTTTGGTCAGTTCAACCAAAAAAATTTAAAACCAACAACGAAAAAAGAGGGGTCTAAAGCTTAAAATTGTCTCTCCTGAACCACACTATACCACACTCATGTAAATTTTGTTATTGCTTTGCAGGGAGAGTAGAAAAGCTATTTTTAATGGGCTAGCAGTCTGTCTCAAATTAATTAAGAATGTAATTAAAAACTTAAAAATGTCAAGAAAATAATATCATTTATCATAATAATCATGTCAATCAGCAAAGCCAGTTAGTAAAAAGCTAATTTGCTTCTATTGTACACTTAAATACAAGTTTTTTAAATTAAAAATCATTAAAAGATTTTATTTGCTATAATGAAGCATTACGTTTTTCGTTTTTTTTTCTGAAAAGTTCAAAAAGAGCTAAACAATAATTGTTCGGGCCATTGACCAGGAATTTTGCAAGCATTATTATTTAGCCTTATTCTATTTTTATAGTTCCATCCTGTATTAACAAAACTAAACAGCAGATGTCCAGGCAAACACTGCTGTCAAGTGGTAAAATCAACAATGATTCTGTAGCCCATCGGGGTGGCATACTGTAAGAAAGCTAACACTCACTCCAGAAGGTTTGTCTTGGCTAGTTTCACGTTGCAAGCCACATAAACCAGACGTCTGACAGCAGGACATCTACGTATTGCCTGTATGACTTTAGGACCTGTAAACAGGACAATGATTTATTGCACAGCTATTTAAATGTTACAGAAGAAAAAAGCTACTGTATAATATGTCTGGTCATTGCCAAACTGAGGTTCCAGAAAAGAACTTATGTATTGCTGAACCGGGCTCACTCCATTTTAGCTTCATTTGTTCTTGTGACGTCCCTCCTTTCCTCCATCCTCTCTCTCTCTCTCTCTCTCGCTTTCTATCTCTGTGTGCTCACTATTTCTTTCTTTCTCTCAAGGAATAGTTCTTGTGCCCTACCCCTTTATCTTTCTTCCTCTATTAACTCGCTCTTTTTTTCTATTTCTTGCCTTCCTCTGTATTGCCCAAGGATATTGCAAAATGTAAAAAAAATAAGAAAGAAGTTTAGAAAATTGGTATTACAAACAGCTGAAACTTCTGTTGAACTGAAATGCAGCTGTAATTTAACTAATAAGAAATTGTTATTTGAACCTAACCATCTTCCACTCATTACTAAAATGAGAAAACACTTACTGCATCCAGCTCGTGGTGGATCTAAGATTGCAACAATGTTTGGGTGCTTGCTACCACTAAGGTTAGCAACTATTCTAGGCACTTCAAATGCAGCATCACCACAAATGTATTCTACATTACTAATCCCTGAAAAAATAGCCAGGAAAATGACATCAGCAGCTGTTTATTCAGAGTAGATATAACTTTAAAAATTAGTAAAGTCTCAGATTAAAGCAAAATCATAAAGTCAAATAATACCACGGGTGTAAAACTCAGCTTTCAAGATCAGTTTTTGCTGATTCAGTTGTGAGCTTTTTCATCATAAAAAATGAAAGCCAAAACATCAAAACAAGTTTGTTTAAACAATTTCAGCAACAAGCCTTAGCCTTTGGGCAGAATGCACTCTTCCTGTTTTATCGATTAAAACAATTAATTGGTCTCTTTAAACGAGCTTACTAATTTGTGACTGTTTAATATGCTCAGCGTTCTTGTGATTGCCGTCTTTGAAATAAAAATGAATACTGTACTCTTAGAAATCTGTGTTTTACATACAAGTATAATGAATTGAACATACGAAAACAATTTAAATGTCACACTTATTATTATTTGTAATCACAATTTTTTTTATAATTCACCATATCTCATTGTACGTTTGACAGTAAAAATTTGCATTGGTTGAGGGATAAGTTTACCACACGTACAGTGCTATTTAGAGATAAGTAAATCACTTAGTAAAGTGGTTTGTCATTTTAAATTTTTTAATTTAATTTTGATGGCTTCCGTCAAGGTCTTCCATTGATTGTTTCATAGTTGGTAACAATGTAGGGTAAGTCACATGGTCAGTGTTCCTCTCAGCAAATAGCGCAAAAATAAACCAAATCAATAAGTGACAATCAGGTTTAGCAACTTTAATTCATGTGTGCTTATACACCTTAAACAGTATATGTATGATAACTAATACATGCAGCATTTGAGTTTGCCTCCGTACAATATAATGGTCTACAGCAGTTTATTACACTGCAGTAATTACCGTTTATAACATTAGCATTGTGGCGAGCATCCTCCACTGCTTCTGGAACGATTTCGAAACCATAAACTTTAACAACTCGCTGTAATGAAAAACATGTGGCATTTTAAAAATATTTGGAAAGTCGGTACTGACAATGATCCATTTATACCAGTTGTTTGCAAAACATAATCAGAGAGAGAGACAGAGAGAGTACTGTAATTCAAGTGAAATTAGCAACAATTTTGCTAACCTTACTAAATTTAATATGAAAGTTGACATTCTTAACATTTTTGCAAAGTAAAAGAAACAGCATGAAAAGGAAAACTAACTTTAGATTAATCCAAGCACTATGGTAAGGCTGATGGAGGTCACTATCAGGCTATTTTTAGTATTTCAAAAGCCCTGCATATAAAAAGTGCAAAATGGGACAGGGAGAATGACTGATATTTATGCATTCTGTAAAATAAGTATTTTGCAATCCGCACTAAATAAAGGGATCACAAAACTCCTCATACGCATGTTGCATGCACAAATTATTAGAATAATCTCACTATACAAAAATAAAATTATCATTTTTCTGTCATGTTAAGGCAACGAAAGAGTAACTACCGAAAGTTAAGGTTGATAAATTTAATTTTGCTGGTCAATAGCAATAATGTGTTTATTGAAACAGATAAATTAAATTTTTATGTAAATCAGAAAGCTGCATTAGCTGCATGATTGTTCTCCACAATATTTACCTTTGCTAATGTTTGTCCAATTGTACCAGTACCACAACATATATCCAACACCACGGTTTCAGGTGACAAATTGCACCAATCAGCTACTAGAGTGTACAATGTTTCGGCTCCTGGTGTACTGACCTGGAAAAATGAATTTGGCGAAATCTGGAATTTCAACCCCAATAACGTCTCTGTAATGGATAATTGACCATGAATGTGCTTCCAAAGAAATCCAGATAACTGGTCAGACTGCCTGAAAGTATTAAAATGGAAGTTGTTTGGTAACAACGACGATTAAAGAAATGGTTAATATGTTCATTAATTAGGCAGTTCTTATGTCTTGAAATAGGGCTTGAACTGACTTTAATAAAATTATGCAACATCCATTTACACATAAAAAGAGCTACAACTTGAAATTTAACTTACTTCCGTGAAGTGAAGGCAACATAAAGTGATGTTACACCTATCCTTGCACCTCCTTTTTCGGTGAAAAATTCTTTTAACAAAGACTGCTCCTTTTCCTTCTCTTCATCAGTAAGTTGCTGTTCTCTTAAAGAGATGCCAACCAATAACTCTCCCTGTTCAGAGGTACGAACAAGCACGCTCTCCCAGTAACCTGTGTAGAGCTGAGAATCAAAACAATCAAGTGGTGATTCTTTAATGTACTCAATTAATACCGTTAACAAATCTTTCACCTTTTTAGGGATGATATCTACTTCAAACGGAGGGTAAACTCCTACGGAACCTGATTGATATCTCCCGATACGATAACCAATGGACTTCTCTTTGGTCTTTGGGAGATGACTTATGGTGAATTGAAACTTATTGCGGAAACCGGGCAGATTCGGATGTGGAACGATTGGTAACAATTCACAAGGAAGACCTTTGTATTTCTTCCGCTGTAAATTCAACCAGTATAGACCCTCCTTACTGCTGCCAAAAACATTTTCCATACTTTGAGAAAGTGATTTTAACTCTGACAATACATCCGCCTGTTTTTTCTTCAATTGTTCATCATATGGCAGATCTTTATATGGTGTCACACGCTTACACACTTGCTCTGCAAGCGGCAGATTATCATCAGTCTCTTCTAGCTCGCTATCACTAGAGCCACCACCGGTTTTCAGTTTCTTCACTTTGGCATCTTCTTCATCTTCTTGCATCCGTTTGATTGTTAGTGGGTCCTGCTTTGCAACAGCTTTCTTTGCTGTTAGCACATGACCTTTCCACACGTGATTATTTAGCTTTTCTACTGCCAGGTCCCGTTCTTCCTCACTCCTGAAGGTCGCAAAGCAGAAGTTGGCTCTGTTTATGGCTTTAACCTTGACAGGAGTCACACCTTGATTGATGATACGCTTTCTAAGCTGAGCAAAGCCATAATGTTTTGGGAGGTTCTTAATTTCTATTTTAAACTTTTCCGACGTGAAAAGGTCATCTCGCTTTGTATAGGCTAAAGGATCATTGCTAAGATCATCTCCAGCGTTCTCAGCCGACTTGCTGCTTTCGCTGTTAGAGCTAACTGTTTCCATAGTGATTAGAGGTACCTGTTACATATGGGTTACAAGATCAGCAACGTTTTTTGGAAAAAAGCAAAAATTAAATTTTAAATTTATTACACAATAATGGCAAACAATGGCCTGTAACAGGTACTCATAACACATACGTGCACAGCTTACATGATAAGTAATGTTTTCAAAAAAAACAACACTAAATTTAATTTTTATTACACAGTGACAGCAACAATAGTTGTCTGTAGCAGAGGAGCCTGTAACAAGCAGGTTAGAAGACCAGCAACATTTTCTGAAAAAAATAAATGTTATTGTTAGCTTTTATTGTACAATATAGAAGACTTAGCACACGAAAAAGATTTTTCATAGTAAGGACACCACGGCAGCATCTTTAAATGTTTTCAAGAACCGTCTGGATAGACATTTTGGAGCGGCCAAATACACCCGGGAAGATCCCCAAGGAATACCTTAGCAGACAGCCCCAAACTTTTTGTCGGAACCACATGCAAGTCGATGTTCAGTGCGACATGATTTTTTATTTATGTGAAAAATCAAGCACAGCCAATAGCCTATGGAAGAGGACAACGACCGGTAACTGGTAGATTAACACCATAAAACACGTTAAAGAAAATTATGCAAGTAGTACCACGCAGTTGTAACCCAGATGAAATGGCTACACACACAAAATGGACATTATAGTAGCTTTATAACTAAACAAATTCACAAATACGCAAGCCAATTATACCAATCAAAATTTTCTGGATAAACTGACGCATACTTGAAAGAATACTGAAATTTTGAAGAACACCGAGTCAACTCTAACGAAAAACCTAAACCGTACAACAGTTTACTTACGAATACAGTGCTTGCGAATGAAATGCAAAAGCTAGCCCCAAACGCACGATGAAACGAAAAGACGAGCATGCGCGCAGACCACAGAAACGTTCATCGCCTCGGTAGTAAATCTTTGTAAGACGCAAGTTGCTAACTATATCTATGAGTTATAACCATGGTGCCAAAGGCAAAATGTGAAGCGTAACCCAAATGTCCAAAAACATGAAATTAATGTCAAGCTCTTCTTCGGCAAATTTAAAATAGTTTCGCAGAAAAACTAATTTTCACCTGATTAATCAGAAAGTGAAAGTTTACATGCAAAGATTTTGTATGCAATTCTTTGCATGAGAATTATTGGCTGTCTCAGACACAATGCAAATCAATTACGATAACTTTGTAATTACAGTTATGATATTATCATCTGGCACAATCAAAATTTCACATATGCAAACTAAAAATTTATATAAAATAATTTATTTCAGTGTCACACTAGCAGAACATGATATTTAGCAAAAACATTTAAGTTTAAATAATGAGGAGCAGAGTTTAGCAAAAAAGAATATTCATTATGCATTTATTAACCTGCAAGTATGTACAAAATAAACAGTTTAAGTACCAAAAGTCATTAGTTATGTCTACAAACTCGGATATTATATCTATACATACACAACCATTACTATTAACAAACGAGGCAAAAATATATTGATAACTGTATCAGCATAATTACAATCAAGTCATTAAGCTTAGAATGACTCAAGGGGTTAAGAAACAAAAACAGTTAGAAAACTAAATTGTCAAATGAAATTGGTTAACATTTAAAATCCAACATCGTAAATCTTTATGACGGACATTGAAAATGCTTCAAAAGCTACAGCTGTGAAACTAAATTATTAAACAACCACTACTGTATTAGTCAACAAACCTAACTTTAAAAAAAACTTGAGAGGTTAACAAAACATGAAAAACTCAATAAAGAACCTAAAAAACTTCTGCTTTTTTTCACAAGTTCATAGCTCACACCAACATTAGGCAAAGGAAAATTGCTGCTTCACTAAATACCACTCAAGCAAACGAAAAATGGTCAAAACATCAGACAAAAATCCCTTGCACTTTTAGTTACACTACTTCTAGATTCTAAGCATCGCTTGTTTCATGACAACATGAACAGTGAGTGTGTGACTAACACACTAAAAACAATTGGAATAATGTTTTTCTAGATCAGCTAATACTGACGTTCACTCGTGGGTAAAAGCTATGAATTGCTCATAACTTGCCAATGGCCAAACTATAACACCACAATTTCGTACAGTTATATGGCTACAAAACATAAAAGAACAGTTCAACAACTTTTCCCCAATTACACACTTTCTTGAGAAAATATTTAACAATGGGAGTATTAGTTTTGTTTGTTTTAAACTGACGAAATTTGCACAAAATCATTATCATCATTATCACTATCATCACCATCATCACAATTATTTACATCTTTCTATATAAAAAGATTTTTTTGAATTCACATTCCGTTAATGTAAGCTGTCTCAATTTTTGCAGTTTTGAAGCAGATGAAATACATGTATAATAACAAACAAAAGATTTCCAACAAAGCAACACAAAAAACATGTTTAGATTGGCACATTAGTAAGACATTAAAGTTCACTGTTTTATTTTTTATTTTTCTCAAAAAGTTTTTACAGCAAATGCAATGTTTTAAAAATCCGAATAATCATCAGTTCCCTTGAGAATTATCGCTCAGCATGAACACAAGGTTATCATCAAAGTCATCGTCATCATCATCATCATCTTCATCAGCATCATTACTGCTGATGTCAATGGATTCTGAGTCATTTACCGGTTCGGACTCATCCTCTTCTGCTTCATCATCATTATTACCATTGCCTCCACCTTCAACATCTTCGTTCTCATTGCCTTCCTCGTGCTCACCAGCAGCACCTTGAACACCTTCATTCTCAGCTTCATCACCATCATCGTCGCCGTCGTTATCATCGCCGTCATTATCATCACCGTCATTTTCATCACCGTCATTTTCATCTCCAGTTTCTTCTACCTCCAAATCTCCAATCTCAAATAGGTCTGCAAAAACAAAAACAAAAATAAAAGAATTAACAACTTTTCTGATTGAAGTAACATGAAAGCCATGTTACCACAAAGGTTATTACTGTTGCTGTTGTCACTATATTCACATTCTAACAACACAGACTATTTATTCCTAAGGGATGTCTCCTCCTTAAAGTTTTCTGAAGCAAGGAACATAAAAAAGCCAATGACAAATATACTTAGCTAGTTTGTGATTAACTAAAAAAACAGTACTTACTTAATTCTTCATCATCATCACCATCATCATCATCATCTTCTTCTTCTACTTCAGCATTCTCTTCCTCCTCCTCCTCTTCCTGTTCTTCGTCCTGCTCTCTCGTTCGGCCGATCTCGTACAACCGGCACAAGCTTTCTTCCGACATGCCCAATTCATCAGCTGTGCTCTCAATGACAGCTAAAAGGAGATCAGATGAGTCTGTGCAGAGATCATAGATGTTTCTCCGCACATCTATAGTGGCTGAAAAATAGCATAAAAAATTAGTGCAGCAATTGATATCAAGTTTCTTTTACTGTATTTTTCGAAAATCGAAAGTCTTTTATTTAAGTCCTATATAAAATGTTCATGCAAAAATGACACTTCGCCTGTTTGATTGTTTGTCATAAGTAAGTTTACAGCTTTTGACATTCTTGGAAGTGACCACATTCATGTAAGGATTATACAGACAAAAAGGAATGGGCCAAGGACTACTATACAACCTATATATATATATATAGTGTATAGTAGTCCTTGGAATGGGCATAAAAAATGGAAAGGTGATCAATAGTAGTATGGCAAATGAAACTGGCAGAAACAGCTTTTCCGCCACTTACTCATCCACCAGGTTCAGTCTAGCTTAAACTTGGTCACAAACAAACATACTGATGACACTTTGCTGTTAGATTTTGAGAAACGTATTACTAGAGCTTAGAATATAAATTGAAAAATGCAATGCACATGGTAGTGCGATCACATGCTGAACATCATGCTAAATAATATAAACTAGGCAGCCAAATATGACAAGGTATAAAATGATGATTTCAACTTGCATTTATGTATATTGTTTATAGAAGTTACTTGTCTTACTGTGCTAGAAAGATTATTCCACACATTTGATGTATACTTAAAGCCTTTACCTATATTTTCATAATTAGTTGCATCAAATGTCCTAAATGAGGAGCCGAAAGCACTCCGGTGTTTATCAGAATCCATCTCATTCAAATCCACTTCAGATATGGCTATAAAAAACGTACAGTGAAATGAATTCCTCTCATACTGCATCGTAATTGAAGAAACATCTCTAGTTAAAATCAAAAAAAGTTACTTCACTAAACCCTGTTAGAAAGAAAAAGGCATTGGCTATAGGGCTTACAGATATGACTAAAAGAAATGTACAAAGAAATTCCTCTCATACTGCATTGTAACTGGAGAAATATCTCTAGTTAAAATGCAAAAAGTTATTTCACTAAATCCTGTTAAAAAGAATAAGACACTTGGCAAAGCTGCATAGTAAGTATAAAAAAAGAAACAGAGTCTTGTGATTTGTGAGGATTGGGTGAGAATCGAAACTTCCTGCACAAAAGAAGGTACGTAGGGACACGACACACGCTCCTTTTTTAAAGTATGTTCTATAAAAAGCTATGTCGATATACCAAGAAATGAGAAGCAAATTTTTCTCGCGAGCTAGCAATATAAAAATACGTATTAAGAATTCGCAGAATTATAATGTCAGAAACGAAAAGAGCTGCATGAAAGAGCTTGTAAATTTACATTATATTTCAAAAGCAATTCAATGGAGCAGAACAATTGTCCGAATTCTTAATACGTATTTTTATATTGCTAGCTCGCGTGCAGCATGCTTGAGCCCCAGACGGCACGGTAAAATTCAAGGTTTTAAAGCTGTAGGTTTACGCGTCTACTACAGCATCAAGGCACGAAAGTCTAATCATGATAATGTAAACTCGGTGCATGTCGAAGACCAGACAACTATTTTGTACTGTATACAGGTGAGTTTATACGTGTAAATCTAATCGATGTTAATTTCCTGTATAAACATTCTGCTACGTTTACAAGCTGAACATTGCATTGTTAGGTTCCGTAAAAATAAGTCAGTACTCAGTACAATAGCTTCAGTAGATTATCACACAAGCCGCTATAACATTATTATTGTGTAGTAGGTTTAAAGCTGTTCCATGATGCTGGGAAAATTGGGAGTTGTGACGCTGGCATTGGCTGTTCTCTACATGAAAACTACCAGACGACAAACGAATATCACAGCGGAGCCGAAAACAAGCTACGATTACGTCATAGGAACGTAACATATGATAAACCTTCATTTACAACTAACTCGACCTATATAATCTGTTAACATAATAATTACCATAGTCTTTACTGTGCCTACATCGTAACCAAAAATCTATCTTGACCGAAATGTAATTACGTTGATTCTGTCCAGTAAAACAGAAAAGCAAGAAGAATGGTCATAAGGTCCTAAGGGAACATAGGGGATAGGTGATACAGCATCTATTTACAAAATCTTTGCGCACAATGAAGGCAGGGTGGTAGCCTATCGCTTGGTAAACTTTTCCCCCTAGTACATGTCACATGGCGAAATACTCAATTAAAACTGAGCCTCTGAGCAGGCTTAGGAAGGTAGGCAGGGAGTCCAATTTGACTGGCAAATGCTCGAAAAAAGTCAGGCTAATGAGAGAGATTCGAACCCAGATCCTCTGGATTGACAGCCAAGTTAGACTACTTGGACGCCACACTGCCACTAGTAATATAACCAGAATTTAAATATCCACCTTGTTTCAGGATTAGTTTTTTAATTTCAGTGGGAGCAGGAACAGCTGGATGCGTTCTAGCCAATAGACTATCAGAAAATCCCCATGTGACCGTGTTACTGATAGAAGCTGGAGATGATGATCTCAGTCATCCTGAAATCTTCCAGGCTGGGATGTATGCGATGCTGCGTAACAGCTCATACGATTGGGCATACAAAACTGTACCGCAGAAAGATGCATGCAAAATGTGTGAAAATAAAGTACGAGGCAAAAATACAAGAGCCTGTTTGAGACTCTCTGTTACCATGCTTTAGCAATAGACATCCATGTGAAGCACATAATTCTTCTCCCTACTTATTATGATAAAAATCAAGTCTAGTTAGGATGCACAGACTGCTGCCATCGCACCATTCTGAACTATACTTTAGATATTAAGCATTTCAAACTATTTGTCTATAATAGACACAAACTGAAAGGCAGCTACATATAATACCCTCACATAATCTACAGCTACAACCACGTTTTATAACATTATACAGTCTATTGCATAATGACACACAAAGGCCTACCGTTGAAATTCTCCTACAATGAGCCACTGAACCAACAAGGATGATAAAACAAGAAAAGGTCCAAAAATACCTCCCATCTTTGGTGCACATAAATTCTGCATATCTGCCATGAATGTTTTTATGTATATATTACAGCAAATCTTATGGCCTCGAGGAAAACTTCTTGGTGGTTCTAGCAGCATAAATGGAATGCTCCATGTAAGAGGGGACAAACAGGATTACGATTTGTGGGAAAAGATGGGAGCCAAGGGATGGTCTTACGAGGAGGTGTTACCCTACTTCAAGAAATCAGAAAACATTTTTATTCCTCATCTTCAAAATTCAGGTATTCTTCTTTAGCAATATAATAGAAATAAGTATTGATCAGCAAAAAGTCTTTTAAATACCAACTCATCAACGAAATCAGTAGTATTAAATGTAGTCCGTTTATCTGGGTAAGGAAAATCTGCATTTAAGCAAGTCAAAATAGCTCTTTGCTGCAACAACAGAATATAATAATTTTATCTAAGATGGTTTTGTAATGTCATTGACTGACAGTGATAAATACATTAATTCTGCTATAAACGAAGTCGTGTTTGTTTTGATTAGGACATTGTGATGCATGTATGCCTGAAATGAGAATAGAATCTAGTGTTAGCAATTGATATCCAATAAAGTGGGTTTATTTTTACGTATATGCCCTATGAAATTCAAGATGGATTTGGATATTCATCAATTCGCCAAATTGTTAAGCAGATGATCATGGCTATGATGGTCCGTTGCCGATCACAGAGGCTATATACAATTATCCGATTGTCAATGCTTTTCTTAAAGCTGGGAAAGAACTTGGTTATCCAGTCAGAGACCTGAATGGAGGAAACCAACATGGTAAGACTTCACTGAACTAACACTGACATAGTGTAATAAATATAGCAAAATATGGTAATTAAACATATAAAAGAAAAATATAAACGCAGTCTAAATGATTCCAAGGAAATGTAATTTAATTTCCTAATCTTTCTGCTTATGCAGGTGTTATGACATCTCAGTCAAACATCAAGAATGGAGTTAGACAGAGTACAGCTGAAGTATTTCTTAGACCAGCATTGGAAAGACCTAACCTTCATGTTATCGTGCGAGCACATGTGACAAAGGTATACTGCAGCTACTAAACTATTAAGTTTGATAGCTTAATAGGAAATAAATGTTCAAGAACAGTATGTATGCCATACCAACAATTAACCAATTTACAATTTTTTTTAATACTGTGTGCCATTAGTAATAAATAACTATACAGGTGATTTAAAAGGTTTTAAATCATGTCTATAGTCGATTAATATACCTGTGTTAATTAAAGAGACGCCAATGTGTCTGTTAAAAATGTTTTTTGAATGCACTTTTTGTAGATATTGTTTGATGGTAAGAGAGCTACAGGAGTACAATTCATTCATTATGCAGATAGAAAAAAGGTGGCAGCACAGAAGGAAGTGATATTATCAGCAGGGGCAGTCGGATCGCCACATATACTTCTGCTGTCTGGAGTAGGGCCATCAGAGCAACTCCAGCAATTTGGGGTATGAATGCAATTCACATATTAAGTATTTTTGCCACCATCAAAGTAACTGTTATTCATCATTTGCAATGGTTCTTGAAGTGTTGGAGGGACGCTGATATGGTAATGGTTTTACGTTCATCAGTGAATTCTGAAGTTGGCTTCATTTTCAGATTCCCGTTGTGGCTGATCTTCCAGTAGGAAAGCACTTACAGGATCACTTAGGAGTTCTTTATCCAGAATTCTTTGTGAATGTGCAAAGCTTAACACCAGAACTTACTCATTCTCTTATGACCAAGATGAGCTGGTTATTATTTGGGAAAGGTAGGTTGATATATTTTTTACGTATAAGCCTAAAGCTTAATTACCTTTTTGTACCATCACCAGGTGCATTAATAATTACAGTTAATGTGACACTTGGATTCTGCCCAGTAAATCTTGACACTCTATTCTATTATCCTAAGTGATCTGACTTGAAGTTTCAGTTTTGCAATTAACTATATCTACAAAGGTCTTCTTAATCTGTTTTTAAACAGTCTCAAGAAATCACGCAATCAGAAATTGCAACACAGCAAGGCACATGTTAACAAGATATAGATGTAGCGAAGCATGTCTTTTGACGAAATTTAAAATCTGTAAATGAAATTGGTAATGATTTTGATTTTTGAAATTATCAAAGTGAAACTATGTGACATCTCGGTGAAGGGGATATACAGCCATTTGGCTTCCTAGGTCTCACAACACAAAATTATTTACTCCAGGACCATTATCATCTAGTGCACTGGAAGGCATGGCATTTTTCAATACGGAACATGATAAACATAAAGGAGTGTCCAACAACATGCAGCTACATCTGTGCACTTTTGGCATATTCGAGGAAGACGTTATGCGTTCCATATTTGGTTCAGGAAAACAGGTATTAGCTTTAAGAGATTAGAAACTTAAAACAGAATTGAGCTCTAAACATATAAATGGATATAATTAGTAATATGTCCAAAAATTGCTCTAATCTTGAGAATATCTTTTGCTTATAGCTTAGCAATAATCACAGCACTGAGTACATCACACAGTTTAGTGGCTTGTACCAGCAACCCAACAGTTGTGGAAAACCTAAGTAAAACAGAATTAAACATATAAAACCAAATCTGGCACACCATAAGGTACAGTTGCTTTCAAAAGGCATTGGGTAACTTCAGGTAGTTACTTCCTGCTGGAAAGAAATTGGAAAACATGTCTATGCGTATTTGCAAAATGTTTTTAATTTGCAAAAATGTTGTATATTGTTACTGATGCTCTTCTGGTTGATAGATTATTCTCCACATTTTCAAAACCTGAGCACCAGAATGTTGCATTTTGATATCATAATTTCAGTTCATGGAAAAATATGATTGGGATTCACGCTTAGGAAAAAACATGTTCATTTTAAATCCAACTTTATTGAAACCACACAGTGAAGGAGAAATCACACTAGCCTCTGCCGACCCTTTTGATTACCCCAAAATTGATCCGAAATACCTGAGCGACAAACGAGACCTACAGGCATTAGTGGAAGGTTTGTTCTTTGTACAATGTTTCAAAATACTTTAGAAATTTGAAAATTTCATCATCATTGCTAATCATTTTTCATTTGATTCATTTGCTAATCATTTTCATTTTATTTGCATTTTTATTAACACAAAAATTCTGCAGTACTTTTCATAAATGATGCTAATATTAGTTTTTGAAAGAAAATCTGTTGACACTGATTTCTACTGAAAATCGGTATATTTTGCTGAAAATTCTTTAAATACTTTTTTTAAATATTGATTGTTTATTTTATGCAGGGATAAAAGTTGCACTGAAGTTTTCTAAGACAAAGGCATTCATGGACATAGGAACCAAGTCAAATGAACATCTAGTTCCAGGTTGCGAGAATTATAAAAACGCAGAATATTTAGAATGTGTAGTCCGGCACACATCTATCACCATCTATCATCCGACTGGAACGTGCAAGATGGGTGCAGTAGACGACTTAACAGCAGTAGTTGACCCTCAGTTAAGGTAAAATAACATGTACACTTTATGGTACATTGACTTATAAAGGCGTGACATAACACTCTACAGAAAGACAAAATTAGAAAACAAGTGAATGAATGAGTGAGTGAGTGAGTGAATGATGCATCCATAAAAAAGTGAAGATGTTCACAGATGGCTACTAGTAGATCAAGAACCACAATAAAATCATTTCAGCTGCACAATCAAGTTTATATGAAGCGTACCGCACTTAGTCAAGCCAACAAACTAACTTTGACCAATGCGTGTTCTTTTATGAAATAAAGTATATGCTCATAGTATTTATAGATAATATATGACTAATGAGGCAGGTTACTTTCTGAATTTTAAATTTACAAAGAAAGTAGCATTATTTCCCTACACTTTCTTAACATACTTTTTTGAAATTTGAACCTAGAAAAGCAGTGTTCTTTGACTGTGTGTCAGGGTGCACCGAGTGAATTAATAATTGCACTAACTGTAATCATTGTAATCAATGTAATTACAGGGTACGTGGAGTGGAGGGATTTACAAAGAAAGTAAATTTACAAAGAAAGTAGCATTATTTCCCTACACTTTCTTAACATACTTTTTTGAAATTTGAACCTAAAAAGCAGTGTTCTTTGAGTGTGTGTCAGGGTGCACGGAGTGAATTAATCATTGCACTAACTGTAATCATTGTAATCAATGTAATTACAGGGTACGTGGAGTGGAGGGATTGAGAGTTGTGGATGCTTCCATCATGCCGGATATTGTAGCTGCCAACACCCACGCACCTGTTGTTATGATTGCCGAGAAAGCTGCAGACATTATTAAAATGATGTTATAATGTTATAATTAGGAATTAGTAATGACATTAAAATGTTGGAAAGTTGTATTTTATAATAAAATGTATATACTAATGTCTCCAAATTTTCTCCATGTAATTCATTTGTTACTAAACATTTTGTTCTCAAGTTTTTAGATGTAATTTTGAACTTGGGACCTTTTGCGATGGCATCAGAAGGTCCTTGGTGCAAAGCCAGCTGTATTACAACTTTTTTGCACTTCGCGTATTTTAAATTTGATATCAAAATTTAATTAATTGTGCATTTGTAATATTAGTAATTCAGATTTAATTCAGAGAAACTATTAATAATTTCTAAAGACTGTAGATGAATAGGCTGAGGAGGACACTAATTCTGGTATGAACCTTCAGAAATAATCTTGTACTTTGAACACACAGCACACAAATGCTAGGTGCCTTGATTGGGGTGAATATTTGTTAGAAAAATATTACGATTTTGTATGTAATGTATGTTTTAAAGTATTATCCTGAAACGTCCAAACTGCTTCTCTTTCATTAAACTTAAAACTTTCATATTCCTTTTTTCATTTTACATACAGTAGCGTCCCTTTTTCTGTATCCTTCAATAATTTGCATAAATCCTTCAGCTATTTACCAAACAAAACTAGCGTCAACCAGAAAGAAGACTAAATCATTGTGATAAGCTGGGAAAATTCCATGCCGTGAAAAATGTTGCTATGACCTATTGTAATAACAGGATACACTGTATAACTGTGTGCCTGGATAGTAGCAACGCAGGCCCTGCAAACACAGCGTGAAATCTCAAGGTCAGCCAAGTTGTACTAGCATTCTTCACTAGCCCGCACCAAGAAATGGAATTTAAAGTTTGTTCGTGTGGTTAGCGGCCGTGTGTGCAGATACGAACTATATCATTTGCTATTGCTGGCGTTATAAACCTATACTCACGCATTATAGGATGATCAAGTGGCATTGATTCCTGCTTTATCAAACAGGTGGGTCTGACTGCTTCGTTAATATAAAAAGTTGTATTGTATGGATAAGTGTATTGTAGTGTACTGTACTGCAAAAAATCAATCAACCCGACTATAACCTGAGAGTCAGTGAAAGTTGTCATTAAACTTTGTTTGTGACTATACATACCAGCCTGCTAAAAACCCGCGTTATTTTGTATTACAGATATAATACATTACTGGGAAAAATTTCGGGTAAAACTATGTTGGGAAAATTGGGGATCCTCTTGCCTATAGTGCTGGCTGTGTTGTACATGAAAACCACAAAACGACACACGAACATTACTCAGGAGCCGGAAGCGAGCTACGACTATGTCATTGGTAAGTCATTATGTTCCGTTACGCGGGCCCGTTGTATGACCATAGTGGATATAAGAGATTAAATTTCTACGAATTGCTCAGTGCACAATGTGCTGCTGCTTGATGTATTACAGCACCTGTCATAGTCCATTTGGCTAATTAGTTAGTTGGCTGCTAGTCATTGCATCTGTCATAGTGGTCTAGACCTGACAGTCCATCAGCACGACATTTTAAAGCGTCATTTGATATATTTTAGTTGTAAAATTTACTGTTTAATGTAGGAATTATAAAATGCACTGAAATAAATAAACAAATAAATAAATAAGAAGTTACAAATACAGGTATGCCCACTAGAGTTATGCTTGGACGAATGCTAAAAAGCTTGAATCATTTTAGCATAATAGTACGTATGAGTGTGAAGGACACTATGGTCTATAGAAAATCAAATGCAAAATGTCTATCTGTAATAATGAAATTCAAATGAAATGATAACCAGCTGGTTCTGCAGCTTTGTAAAAAGCTAGTTTAGAAATTAATTTACAATTAGGAGAGGGCAACACATACAATTACAGTTACAATAGAAGAGGCCAACAGTAAAGTGTTGCAGACACAGTGGATACACTATGTTAATATCAGCATAGTTTATTTCCGCTGCCACAGTACATAGATTTAGCAGAGCACTGTGCATGAGAATAATTAAATCAGCATGTTATGTTATATCATAATTGCTAAATAATAGACTTCATTTATCTGACTTCAGTGGGTGCAGGTACTGCTGGATGTGTGCTGGCCTATAGACTGACAGAAAACCCTGATGTGAAAGTACTGCTAATCGAAGCTGGTGGTGATGATCTGGACCATCCGGAAATCTTCCAGCCTGGGATGTACGCCATGCTTCGAAATACCTCATATGACTGGGCATATAAAACTGTACCACAGAAAGGCGCATGCAAAATGTGCGAAAATCAGGTACACGAATTGCAGTATGTGCAACTAGCAAATTTAGGAATACAAATTTATACCAAATCATAGACAGTGAGAAGGAAATCACAATGTGAGAAAATCTGCACTATAGACCAGTAAACATAGCAGTTAGTGACACACAATAAATGTGCCAAGATATTATCTGAGGCATTTAAAAAAAAGTAAAAACCTCTGGCTAATTACTGATGTTGTCAGGATTAGTGCAATTTAATGTTTCCGATCACTTCAAATGCTTGTAAATTTTGACATTAAAAAAACTTCAAATTGTAGGCAGTGTTAGCCGTCTTCTTACACAAGAAGATATAGGTGTGCTGCTGCTGGTACATTAACAAAAGCTGCTGACTTTACAGCAAAGTTTGTGGCCACGAGGGAAGCTCCTTGGTGGTTCCAGCAGCATCAACGGAATGCTCTATGTGAGAGGAAACAAAGAGGACTATGATCAGTGGGAGAAATTGGGAGCCACGGGTTGGTCCTATAAGGATGTACTTCCGTACTTCAAGAAATCAGAGAAAATTCTTGTTCCCCATCTGCAGAATTCAGGTACCATATTCCAAAGGTGGAAAAAAATGAGAAAGACACAAAAGATTTGCGTTTGTTGTCTAAACAGTATAATGATAGGTGTTTTTCAATAACTAACTTTTTTCAGGACATTATTGCAGAATGAAACATCTGATCTCTTAGGTGTACTAATTCATTCTCAAACATTCAAACCTCAAATGCCCCAAAAGAAAGTCTTAATATTCTGGTAACGACGACAAAGCAAAATGTCATATAAATGATCATTGAAACAATGTATTTACCAAGCACATACTTAAGGATGCAAAAAGCACCATCAACTGCTACTAAACAGGTTTTTCCACATTGTTAGAACGTATGTCCCACTGATTACTCGTGTCTTTTACTATTATTACTGTTTCATATTAACTGGTGCAATTGTTTTCATTTGTATTACAGAATATCATGGCCATGACGGGCCGATGCCAATCACAGAGGCCATATACAATCATCCCATTGTTAATGCATTTCAGAAAGCTGGAGAGGAACTAGGTTACCCAATTGGAGACCTAAATGGAGAAAGTCAATACGGTAACTGAAATGTGATGATAATTATTAGTGATTAGAATGCAGTATTATTTTTTGAAATTAAAATTGCAACTGCAATTAAAAATAAGCTCAGGAGCTAGAAAAAATCTTAAACCCCCATTGAAAAATTTGGTACTATTAGACTTTGTTCAAATAAACATGCAGATGTATTGTTTTGAATGCAGGTATCATGGCTTCTCAGTCTAACATAGAAAACGGAGTTAGACAGAGTACAGCTGAGGTATTTCTTAGACCAGCATTGGAAAGACCCAACCTCCATGTTGTTGTGAGAGCCCATGTGACAAAGGTTAATTTATATTTCGCTATGTAGGCCGATTGGTTAGTTGTGTCTCGTGACTCCTAACCATACGTTGTTAATGTCATAATAAGCACCGAAAACATGGATTGAAGCACATGAACTTACACTGTCTAATCTTTAACATCTTTCTGGTTTATCAGTGTACAAAACACAAAGGTAAAGCTTAGTCTTCAAGTTTTACTTCTGTAACTCTTTTTTGGTTGCTAAAATAAGCCGTGACCGTTACAATTATTAAAAACGCGTATTGCATCACGAGAACTGACCATTCATGCGAATGGCTTTTAAAAGACTAAAGTCTTACTGATTTGATGAAAATATTAAATTCATGACAGGTGTACTTTGTTATTGGCAAAGTCTATAATTTTTGGGTATCCAAAGCAAACATAATGCTAAAACCGATTTTTTCACAATATTTTTAAAATAAAAACAAATCACATTTCTCAACATTCTTTTTCAGGAATCGGTTTTTCATAGTTTGTTATTTTTCTCAAGAATCTTCCCAAGGTGCCACTTTCTAGAATTTGGTCAATCAAATGTCAAATTATCCTTTACAGGTACTCTTTAGTGGCAAAAGGGCTACAGGTGTGCAATTCATTCACTATGCTGACAGAAAACAGGTGGAAGCGCGGAAGGAAGTGATACTGTCAGCTGGGGCCATTGGATCACCTCATATTCTACTGCTGTCTGGAGTAGGACCTTCAGAGCAACTCGAGCAATTTAAAGTAACAGCATTATATTCAGAAAGCTTCATAATTAAAGGCATTTCACCCTATCAGAATCAGCAATTAAAAATTCTGAATAATGAATTTGAAGCCATGCAGAAATATATGAGCTCTGTAAATGTGACGCTATCGAAGAATGGGTGCGAATAGAATTGGTGGTGCTAGTACTGGTGCTACCATTGTTGCTGCTGGCACTATTGCAAACTAACATTACCCCATTATTTGCCCGCTTTGAGTAACGGATAGTTCACAACCGTCCAAATGAATATTTAAAACTTAAAATGAACTGTAGTGTAAATGAGAGCATAACTTTTTCAATACCGAAGAAAATTACATTCCATTCAGAGAGAAGCTTATATACGTGTTATGTTAGCTTAGCTGCACTGGATGTTTTCAAGGAGTTTATATGTATGGATATAAAGTTAACACGTCAACTATCTTTTTAGATTCCGATAGTAGCAAATCTGCCAGTGGGAAAACATCTACAGGACCATATAGGAGCTTTGTATCCAGAATGTTTTGTGAATGTACAGAGCCTTACCACAGAGCTAGCCGAGTCTTTCACAACTAAGATGAAGTGGAATTTGTTTGGAAAGGGTAATTAGAGATATTTATTTACAAGAAGCTTGGAATTTTAAATAGACCAAGTTTATTTGTTGTGGTTAACTCACAGTTTTTGACTAGAGTAGTCAATGTTTAAGCACATTAGTCTGTAGTCTTTTGTTTTTCTATCTATATCTGTCTGTCATCTAATAGGATGCGGACTGGGTAAAAAGGTTCATGCGACCTGAAGGAGTAGAAGCCCCTTTGGAGGCTAAAACCTTCAGCCTGGGAGGTTCCATGCATTCCTTTATTCTAGGTCATACTCTAAAATTATAGAACATATTCAACTATTTTTTCCCTATATATCGCCAAGAGTAAGATATGTTGCTTCATATTCAATATATATTTTTATATTTTAAATTTATGTATTATAGGATAACTCATGGATATGTGCTGTTTCATAAAATTAAAGCAAGTGCAAGGGACAAGTATCAATTATCTGATTTAAATACCGTAGGGCTTACGCAAAAACACTTTTAGCCTTCTGCAGCGAGTTTTAAATTCAAGCAGTGAAATCATAAGCAGTTCTATTCATAATACTGATATCACTTTTAACTTCGAATATGTTAGCCCATTGGGAATATACACTTCCTAACCCTTTTTTACATATTTAGCTTACTAATTCTCTGTTCTTTGTGTAAATATTTATTTATTTGTCTTGTAGAAATATTTTTGATTGTGATTTTTAACTATGCTTTGTTTTTTATAGTACTTTTTATGTATTAAAATAAACGTAAAACAAATCATTGCGAGCATAAAAGTCATATGTTGAAAACCATTTAACAAATTTTCAAACCAAGGCACACTAAGTCATAATTACAAATGCTTGAGTTTCTGCCATAGATTTTAATTTTCATGACAGATAATTCGCTGAAATATGTGCAGAATTTTCTGGCAACCTGTGAAAGAAGTACCCTTTATAAAAGGCCCAAAGGCTCCAAACCTCAAAGAACCCATGTGTCCCTGGAAGCGTATATTTAATGGTTTAATTATAGTTAATGAAAACAAAATAGATGCTGTCCTTTATGAGATGATTATTGTGTACTGACTGCTGAACCTACTCATACTGGAACACCTCACTTACTTGGGTTCATCATTTGAAAACTACAACATGCATCGAGTAACAATAGTATGAGTTTCTAGAATTACTCTGTTTATGGTGGAGACAAGACAATTGTTTTTCTGTTTAATGGACAGCAAATAATGAAATGCTTGTGCAAAATGGTGGCAAGTCGGGCTAACTGATCATTAATTTGACGATACACCAAACTGCAAGACCACAAGATATAAACAAATGTCATCAACCAAAGAACATTTTAACATTAAATTCAACAAAACTCTTTTGTTTAACTAATTTACTTGAGGTTTTGCAGCCACATGACTCGAAATAGAAATATTGCACTTTCTAGGACCAATGTCGTCAAACGCATTGGAAGGCATGGCTTTCTTCAACACAGAACATAACGTTCGGGCAGGAGTGACAATGAACATGCAGATACACCTGGGCACATTTGGGATATTTGAACACAGTATTATGGGTGCTGCGTTCGGACCAGAAAAGCAGGTATAACCTTTGTGAATAAGGGTCTGCCACCTTAAATAATCACGAAAAACTAAAGTTCAGCTAAAATTAGTAAAGAAAATGTCTAGTGACAAAATTTTTGCCAAATTAATACCTGCAAACCCTAACTTGCCTTTAATATACTGTGAATAGTGTAACATAAAATGGATAAGAATAAACTATAAGCCCAAAAATTTTGGGTAAACAACTGAGAAGGGAGCTGGCCCTACTTTCACATTACATTTAGTTACTATTCTGTACTATGCAGAAAAATGTAATACTAACTAAGCTACCACCCACGATGAGATGATGAGAATTACGGTGTAAATAGATGAGCTGTTACGAATGCCATCACAAAAATCAACAGATGTGTGTTAAAGTAACTGAAATGAAAGCAACAAAAAAGGTTTGATAATAATTGATAATAATAAAAGGTTATGCTGTTATACTCATGATTTGTTGTGGACCTATTTCATCTTAGCAAGCGAGTTTTTTGGAGCGACAAATATGCCACTTTTAACCGTAACAGTTTTGCCAATCCCATTTTCTAAATGGCATTAAGCAGTGAGGAAAAATTACACAAATTTACTTTATAGTTCTATGATAAGTACAAATGGGACCTTCGCAAGGGTAAGAACCTGTTCATGATGGCACCAACACTACTGAAGCCAAAGAGCTATGGGGAAATTACCTTGGCCTCTACAGACCCTTTCGATTATCCAGTCATTGATCCGAAATACTTGAGCGACCGGCAGGACATAAAAGCGCTAGTGGAAGGTTAGTCAATTTGTGTTCCATCACACTAGGCCATACAATCAAAACTGACAAGTCAGATCAAGTTTGTAGCTAGCTACAAAAGACAAACAATAAACCTCTCCTTGTGGTGATCAGTTTCATTTCACTTTTTCTTGGCTCTTAGATTATATTATTTTTTTGCAAAGTCACAATAGTGGCTCATTTATATTGTGAACAATTCCCTGAATTATATAGTAAGTTGTTTGTGTGTAACAGTTTTTTGCTGCATTTCAGTCACAGTTTTTATCAGTTTTGCAACAAAAATCGCAAAATGACAAGTCTGTTTCTGGACGAAAGCAAAGCACAAGCAAAGCAAACAATCAGGACTGTAAAGCAATACGATTAAAAAACTCTGGATTTACAGTTGCCGAATTTTTGCAGGGACAAAAGTTGCCATCAAATTTACCAAGACAAAGGCATTTAGGGAAATTGGAGCCAAGCATGTTGAGCAAACTGTCCCCGGGTGTGAGAAATATAAAAATGAAGACGAATATTTGGAATGTGTGGTTCGGCACTTGACCATCACCATCTATCATCCCACGGGAACATGCAAGATGGGAGCCACAGATGACCACACAGCAGTAGTGGACCCTCAGTTGCAGTAAGTTCAAGCTTTTTATAGCAACAAATTATTTTAGTTCTACAAACTCATTAAAAAATTTACTCAGAACAATAATCAATAAGCCTTTTCACAGGTTCGCTATGCACATGCGCAGTTGCTTCAGGTAAAAGGTTAACTGAATCCAGCGCGTCTTACTTTACTACAACAGTCACGTGACTTTATGCATCATAACACGTTAATGAAATAGGTGGAAGACGTGGCTATTCTTATTATAATACTACGCGTGTATAGTTTTAAACCAGTATGTTATTTTTATCCAAGAACAGTTAGCAAAATAGCTGCAGCAACACGTAAATGAAATGCATGAAGCGAAGCCAAGAGCGTACTCATGAGAATGGGCGAGGCATTTTGTTAAGTTCATTTGAAGTAAGTAACGTAAACTTCTGGAACTGTAAGCTGGCTTATTGTTGACAGATTTGCCCTTTCTAAAACATTCAAAAACTAATTAATCAATTTTGCCATCTGTTCAACTGTCACGATTATTTCTGTCACAGGGTACGAGGAGTGAAAGCACTGAGAGTCGTGGATGCCTCTATCATGCCGGACATTGTGGCCGCTAACACCCATGCAGCCGTCATAATGATTGCCGAAAAAGCAGCAGATATCATTAAGAACACTACATGATTCTAAAGTGAAATGCCAACTTGTTCACTGTTCATTGTTCTGTTGTTTGTTCAAAAGTCTATTGTTCACTGTTCAAAACACTACTAATAAATTTGTTTCTGAATTTATAAACAAATTATAAGAGCACTCCCAAGTCAAAACCCATCATCCAAGGATTGGTCTAGCCACTAACAAATTTTTCTCTAGCTGCAAAAAGCTATTGGAAAAAGCTGCCACTTCAAACAAAAAATAGATAATCAAAAGGCAAAATAAAACATCAGAAGACGTACTGATGAAACAACCGGTGGAAAAACGAAGAGTCTGAGAATACTTAAGATGTAAATATTTTGATAACTGCACGTAAACATTAAGATTGGAATGTATTTGCAATATCAATCTTTACTAATTTTCACTTTTTCTAATACAATTATTAATATGGCAATTTGGTATGTATAAATTAAGACAGTTTGAACTCACCCCCATATATGACGTCAGCTGCAGTATTGAAAACAATCTCACATTGATCCAGTCCAGATTGAGTGTGCAATAAACGAAATGTTCTCAAGTCCCACTGAGAGGAAGCAAAGTCAAGGTAAAAATAGTATACAGCATTTGCTAAAGTTTAGCTAAGTTTGTGCTAATGCTTGCCGGATTGGTGGCTGGCTAACATGTAACATGGTCAGCAGTCATGTGGGTGTAACCCACAAAAGTTTGAATATCATTTACTGTGACAATCAATAAGTCTGTTGCAAAAGTGTACTGACTATTATTAGTGACTACACAACAACTAGTTTGCTTCCTTTGAACTAAGCAAATATCCTCAGTTTGGGCTTCAGAATGTTATGCTAATAACTGCTTTCACTTAGTATTGCTAATACAACAGTAACTGGCATTTATTACAGGAAACATCCCCATTTTATCATCACGATTATTTGGTAGTTGATACAGTGTTTGATTGATTAAAGTATAACAAATAAAATTAAAAAAATGTCTTGCTTATATTGTTGTTAATTATCATCATCATCGCCATCGCCATGGCCATTTCACCACCATAATCATTATTGCCATTATCAACACCATCAGCACCATGACATCATTGTTACAACCACAGTAACTGGCATCACTTTCATTCATAGTCATCGTCACTATCGCTCTGGCTTTACCAGGAAATCAAAGTAAACAATACCATACAAAAATTCATAATCATGAGCAAACAATTGTCAAGGATACGATCTCTGAATTGATGATGATTTCCAAGCCGCAGGGATGAAAGCAGCCGCTGATGCTGGGGTTAAACTTGTCAAATTTATGCACCGTGGACGTGGTGCGGAGGTCCCATAATACACCATCGTTCAAGACAAAATCATCAGACATGTTGAAACAGGCTTTGTTGTGAGAGTAGTTGTTACTATCGGCAGTGAAGAACGTGTTCAGTGTCTGTCCCGTTGTTACATCATACACCTGCATAGAGAAAAAAACAGGTAATTAAGAGAACTTACAAATATAATAAAATTTTGATTATGCAAAATGACTATGAAACCTATGACTATGACAACAAAACCCAAACTTTCCTGTTGTTTAGAACCACCAAATCTCCATATTTGTTTCGTTAATCCATAAATAAAAAGAAAATAGGAAGTCAACTGCAGGATTTCACGTTCAGCTTGAAAAAGGATGTGCAATATGGAAATAATAAGCACATTCCAGAATGATATCTTTTCTATATCTTTCAGACTGAAAGTGATCCTGTATGTTTATTATTCAGATGATAGCAGCGAAAGCCTAATGAAATATTGTACTATAAAATTGGAAAGTGTTGAGTGCTGGAAATAAGTGCGTATTTGGAAACCACCACTAGTACAAAAGTTTGTTACATGCAGTTTGCTTATAAATTATTTGCGCGTTAATATTGCAGGATACCAAGTAAAGGTCACCAAGGAAAATTCCCTGTAGGAATATAGACTTGTCTCATTATTGAAAGGTTTTAAATCTCGTAATTTATTAAACGCAAAACATTTGTATAGGCACAGTATGGTACTTTCAATATAAAAAAAATATTACATTAGAAACATGACTTTGAAACTTAGTTTGCAAAGTTTGCCATCGCAAAGGTTTTGCATATAAAACACTTATATAACGCACATGCTCGGAAGTGGTGCTGAAAAGCCACTAGCACAGCACTATGTAGCTTTTTGTTGCATTACTCCTGTGTTTACCTGTCTTGAGAGTAGTTATGCCTACAGTAGACATAACAGGCATATATATATATGATCATGATAAAATATTTAGGCACTTTGCTACCTAATTACATCACATTATGAGAACCAGAACACTGGTTGTGCCAACATGCTAATTTGAAATTGAAATTGAGATTACTAGTGTTGTAAGTTTAACAACGTGGGAAGTTTGATGATTTTATAAAATTTTTATTTCCAAGTTAATCTCAACACTTACCTTTGCGGTTCTTTCTCTCGTGCCAACAATGCGATCACCATAGTTACTAAACTGCACAAAATGGTCGTCATCAAAAGTGTGTAGGCTCTCAAACGTCTCTCCCATGCTCCATAAGGCAGAGAGGGGACGCCGCCAGTAAGACGACGAGAGTAAAAGTTTGCCATCCTAGATAAAAAATTCAAATTTTTTTGTGATTAGTATAATAAATTATTAATAAAAAGTATATGAATAAGCTGATACTTCCCATCATAGCCTGTGCTACCTAGCCTGTCCATCATAGACAAAAAATACTTTTAGAAGTGAAGTTAAAGAAGAAAAAAATAGACGTGAATTTATGAATGTAAACAAAGTCACCCTCATCAGAAAACATAGCTATTAAACATTGCATGGGTTTTAATGTGTATTTGTGGGATGTTTCCGGCTATAGTATATATATATATATATATGCTAACTCCTCGTGTGAACCAAAAAATTTTAAAACTGTCAATGCAAAAATGTTTTTCTATACAGCTGTCTTATAACATGATTTTAAAATGAGACAATAACCACTTTATAATCTGTACAAGATACAGCACAATTTTCTGTAAAACTCATTTTTTCTAATAAAGAGACTCTTTGCACAATCTTATACTAACAATCAAATTAAACTCTTAACCATTTCGTAGTAAGAATCAAAATATAAAAAGTAGACAGCAGTGCAGACATAGCTTGCTTGAAGTTGTTTTTTATTGATCCTCAGAATTCATTTTGTAGTCATGCACACCTGCGTTACCACGGCAACCACGTGACAACTCTCATTGCAACTCCCAGATCCGTCTCAAGCTCATTCAGCTTTGAAAGGATGAGAAGTTCATGCTTCCACACAAAGCTGGAACAAAGGTCCCTCATTCTGACCCATTAGACAGACATGCTGAATTAACCAATCAGACAGAAGCACCGAATAAACCAAATTGTAGAAAGAAATGTTGGCTTCCAAACTAGATGACTAAAAGTTCACTTCTCTTTTAGCAACCCAAAGAAAGCCAAAACTTTGTATGTCAGAAATTCACCAGCCACTTGCAAGCTCGTACAAAACTGGTTTGCGATGACACTGAGAGAGGTCACATGGCACGAAACCATGGCAACAGCAAGTGCATCAGACCTTTTACTAATTCATCAGAGGATCCATTAAATTCTCATTTATAGTCATCATACAGTAATAAGTTACAAAAATTACTAAAAAATAAACCGTCAAACAAACAAATCACTTACCTTGGAATATTCACAATTAGTTACTGCAGAACTATGACACACATAAGAACCTGCCTCCTATATGAAAAGAAAATTAATTTTAATACGCAGATGAGAATCCAGTGTTCTCACACCACAAAATACAGCTTGCAAGTATTACTCGCCCTCAACTAGCAAGCAGACATTTCTGTTACACAAATAAGTAAACTAATGTTTGCATCAGCAGACAGTCATCTAACCAAAATCTACTTTTCCCTTAAAAACAATACGCAACACATGCACAACTCAGAAGCACAAAAGTCAACAGTAACAAACGAAGCTCGCATTTCATGAAGCATTGATATGCGAAGTATATGAAATAAAATTGTTGCTAAAACACATTAATTTACAGCAGCCGTAAAGTGAGCCATTCTTGTTCAATAATTAATTTGTCGTCATTAAATTTCACCTACCGTTGCGTCTTTGAGGTTGTACAACTTTAACTCCCCTGTGTCTGTTCCCAAGGCTAGAAACTGGTCATCAGGCTGAAAAAGTATGTCCACAACAATTTAACGTGTGTGTAATGACTTACAGGTAGATTAATTGTGAATGAACAATCTGATGCAGTATTGTGCAAGTCAAACAAGTTTTATAGTCAGTAGATGGAATATGAAACAGTTATTGATTAAAACAATATTGGTTATTGTTGTGGCAGCACATAGCATTCTCAGGCTACTACTAATAAGTAAAAACAAGTGAGCATTCCTCATACACTAAATAAACAACAAGTGAATGTGCTGCCTTCATCGTCGCGGAAGACTTTGTACGGGCGGAATCTGCTCTGCAGGAATTTACGATCAAGGCTACCACCTCCAATACCCCCATAAGATGGATAGACCTGAAAGAACATGAATTAATTGATGATACGTAAATAGTATTCACAACAAGAAAAATGCCCTTAACTCCTTCAGCACATGGGCTCATGAAAAACTGCTCTCACTAAACGACAATTACATTTGATATTTTTGTAGGTTTCTACTCCTCACACAATGAGCTTTCATGCAAAATTATATATGAAATACATGTGCTTACCTTAGACAAATTTAAAATCTATTTCTAACGAAAAAATTGAAAAGCTTTCAGTAACTGCAGTGTTCGTAACGCAACAATACACAGTATCGCGTTGACAATTGGTTAAAGCAGAAAATTTCAATTGTCTAGACACAGTACTCTGATAAATTTATGTGTCTGGTCTAGTTTATTTTTAAGGAGAAATCAGGCTAAAAGATGAGACAACCTTAATTTGTCCTTGGCTGATAGGTTGACTTTTTCTGGAACAGCAGCAGAACCAAAGTTTGCGGGTACAGCAGACAGTTCTGTTGGGCTGTAGCAAGCAGACGATCAATAAAGTTGTGTACAATTACGCAAATGTAAACCAGACTAAGCTACTGAATAAGCTAAGCTGGAGTAGTGAAAGGGGCATGTTCTGCTTAATTTTATCCAATTAAATCACTTATAAATGCTTAACACATAACATAACTGGATAGCCTAGATTCTCCTGAATAGAACAATACCTAATGTGTTATCATTTAGTTATGTCTGTGGTCATACAGTAACAGAAAAGTCATAAGTGTCAAAAGACCTATTTGGAGTGGTGCGGTCCTGAAGGAGTTAAGCAACAAAAATGTCTTCAAAAACCAAAACCGTTAACTTAGTAGCGAAACATTCTTAACTTATAAACTGTTAACTTAAACAAAAAACCTGGAATTGAACATCACCTCTTAATGTTTTTTCTATGATGCCAAGCTGACACAAGTTACCGTGTTGTTTTTAGTACATACCTTGCGATGTGTAACCCTTGCGGCAATGTTAACGGAAGCGCTTGAACGAAACCTCGGTTCCGGGCACTTGTGTGGACTGTAAGCAATAAAAAATGAAGAAAACAAGAAAACATCACACTTCAAACTTAGCAAACAAATGTTCATCTTGCTTAGATAATGAACCAACACAGAATTTTTTTCCTACAACACAAACCTATTACTACAGTATTATTATAACACCTTAGACTATAGAAAATAGTGTTGGGATAATTAGAAAAAGATATGGCTTAAATTGTTGCCAAAAGCTTCAATAAAATTTGTGTCACCATCAAGCCATTGAAATTCATCTGTGACAGAAAAATCAACTAGCGAAACTATTATTAGTCTCCAGAAATCTGTAAAAAAACATTTTTGCAAACAGTAAAACTACTTCTGCATCAATGTATCATGGAAAGACACTTGAAAATATTCATTTATTTTAACTAAAACATGTTTCATTATCATATATTTAACCATCAAAATACATCACAGTTAAGTTAAATGAATATTTTCAAGGTAAACTTCTAGCGATCACTGTACTAATGGTAATGCTCTCACACTCACATAATGGCCTGTCTGGGTAAATATGCAATAATATTACGTTGTAGTTTATTATCTTCATCATTCGTTTTCGTTTCTTCACTTAAGTAGCTGTTCAAGGCAGACAGCAGATGCACAAAAATCAATTTCAACTTTATTCTTGAATTAGTCCCTAATGCAGTTAATCAATTTGCCAAAAAGAGTTTCAGCCTGATCAGGTACAAAGTGCAGCAATAAAACAAAATATAAATACATATAAAAAATTTACTGCTGTATCACAAGCCGACTGATGTATAGTTACATTTAAAATGAGGCTTACTATAGCAAAGAAAACTGTGGGCATGCCACCATGGGGTTTTTGCAGTGCGCATGCTGTTCACTCAGATACTCTTTCACAATCCCGTCCAAGGTCACGGACGTTGTCGGTGGATCCTGCCAGTCGTTAAACAGACCATGTCGCTTTAGTGCTGGACTTTGCTTGTCTTTTGGAACGATAATACTTTTTGTCTGCAAAAATGCACCAGTAAGCTGAACAAAATGTACCATTTAAGAACAGCAAGCTATGGCAAATTTTTGTTCACATCCCGACTAAATAATCCACTAGTTTTTTATGATAATAGTTTTTCTCAAAATAAACAACGCATAATAATAATTCATAAAATAAGACATAGACAATGTCATAACAGACATTGAATAAATTAACAAAAATACTGAAAATAATTGTAAACTACAACTAATATCTAAGACATGAGCTCAGGCTGTAAAATCTTTAGCAACTTCAATTTGCTGTACTCGAATAATCACACAGTTTTTGTTACACACATGCAGTTAACAAAACTAGGAAAAGTTCTGTAATTTCCAGTGAAAAGCCCCATTATCACAAATTGAAATGAACTAAACAAAATTGTTCAGTTCAACAAAATAAATTGTTCACTTGTTACAGAATAATCACAGTATGCAAAATATAAAACACGAATAGCTTATATACTACCACAAATATGTCAGGTCCGAAAAAAGACAATGACGCTAAATTCCTTAGTTGATAAAAAAATATGCCCTCCGCAAATGTAAAAAAATTTTAGTTTAAAGCTTGACTAACAATGCCATTTTACTTACAATGTTGCTAGGAGGTAACCGTGACGTTGAAGCCGACGTCGAAGGCCAAGCATTTGAAATGTTATAGGCCGCCGGTCGATGAATGGTCAAATTGAGACGAACTGGCGACCCAACCTGTTCTCTAGGAACAACGTCATCACTTATGGCCACAGAGGGTGCGCTAGTAACACTCCTAGGAGCCGACGTAGCAGTCGACATTGATGATGCACTGCTTGTCGATTGTGTTGCAGTAGAACTGCACCGGTGACCGGAAAATGAAAGACATCTATTGGGCGAATTCGCAAACTTAAACTGAACAAAAGTAAAATAAAAATTAGTAAGATGTTCCTCAATAAAGAAGGCAACATTCAACTAATTTATAGCAGGATTTTTTAATTATTCCAACTATTATACTTAAGAGTTATTTTGGCATTATCAAGAAAACAACAAAACAGTAGATGACTTCATAAAGAATCAAATGCACATTTGGTGCATCAATGCCAATTTTGCATCTTTATAAAAACATGGCTAATTATTGCTAAAATTAATATGATTTAATAATGTGACTAAACATTACTAACTTACCAGTTTGCCAGTAGAGGGCAGTGCAGTTGGCGTTGGAGACAGAACTGCAGTGTGAGGTCTACTTGCAAGTGCACACTCTCGTTGTAATGTACGCGCAGATTCTGTAAAACCTAGTAAACATGAAGATGTGAAAAATAGTACCACAGTGGAAAGCATTAGCAAGAATTGAAAACTCACTAAAAACAAGGATGAAGTATTTAACACCGAGCAATTACATATCACAAACAGAAACTCGAAAACAGAAGTTGTAAAGTTAGCCAACACAAAGAAAAAACAGAGGATCACTTTTAAAGTATTTTGCTATAAATGTATGAGTTAAGATCGTTACAAAATGTGAATCACGTAATAATAATTTCTTAGCATGATGAAAACACTTATTTAACAAGGGAATGGATTTATGACAGGACATGAACAGAAAAACTGAGGTAGCAATGAGACACTTTTACTATTGTAAGTTCCTACCAACTTCATTTCATATTGTGAGTAATGGTGACAATAATGTGGTAAATTTTCGCTGGCATTGAGCTCTTACCTGACAACAAAAACTGTTTTTGAAAAAAATAAAGATTTAAAAAAATAAATGGACTACTGTTGCACTCACTGCTGTAAAGGGAATGGCACGCGAAAAACAGAGAACACGTCAAAGAATGTGTCCTCTTAAAGACTAAACCTTAAAACAGTGCTACACAGAACAAGTAATAGAAAAGAATTTTTAAAGACCGAATATCAGGTTGTATTATATTTGACAGAAAAGTAAAAAAATATCATTTTTGAAATATGAAATTATTGTTCTATTATACGTCATATCAAAATTTGGGCCCATTAGTTGATGTAAAATATGTTCTAGTGTCAGACAGGAAAATTTCGTTACAATCTGTTTTAAAATGACAAAGTATTAGGCATTTATTTAAAAATGACCTTATCGCCGAAATGTTACAAATGAAAGCCCGGCTCTGGCAGCGGGTAATCAAGAAGCGGCATTGTGACCAAGAATGCAAGACTTTTTCTGAAATGTAATGCTATCAGTACCATAGTAGAATTGTGAGACAGTTGATACAATATTGACTTGTGAAATCACATCAAAAAGGCAACCTTTTTGACCGATACAAAATATTTTCTAATATTATTACTATATGTGAATAAGTGGAGCTTTAAGCTTTTTTTCAAATTCGTCCAAAAAAGATTACTTGGAGTAGTATGTACATGAGCTGTTACTAACGCCTAAAATTTCTTCTTAAGATTAAATTCATGGCCTGGGGCCGGATTCACGTATTGTCCTGAGCACAGGCTTGGTGCGTGCGCAAGTTTCTGGTGAGATTCACTATGTAAATGTGCCTATGTAAACCTAAAGAGCATCACGTGAATCAGACCTAATTCCGTACTTACGACAAAAAGCAAACCTTGCTTACGCAAACCTTAAAACAAGTACCTGTATTCACTGAGAAAATATTCCTTAGTTCGCGTATGCAAACATAAACATAGGTAAGATACGTGAATCCGGGCCCTGAAGTCTAAAAACTAGTCCTATGCTCAAACATAAGATTTAGAGCCTCACCTTATCCTATTTGCATTATTGAGATAAAATATTGCTTCATAAATTGCCAGATGAAACAACTAAAGGAAATGCCTGTAATGCTAACCTTTGCTAAGTAGATGCTCGTACATTAACTGTAACAATTCCTTCTCGTTATATGTGATTTTCGTCTGCGCAACAACGTCCATACGATTAAGTTTACTCAGAGACATGTCTGTACCCGTTACGAAATGTTTTCCTAAAACACGGTCGATCAACTGTTGAGCGTACTCTCGGAATCTGAGATGATCTTGACGCTTATCTTGTAGCACGGGTTCCTTCATTAATGCTGAAAATCCAGGAAATTAATTTATAGCACTCTTACAACTGACAAATTTGTGTGATTACAATATGCTATCAAGACTGCTGCAACACACAGGACAGAACTCACATTTACAAAAAAAAACAATTATAGAGGAACAAACTAATTAAATCTAAGTTAAAGTTATCAAAATTATGGTCAAATTTTTAAGACAGTCTCTACAGAAAAATTCCATGAATTACAGAAAAATTGAAAACAAACGAATGTTGTGGAATGAAAACTTGAAAATACTAAATTTTACACAAATTTTTATGCAAGAACAAGACTCTTAAGGAGACATTTTAGCCACAAACCTTGGCTTTTCAAGATTACACTTTGAGCAAAAAAAAATTTTTAAGAAAAAAGCCAACAGATAGTGTTTAGCAAATCATGAATGTGTACCTTGCAACTGTCCCATGCTAAACAATGGCAACTTGCTAATGATCTGTTTGACCCTGTCACTCCTAGCAACACCAGCCAAAGCCTGCAACAGATCAATGTCACAAAATACAATACAACTTACTTAGTCATTAAGGAAGAAGCAATTTGATTATACTGTACTCACTAAAATGGTTTCATCTGTTTCCTAACTTAACGATTTTCCACAGTGACTTAAATTCAAAATATGTCACATTTTTATAAAGCCATTTGGAACAGTCTTGTTTCCAACAAACATTGTAGAAATTACAACTAATTATAAAAATAAATTACCATGCTTCTAGGAATGTGGAAGGAAATAGGGTTAGTTCTGAAAGAAGCTCCATAAAACAGAGTGGTACTGAATAGAATCTAACCTGATCGAATCTCCCACTTACCTTGCAAGCTAATGCTCGAATGGAATCCGCATCCGTTATTGGAGTTTTTACCTGCAGTAGACTTATGAGAGTCATTATCCCATTATTAGAGCGGACACAATTCCACATCCGACTGAGAATATCGTCTCCATTCCTCATGGCTACGCGTCGCCTGACAGAGCCCCCAATGATCCGACCTACGCTGCCACCTAACTGCAGTGAAAGCAACAAGTGAATTATTATATCTATTAATCAGTAACTATATTTGTAAATATGCTGATTTAAAAAATTACTTTATCTGCTGACTTGGTATAATTTCCCACGTTACAATTGCAGGCAGGTTTAAGTCTCAAAAAATAAATTTTAAGAAGACAGGTTAAAAACAGGAATTTGTCCAATAACCGCTAAATGTCAAAAAATAAATTATCAATAACGGTCACACTAACCCGAGCTTGAGGACCGCAAACACAGTTCACAATAACGGAAAGTGCCGACCTCTGTACGTCAGGTTCATTAAAGATTTCGCCCTCTGCAACTCCGAGCAAAATACTATAAAAATAAAATAAGTTAGGTGCACACATCTTCATTTAATTACATAGGCTCAATGTGGCAAACAAAAGTGAAGCGAAATTTAAGCTTATGTTATTGGTTATTAAATTGGTACATCACACTGTTATACTGCAGTACCGAATTAAGATCCATGCTGATATGCCTTAAAAACGTACAAAATTTTGTAAAAATTATGTACTCAGCAGATCAAAGTCATACTTTATACCCGGATTAAATCGACAAAGATTATAGTTAATACCGTCTTCAGTCAAACTGTGCACATGCAGACAAGACAACACAAGAAATTTTCCCTCCAGTTCACATGCTTGCAGCAATATACCAGGCAGGCACAGACAGCCATTTTTCTGATGTACTGCGGTGTGCAGCAAACTGGGATCTATTACTGAAGGCGGGACCAACTTGATGGCATGTTTTGTAGATCGACAGTGTTCATTAACAAAGATAAAATTCTCTAAAATGAGGCAGCGAACCGATAATAATTTTGGTTACATTCGGATGTGTATCCATCTCTTCGGGGAAGCTGTACAGCAAATAAGTTGCCCACCAGCAGTTTTCCTGGTAGCATTCACCCATCAATTTACTAATCAGGCTCAGGATCACTTACCTTTCTTAGCCAAACGCATACCGTGATCACTCAGTTCTTCTCTTCTCTAGATAGTATCACCAAAATGTGCATTGCATTGCTTAAGAGAGGATTTAGAAACCAACAGCATCACTGATTTCCCTGATACGTAAACAAACAGAAGGCACACACATACCAAAATTACTCTTCCAACAACAATTGATCACTTTTTTCTAATGTAATTACTTGATCTCGTCACCAGCATCATACTAGTTACTTTAAACATCCACAGCATCGCTAACGTACCTCATGCCAACTATCCCCACTTCGTCTTCATTTTGGCGGAATGTTTCGCAGAGCTGTAGTTGTACTTTTGGCAGTACAGCGCATATTGCCAGTGTGTTTAGTATGCTCACTAATGACTCTGACCTAAAACACAGAAAAATTAGGTCATCACAGGAAGCAGTTTTTAAAGACTGTGAGTTAAAAGTTGTGAGAAAAATAGCAAATGGGAGAGAATGTCTACGATAAAGAAGTTTTGAAATTTTTTTAAAAACCTAGGATTACAAAAAAAATTTGAAAAAATTAACGATGATAGGTACATAGACTTTGAGCATTTGACAAGACCTGAAGCACAGTGTGTTCTCATAACAATAGTCAAAATTTCAGTGTCACAAACTGATAACATCAGAAATTTGAATTTGATATGACACTTGTATAACAGACTAATTTTTAATTCTTAAAAACCTCACTATAAATGCATTACTCGTCCACCGAGTTTTGTTATGTTTTTATATAGGTTTAAACATAATATGCTTCCTGAAATTTTTCAGAATTACTACAAATCCGTAGCCCAGATGCACGAGTATCATACACGATTTGCCACTAACCAAACTTTCTATGTACATAGATTTAATACTAACAAAGGGCAAAGATCTCTATCTTATCAAGGTGCTTTGTTGTGGAACAGCCTGTCTAATGAACTAAAAAATGGCACCTTTAGCTATTTGATAGCTAACTATAAATCCTTTCTTATTTCTAATTACCATGTGTGACTTTTCTGCTAAGATCAAATCTGATAAATCTTCCCTGTTAGTGTTAATGCTTTACCCTTGAGCTAATCTATTAACTATAATTATATCACCATAGTACATCTTCTCATCAAAGTGTAAAATTGTTATTATTTCTTCGCAACTATGAAAAGGGAAGGTAAACAATAATCTTCAAACAAATTACAACAGTTTTTCTCATACTGAATTTTTTATAACTGTGCCTGCTCCACTTATGTTTTTACTTCCATATTATGCTTTTCTCACTTCATATATATTCACTTTATTATGATTATTTTGCTCATTGTTTCACAGTTTATCATTAAACTTTTATTATATTTTTTTAGCCATATAGTCTATTTAGTCACATACTCAAAGTTCACTACATATTTTGTTTGCTCCATTTTTCTGCACTAGTTCATGCGTTGTATAGTATTTTATCATTACGCTTAATTTGACACGATTGCATATCTTTGCTTTATTATATTTTGTTTGAGTTTATTATACATATTTTGTTTCTTTCACTGATTTATTATTTATGTTTTTTTTGGTTTGACTTTTTCTAGTTTTTGTTTTATTCGGTTAGTTAAATGCTTTACATATTTTGTTAATCATCATTCTCATATTTTTCATTTTATTTCTCTGTTCCATAGCTTACTTAGTTATTTCGCTTTCATATTTAATGTATCCCCCCATAAATTCATGTTAACTGCAGCACCACAAATTTTTTACAGTTTTCACTAACCTGAGAAGGGTAGCTGACTCGATGACCAATTGGTCTTTCGCTACCCTTTCTCCTGCACCCCCTTAACTCTTTCCTTTATGCTTAATTTATCCTTTTTAATCAATAACTAATGTCTATGTCTATGTTATGCATAAGAATTTGAAAATAAAAGAAACAACATAAATCTTAGTCATATCTTCGAAGGTGATGACATCTTTTTTTGCAATGATAAAAGTAAAAGATATTTTGTTATACAATTAATTTATTAAAAAGTGGTGTAAGAAAATAATTAGTTTACAAGTTATAAAGAAAAGTTTCAGTACCAACTGTAAGATTAGTCAGTAACACACAGGTGCTTCCATTAAAGGAAAATTGGACCCGATCTCACACTGTACCTTAAAACAATGTACTCCATAAAATATTGAAAGGAAACATACTGCTTTTTCAAGAATGACTTATGTTTAAGAATTAATACGACATAAATGTAATTTCGCATTCACACGACTAATTCGTTGTTGTTACATGCATTTCGCCATTTGCTCTTAGTTCAGAAGTGTTCGCTTGTGACGTAATACACACTTTCGAAAGCTTATGCGTGACCACAGTGTTAAATTTAAAATATGATAAACTCAAAATTTGCCATGTTTTTGTATATCACACTGAATGACATACACTCATATCTCGGTTTGCCTGACCTCGCTTTCACGGATATCGGAAAATTCAGACAAAATCTGATCCATTAAAAGTCCTGCATAATACAGACACAGTCTGACTGCTATAGTTGGAAGGCGGTCACTTTGCTTATGCCACATATACATCAGTGCAACCACATGTATATTTCTAAGTATAAAAATATGGAATCACTTATGCGGAGTTATTTGAGCCAATTGCCGACAGTTTTTAAATACTTTTGCATAGGAGGGGCCAATACTAGTAGACAATACAGAGACAGGTGGGCAGTTGATTCTACATTACCGTGAGCCTAATACATGGTTCCTACAGTATTAGTTTATTATCCGAAAATACGGACAATCGGCAAATTCCATGCTTTTGTCCGGCAAACAGAGATAAGAATGTATAGTAGCACTGTATTTCAATTTTCACTTTTGCAAACATGTGCAACATGCTCATGGAAAATCTGTGCTGTTGAAAATTATGCTCATTTGTGATGCCTTCACTAATTTGGTTTACCAGCCAGTAATTAAGTTTTTATCATTATCACAAATGCTTGTTAAAATGAATACTTTCTGAAGTAGTTCAAAATGGGATGTGATATGAAAAATCACCCTGTTTTCCTTTAAGACAGCACAAACAGTTATAGTTCTGTTATAAAAACTATTATCATTTAAGAGCAAAAACAAACTGTAGAAAAGACAGCAAGACTAAACGAGCACCAATTGATTTTTCAAGTAATAAACTTGTCAAGCAGCAAGAAGAAACACAGCAGGGATGTAACTGACAGCCACTAAATTAACATTACACGAAGTTAATTTAAGTCACATTAAGTTTTCAAGTGTATTTTTGACCAGTTGCATTTAGCCATAACCACTGAAACATTAATAATCAAAAATGAGTGGCCAAGAGAGTAACTCAATAAAAAAAATGGCAAATGACATATGAAACACGCATACCGTCCAGAGTACGGACTCCAGTCCATGGCTAGGTTGATCACTTGCAGAAGTAGCTGCACTCCACCTAATGATAAGAACTGATCAACAGGGGACCATCGCATTCGCAATGGCAACGTTTCCAGCAGACATTCTGTGCACTGCAGAACTTGTAAAGGAGATAACTGAATCGCCTACAAAAAATAACGATAAAAACACTGGTGACGGATTAGCCATGCCACTAGAGAGCATTAAAGAAAAAAAGTAATCCAAAAACAGACATTTGTTTAAGGGTGTGCACATATGAACCAATTTGTACATGAAGGGGGAAAACACAAAAATATAATTGCCAATCATATTGCACATTTTCGTTTTGAGCACTTAAGCACAATAATACTGAGCAATCTTCGATATTGTCCACAAGTACTTAAAACTATTATGCAACATTCAGTGTAGCACAGCAAAAGTGACATGTTCCCTAAAAGCATTTACCTAAAAGTATTATGATGATGCAATTTTTTACCTTATAAGGAGGCATAGAGGCAGGAAGAGAAATCCCCTGTTGTCGCATGTCAGAACGCCTCACTTGCTCTACTTTGCGAGCCAGATGTGCTTCAAAGTACCTCCGCATTGCATTAGATACGTGCCGGATGGCCTGCCGTGAACCAAAGACTACATCATCTGACAGTTGTGTCTGCTCTTCTGCTGTTAGAACAGGAAGCATGCTGATCTAGAAGTAATGAATTTATTAGTTCCCTAATATTGTCTAACAGAGATTTTTGCAATCGTGCTGTATTATTATCATCTCTGTTATAACATACAAGAAACTAAGAAAAACAACAATGAGACATTTATTAGTAGAGACACGAGTTTTCAAAAAGTTAGCAAACTACATTTTACGAAATACAGTCTATCAAAAATCAACCACAGTTACACTGTATTTGTTGCAAACATTAGAATTACGATGAATTATCAAAAAGTGATTTCACTTTAACAGAAATGCTTAAACAACATAAATGTCATATCGATAAAGCACAATGCAAAAAGTAACAATTATTGTAAATGCACAAGTTTTCTAAACTCTTAACAAAAAAAAATATGAGGTGTAGTTTTATTTCTCAATTTTGTCATTTGAGCACAAATAAATTTACCAGCCACAATAAACCTGCTAAAAGGGAGATGTTCACGCACAACACGTTACTCTTCCGCTAAAACATTTCCGCTACCCTAAATACAAATATCAGTGGAAACTGTGCAGCTGCTACTGTGCAGATAAAAAGGAAAAGCACAGAGGGAACACTACTATAATGTAACAGAGGTATACTATAATGCAAAACACTATAAATAGATGGCATTTCAACACTTACAACATTGATAAGCTTTCGTAGTCCATCATGCGCATCAAACAACTCAAGAATAACCGGAAATGGGAAGGAAGCACCGAAAAACATGGTGGCATGACAACGTCCCGACTCATGAGAGCATTCTAACAACCAAAGAGCATAACCAACCAAATCCTTCAACACATGCTCAGGTAAGAGACACACCTGTTAATGAGAATTGAGTAAATATGCATTTAAACATTGTAATTTCTAATGACTGTAAAGCATAAAGAACATATTCGCTCCATTGATAAATTATAATAACATTAGTATCAAAAGTACAGCACGTAATTATCAGTGAGAGAAAAACTTGACTCAGCCTGGGAATTGAACCAAGCATTCAATACAACTGGTCATTCTTAGTATAATGTAGCCTAGACGTTTTAGACATGTTTTCTACCCAGAGAGAAAAACATCAATACTCGTATTTCCATGGGAAATATGCCTATTACTCTAAAAACCATAAAACAGGGGCTATAAACACACGAGAGGACCCATCTTCAATACAGTAACAAAATCAAGCATCAGAATGACTTTGTTTTGCCACCTAAAAGACTGCACCTACTAAAAATGCTTTTTTTGTAACAAACAAGTATATCTCGGTAAAGATTTTGAAGTTTACACCAAGAGAGGTTGCTTGATAAATTTATGAAATTAAAAAGATAATTAGTTGGTCTCAAACAAGCTTTGAAGCCTTCTCTACCTAAACATTGAACTACCAAGCTTCAAAAACAACCAAAATATTACATACCCGTTCCATTGCATCTTCGCAGAATGCCAGATAATACAGACAGAGGGAGACGCCGAGTGCACCAATAGAGGGCCTCGGAATACGAAGCAAAGTCTGCAGTCCTGACGACGCAATGAACTCAATAGCAAACTTCTTATGACACAGCAATGATGCCAGGTACTGAAACATGAAAGCAAACAATTTATATTAGTCAATTTATAATTCATTATTACATAAAATGATTTTGAAACTGAAAAAACATATGCACCTCTAAGTGAACTAATGCTAACATCAAGCTGAAGTTTCCAAAACCGGCAATTCTTGCAATCCTGACAAGAATTGTCATAAGCTACAAAATTTCAGCAGCTGCTTGGCAGCTCGCTAGCACACTACAAACAGTTTGTTTATAGATAGAGAAACGAAGGCAGTTGTTTTCAGCACCTGTAACCAGCACCTATGTAATAACCAGTTTCATATAAGGATACCAGTATGAGATATGCTAAAAATGAAGCATATTGCTAATTTCAGCACCGATCATATGAAATTCAATATATGATCTTACACCATATATATATATATTTATATATATATATATATATATATGAGTGAAGACACGTGTTCCCAAAGTTTAATCTAGCTGAATATTCACCCATGTTAGTATCTCATTAAACCTCAAAAGTAGGAAAAGTTGTAAAAAGATTGGATAAAAAAGTTATTTTCACCACACCCATCTCCGGTCTCCACTCATCTTAAGATTTCAGAATTATGCTCATTTGTGTAGTAATTTTCAAATCTTAAAAACTATTATATCCACTCCACTGACCTAGCAATTTTCACCAGCAATTTGCAATGATTAATAGTTATATATATACATGTTATATATATGATGATGATAATCATTTTTATGAAGCTTTAACCGTACTATGAATCAAAAGTGAGAAACTGATGTTAATGGTTTGGCAATTTTTTGTGTAACGTTCTGATGTCTTTATCAGTCTTCTCATTACATTAGCGGCCTAAACTAATATGTGTCTTTCTACATACGCACAATCTTTTAGTGTTTTGCTCATTTGTCTCTTGGGTCAAGCCACAAATTGTGAGCGTTTTTTGTGTCCCTGAGCTCCACTTTCCTTTTTTGGCATGGCGGGATAAATGAATTTTTTTTCTAAGGATCATCCAGATATTAATTTGTGGTATTGCAAATGTAAATTGAAATATTATATGTAAAGTTTGTAAACTTATAAAATCAAGTTAGGTATCCATTCAAAACACTTGGCATACTGTTTAAGTAATAAAGAATTGCTTCTTTATGTATCAGGAATCTCTGGATTAGTGGAACAGATCAACAAAGTGAAGGCAACGCGAGAGGGATTTCCAATGACCAACCTATATTTGCTAACCGGACTGAACAATCAGCCTGACAGTGGCGGTAACTGGTGAGCAGTATGAGCACATCTGTAGTAGAAGTGGAAACACCAATAGAATGATGCCTATTGCCATAGAAAGTTTTCATAGAGAGTTCAAATTAAAACTTACTCTGGCTTACGAAGACACTGTTTTACTTTTGAAACTAATAGGACACATTATAATGTAAGAAAGTTTTTTAGTAATAGAACTGTTTGTCTGTGGAAGCTTACCTAAGTATATAGCGTTGGCCCCCAGTACAAATGCTTTTAAGGAAAAATATGACAGACACTATCATAATTTGTAAAATAATTAGATATCATTAACGGTGACTACAGTAATTAATTTTATAAATATTTTTACGACGTATGATTTTTATATATTGAATTTACACTTTTGTCACACAATAAAATATATGTAATGTATGTACATAGTCAACATCATCTGAGTCCAAATGCTTCTGTGTACCAACAATTCTCTGTAATATTTTCTTTCTAGATCAGTGGCAACGCACTTGTCAAATTTTGCTAATAATTTGATTAGATAATTACTAAGTAACTAATAAAAGCTCCATAAAAACATTATATACTTGCAGCGTCGTCTATAATTTGTCTATCAGTGGTAAAAGGCTGATTTTAAAATGATCATTAGTGAAGACATTAGGTAGTTACAATTCTGATGCATGAATCATAAAGAAGGCTGGGCCACTGAAAACTTAGCAGTGCAAATCTTATTTATGTCACTCAGTATACTAAAACACTCACTCAACCAGCTAATAACTTACTCAGTCTACCACTACCACTCACATTCATTCACCCAAACTCCGATAATGATAAATCAAAATCAAGTTGCACCGAAGTTACACATAACATTAACATAACACAATTCACACATAACATTTTACTGAGGAGATCAGTTAGTCAGTCAGCCTATCAAACTCTCAGTCTCTTAGTCTGTCATTAGTCACTCAGTCTATCACTAACAGCTGGAGTGACAGACAAAGTCACAAAGATCAATGTAAAGTCAACAATTTCAGCAGTCAGAAAAAGAATGGGCAAATAGTGAGCACACACTGCCACTTCGAAAGGGGGGTGGAAAACAAAAAGACGCAATACCATCCATAAAAAACTCAGAGGGATGCAGCAAGGAAGAGGAGAATGTTAATTTTAAAAAGTAAGATTAAAAAAATCTTTTAAAAAAGTAAAAGTAAAAAAAATGAGCTAGAAAGCATGCACAAATGAAATTTTTTTCCACAGACAAATACAATGACATAAAGTATCTGAGTAACTCTAATATCACATAACTGATAATTGGAATGACAAATAACAACAGAAAGAGCAAGGTACAGAAGATAATCTCAGTGATAGAGTAAGAGAAGGGTTGCCACTACCCCCACGATTCAGCCCAGAGTCTCAAGAAACTCAGCCACAGATCCATAGTTTAGTTGGGCTTTTGAAACATTCTGAAATATCTTGATTTTGACCATTGCAACGAAATCAAGTTAAAAAATACAGAAATACAACTCGCATAGTATTGAAACTTTGCACAAGGTTAAGCTAAAAACAGTAGAATCTCTGTTAAAATAATAAGAAACTTATTAAATTAAATTTGGTGTTTAATCAAAATTAAATCAAAATTTGTAAGGCCTCCTCTTTAGTTTTCATCCATCTACATTTTTCGCCAGCAAGATTTTAATAATAGACACAGCACGAAAGAGATTTAGCGTTAACTCACATAAACTGAAAGCATTTAAAAATTTGATCGCAGAAAATCATCTCCAAAAACCTTAAATAATGTCAGAAATGCATTAAGACCAGAAAGGAACTCTGTAAACTGATGCACGCTGCTTGCACAAATTTTACACTTCTAAGAATTTTTTAGCTAAAATCAAGAAATTGTTTTCTACTTTGTAGTTTAAGTTTCTTTGTTTCTGAAAATGGCCTCATAAAAGGTCTGCAATACAGGAAATGTGTCGGTTTCTGGAGTCAGCTTGCAGACCCTTAGCTCATTTTTGACGATTGATATCAGTTCGTGACAAAGGGGCAACCGTAAATAAAAGTAAGCACAGAGAAAAAAACTAAGTGCTTATATAAGCATTTCTTAATGCTTAATCCTATGTTGCTTAATAAAGAAACATAAACATTGTTACTAATAACTATACAGCACTATTTGGAATGCTGACTTTGTTTAGCCAAATGTGATCTAAATAAGAATTAGAAATTAAAAATCAGAGCTTAAATGAGTTCTAAACTATTACATCAATGTTCTAAATTATTATTACAACACTGTCATTATTGTAAAACAGTGCTACTCTGCTTTCAAATCAAAACAATTGATAATTGAGTAATTTCATTGCTACATTTAAAGCGAAAGTGAGACAAACTGCATGAAACAACGAATAAAAAGCCTTAAGGTAGGTAATTTAACTTTTCGTATGCTGATCTGTTTCCTAGAATTTATTTTCTTATTGAGTATTTAATGATTTGCTTTTATTATAAGCAAAATAAGCCAACAAAAAGAGACATTATTTAGATGCCATACATATTCGTTTTTTTTCTAATCCGAAACAAATATAAATAATTTCACATTATCAGCATGCGGCACCCTCGCTTTGACACTTCCTTCCTGATCATTTATTATTATTTTTTGTTTAGCTAAATTCACAATGAACATGGCTTCACTAAGTAGCTTGCTATTGCTGTTAGTTACTCTGCAAGGCTGGAGTGCAGACACTGAAACGGTAAATTCAAAAATTACATTCCTAAGGACAATAAGATAGAAGCAGTCGAACCAATCGCCACTTTTTTAGATTTGCTTCTTTTATATAAGTTCACACTGCATAAAGCAACAGTTACTGTAATTATCCTTATTTCTAAAGTAATGTCCATCTATTTCTGAGCTTCTTTTACAATGCAATTTATTTTCTAGAATCAGACAGCATGTTGTCCAATCGGTTGGGTATATAACAACGGACGCTGCTACTTGTTTTCCCAAGCACAGACTCATTGGTGGGGAGCTGTGATAAAGTGCAAAATAGCAGGAGGTGAATTGGCTACAGTTGAAACTGATTCAGAAAATCATTTCATAACAAAGTATCTGGAAACTAATGGCAAGTAATATAATTTGTCTTATTAATTAGTTTATCTTTACTATGGATAGGTGTGCTGACTAGTATGAGAATTCAGATCTGTTTAAACTTGAGCAGCATAAACGTTACTTTTCCTGCTAAGTGCCCACTGCTTGAGGCTCTGACTGATTGTGTGCTGAATAGTATGAGAATTCAGATCTGCCTTGGCCATATGGGTTGATAGCTCAAATAGCTATGAGTATGTCGCCCATTACCAAAAGGTTCTTGGCTCGAATCCTGGTTGATTCATACTGTTTCAGAGCTTTCTTCCAGCTAAATTTAACTGTTAATAGAATAATACATGTGACAAAAGTGAAATTTTGTGTAAAAATTTCTATCATTATACTTCTGAAGCAAGTTTTGATGTTGAAAATAAATGCAATGCAATCTCCCATGTGACACATCACATATTGTAAATTGGTAGAAACACGACAGACTGTTGTCATTTTTAACCACATGATATATTTAGAATTACATTTCTGGGCACAGACATTATAAAAAATAAAATATACCAATTCTAAAGTGACATCATTTTTATTAATTCAAGAATGGTTTTCTTTTAATTGAATATGGGCAAATTCGAATACTTATTTAATCTTCGCCCGGTTTCACAAAGTTATCATTAATCATCGTTACTAAAGCTATGACCACGATGTCTTTAAGTCGTTAACAAAGTCAAAGTTGTTAACAAAGTCATTAACAAAACCCCCTAGTTTAATAAATGCTGTCTATAGATTAGAATAGCTACACATCTGAATGCACATTTAATGCACCCAGAGATGCTAGCACAGTTTCAGTATTTTAAGGGAAGGCGTTTGCAGGTAAAACTGCTGCTCCCAAAGGGATCCAGCAAAATGCACTCAAACCCATTTAATTCAATTCATCTCATTTCCATTTTGTCTAGCTAGACTTTCACATACTCTCTTAATTTAACCACATCATTCTTTTCTAAAGGATGGAACGGTCCCTGGATTGGTGGAACTGACCAACACCAAGAAGGTGACTGGAGATGGGTGTCTAACGGTCTACCAGTCATTAGCAACAAGTTAGCTAGCTGGCCTTTTGATAACGGGGGAGTATCCTATGATGATAGTACATCTAATAATGGTCAGCATTGTACACGATACTGGAAGGAAAGAAATTACATCTGGGATGACGATAGATGTATATATCCTAATGACTATATCTGTGAAGCTGATGCACAGTAGTGTACCATTACGGCCCCTCCTTGCAACTGTAAAGTATGTTAACAACTATTCTCATAACCACAGTTGATTATGCATCATTCTTGGTTTTAACGAAATACGTAAAATTTAATGAAATTAAAATTATTTTCTAATGATTAACACTTTTTAGGCACAAAATATGTTATCTCCTTAAACCCATAAAATCGCTGATAAAGTGCGACACAAGAAACGGGTAAACATTACCAGAATTTGGCAATGATTAACATGATCAAACCAATTTTTTAAATCAGGCAGTAGTCACCAATAGCTTAAAATAATTCACGTGACAAATGGATTGGTTACATTAACTATGCACATCAAAGCAGATAACATCACAAAAGCAAGTTTATGATCTTCAAAGAAGACTAGTGAAGAAAGTATCTTCTACTAATTCCTCACAAGTATATGTAAGTAATGGTAAAAGTTATGTTTTGCCTGCAAAACTATAATAAACAATAATTGTTGCATCGACATCTTCAGTTCAAAGTTTACAGATACTTGTATAGAACACTTGTTTAGCAATAAATTTTGTTTATTGGTGGCATTAAGGAGACGCTCTATTTGCAAATTTTAGAAAATAATTTAGAATTTCAAAATGATTCTCTTGAGGTCACTGAGTTATTATTTAGTCAGTTTTTAAAGTATTAATGTTCAGTTTTATAGTTAATATTGCACTTATATTTTTAGTTCAATTGATTTTTTGTTCTTTTTTTCAATTATTATTTGGACATACTTACAATGGCACAAGAACCAAACACGTTTTCACCTATGGTTCTTGCCATTAACTATTTGCATGCTGTCATATCAAATCGTTATTATTAACTGAATATCTTTTCTCATTGTTTCTATATATTGTATATTTGCATTTCCAAAGAAATAAACAATTTCAAACAAATAAACTCTTGTGTATAAACCCAGGAAAGCTGTGGACTTACAAGGAACCTAAATAAGCTAATAGCGCTCAATGTCGAATGGACTATCCAACCACTTCTAGCTGTACCCAGTATAAGATTCTCTTTAAACTAAGATATATAAAAATTTGGCAAAAATGAGTTCATGTTTAATTTTTGCTTCTAGTTCATGTTTAATTTCTTATTGTTACAGGGATTTGAAAAAAAACGATTAATTAGCCAAGGCCAGGTTGAGACCTTTATGGCGTGTTTAGACGTAGAGATTTCTCTCGCAACTTGTTGCACAACTTCTCTCTAAGAGTACACTCGCACGTGTGAACGGCTAGGCAACTTCTCTTGCAACTTATTGCAAACTCTGCGAGAGTTACTGAGAGCTAACTTGCGACTTAAGTTGCGAGAAAAGTTCCTAAGCTGTTCACACATGCGACTTTGTTCTCAGAGAGAAGTTGTGCAACAAGTCGCCAGAGAAGATTCCAAGCCGTTCAAACACAAGACTTTACTCTCACTGAGAGTTGGGAAAGAAATTGCAAAAGAAGTCTCTAAGTCTGAGTGTGCCATTAGATGTGATGTATGAATTCTCAGAATCCATGCACCTGAGCAGCAGAAACTGCATGCATGTGTACAAATACATGATACAGGAGAATAAATATAACAAGCTAGAAAACAACAAAAAACATTTTACACGTAAGCTGGATAAAATTAAAAGTAGAGGATATGACAGCAGCCTTTAGCAAGATCTCAGAAGCCATGCATCACAGACTTATTAAGTGTGGCAAATGAAAACCATAGATAACATTACGATAAATTTAGGTGAAATTTCATAAGTAATCAGTCAGTAAGTCAGTTAGTCAGCCAGCCAGTCACTTAGTCATTAGCCCAATGATGTACACTGTACATTGTCTGCGGAAAGGTAATGCAAAATTTCTAGTCTCAGAAGTTGATCTTTCATTGCAAATTGGTTTGAAAAAGTGCACCCATAATTTGAATATTGAAACTGAATATTTTATTGAATCGCTCAGCCAGTGTATCCTCATGTCACCGAACTCATTCAGCCAGTGTATCCTCATGTCACCGAACTCATTCAGCCAGTGTATCCTCATGTCACCGAACTCACTCAGCCAGTGTATCCTCATGTCACCGAACTCACTCAGCCAGTGTATCCTCATGTCACCGAACTCACTCAGCCAGTGTATCCTCATGTCACCGAATGCACTCAGCCAGTGTATCCTCATATCACCGAACTCATTCAGCCAGTGTATCCTCATGTCACCGAACTCATTCAGCCAGTGTATCCTCATGTCACCGAACTCATTCAGCCAGTGTATCCTCATGTCACCGAACTCATTCAGCCAGTGTATCCTCATGTCACCGAACTCATTCAGCCAGTGTATCCTCATGTCACCGAACTCACTCAGCCAGTGTATCCTCATGTCACCGAACTCACTCACTCACCCATCTTCTCTCCCATATGCTCATCCGGGTCATCCCTTTCTCAGTGTCTAAGCTTTCATGCCTTTTCGTGATATGTAAACGTCAATAACATTACACTGAACTTAAATAAAATTTTATAGGTAATCAGTCAGTAAGTCAGTTTTGTCAATCAGCCAGTCACTCTGTGAGTCTCTGTCATTAATCAGTCAGTCTGCCAGTGATACAAAAGTAGTGCCACAAGTCTGCAAAAAAGTGGTGCGAAATGTTTAAAGGGCGAGAAATTGAATTTTTGTTAATTTTTTTTGAAAAAAGAAAGATACATCCACAAATAACAATTGACTTCCCACAAGAATATTACAGACACGTGCAATGTATCTGGGCAACTAATGTGGACAATTTCAGCAGAAAGTGATAGTGTGAGAGCAAGTAGAGAGAAAAACAACCAAGTGCTTATAAGCACTCTGCATACTCCACATTCTAATAAAAAACTTAACATTAACAATTAACAAACATCATTACTCATATTAAAAGGAGTCTTTGTATAATAACGTTTACAAATCCTGTCTTTGTTTAGTCAAATTTCATCTATATAAGAATCAGATTGTCAAATGGTCAACATAGAATTTAAGTGAGTTCTAAATTAAAACAATGTCATTATTGCAAAACAATGCTGCTCTGATTTCAAACACCAAAGACAGCCGATTAGTTTCAATGCAATGACATTTATTTTAGCAGTTAAACCTAAAGTGACACAAATTGTGTGAAATAAAAACAAAAAACCTCAAAGTAAGTATTCTAGCTTTTCAAACAATAAAATGTTTTCCAAGAGTTATATTTTCCCAATGAGTATTCAGTTCAATATTTTTTTATAATGAGCAAAAGAAAGAAATGCCATGACTGACACACAAAAAGTTGCTGTTTAGATGTAATTGATATTTGTTTTTTCTTGTGAACCAAAACAAAGATATTTTTAACAATTCCACAGTGTGCTGCACCACACTTCAATAATTTATTTAATACTTCCTTTTTGATCCTTTATTATTTTCTTACATAGTTTTACTATTTTCTTTATTTTTTCATTTCATAATTCATTGTGACAAATGTTCAAGCATTCACAATGAACGTGGCATCAGTAACTGGCTTACTATTGCTGTTAATTACATTGCACGGCTTGAGAGCAGACACTGAAATGGTAAGTTAAAAAATATTTTTGTAAGGACAATAACATAGAAACTCTCAAACAAATCGCTATTTATTTAAGATAAGATAAGATAAGATAAGATAAGATAAGATAAGATAAGATAAGATAAGATAAGATAAGATAAGATAAGATAAGATAAGATAAGATAAGATAAGATAAGATTTATTTTCATCGGTATGATATAAACAGTACATATTTGTAAAACATGAGCTTAAAGCTCGTAAACCGATATCAAACGTAATGTATATGAGTGATAACATGGTAATAATATGTACAGTACTTCTTAAAATCTTTTGGATGCCACCAGAGGTGATGGTACAAGAAAAATTTATGACTAGATGAGACAGTAAAAATTTTAGGCAGTAACATTTTCTGAAACTTACACAAAAAGCTATCTAGGCCAATAAAAAATTTTTCCCGTCAACATTTCAGCATTGAATTACGACTTAGTAAAATTGGGAAGTTCGCTGAATTTACAAATAGCACATTTACATGATACACCAGTCCATGAGTTAATTAGACGTTTAAATTCCCCAAGATTCGCGGCCATTCCGAGACAGTTTGCTAATTCATTCCACAATGTGGGTACATAATAGGAGAAAACTTAAATATGTTTTCTTGTGCATCACACACCCTTCGTATAAAGTAATTGTTAGTATAAATTTTAAAACATTGTTTATCTGTTTATAAGTTGCTTTTACTTGCAAATCATTTTCTAGGATCAGACAGCATGTTGCCCAAACGGTTGGGAATATAATAAAGGACGTTGCTACATGTTTTCCCAAACTCAGATTCATTGGTGGGGAGCTGTGGTAAAGTGCAAAATAGCAGGAGGTGAATTGGCTACAGTTGAAACAGATGCAGAAAATCATTTCATAACGAATTATCTGGAAACTAATGGCAAGTAATATAATTTGTCTTATTAATTAGTTTATGTCTACTATGGATAGGAGGCTCTGACTGATTGTGTGCTGACTAGTATGAGAATTCAGATCTGCTTTGGCCATATGGGTTGATAGCTCAAATAGCTATGAGTATGTCGCCCATTACCAAAAGGTTCTTGGCTCGAGTCCTGGTTGGTTCAAATTTCAGAGCTAAATTTAACTGTTAATAGAATAATACATGTGAGAAAAGTGAAATTTTGTATAAAAATTTCTACCATTATATTTCTGTAGCAAGTTTTGATGTTGAAAATAAATGCAATGCAATCTGCCATGTGACACATCACATATTGTAAATTGGTAGAAACACGACAGACTGTTGTCATTTTTAACCACATGATATATTTAGAATTACATTTCTGGGCACAGACATTATAAAAAATAAAATATACCAATTCTAAAGTGACATCATTTTTATTGATTCGAGAATGGTTTTCTTTTATTTGAATATGCGCAAATTCGAATACTTATTTAATCTTCGCCCGGTTTCACAATGTTATTATTAATCATCGTCACTAAAGCTATGTCCACGATGTCTTTAACTCGTTAACAAAGTCAAAGCTTTGAGAAAAAAAACCCTGGTTTAATAAATGCTGTCGATAGATTAGAATAGCGACACATCTGAATGCGTATCTAATGCTCCCAGAGATGCTAACACAGTTTCAGTATTTTAAGGTAAGGCGTTTGCATTTCTGAAATGTAAGGTAAAACTGCTGCTCCCAAAGGGATCCAGCAAAATGCACTCAAACCCATTTAACTCAATTCATTTCATTTCCATTTTGTCTAGCTAGACTTTCACATACTCTCTTAATTTAACCACATCATTCTTTTCTAAAGGATGGGGCAGTGCCTGGATTGGTGGAACTGACCAACACCAAGAAGGTGACTGGAGATGGGTGTCTAACGGTCTACCAGTCATTAGCAACAAGTTAGCTAACTCGCCTTTTGATAACGCGGGAGTATCCTATGATGATAGTACATCTAATAATGGTCAGCATTGTGCACGATACTGGAAAGAAAGAAATTACATCTGGGATGACGTTCAATGTATAACACATTATTACTATATCTGTGAAGCTGATGCACAGTAGCGTACCATTACGGCCCCTCCTTGCAACTGTAAAGTATGTTAACAACTATTCTCATAACCACAGTTGATTATGCATCATTCTTGGTTTTAACGAAATACGTGAAATTTAATGAAATTAAAATTATTTTCTAATGATTAACACTTTTTAGGCACAAAATATGTTATCTCCTTAAACCCATAAAATCGCTGATAAAGTGTGACACAAGAAACAGTAAACATTACCAGAATTTCGCAATGATGAACATAATCAAACCAATTTTTTAAATCAGGCAGTAGTCACCAATAGTTTAAAACAATTCACGTGACAAACGGATTGGTTACATTAACTATGCACATCAAAGCAGATAACATCACAAAAGCAAGTTTATGATCTTCAAAGAAGACTAGTGAAGAAAGTATCTTCTACTAATTCCTCACAAGTATATGTAAGTGATGGTAAAAGTTGTTTCGCCTGCAAAACTACAATAAGCAATAATCGTTGCATCGACATCTTCAATTCAAAGTTTACAGATACTTGTATAGAACACTTGTTTAGCAATAAATTTTGTTTATTGGTGGCATTAAGGAGACGCTCTATTTGCAAATTTTAGAAAATAATTTAGAATTTCAAAATGATTCTCTTGAAGTCATTGAGTTATTATTTAGTTAGTTTTTTAAAGTATTTTAATGTTCAGTTTTATAGTTAACATTGCACTTATATTTTTGGTTCAATTGTGTGTGATTTTTTTGATTTTTTTTTCAATTATTATTTGGACATACTTACAACGGCACAAGAACCAAACAAGTTTTCACTTACGGTTCTTGCCATTAACTATCTGATGCTGTTATATCAAATCGATATTATTGATATTATTAACTGAATATTTTTCTCATTGTTTCTATATATTGTATATTTGCGTTTCCAAATAAATAAACAATTTCAAAAAGATAAACTTTTGTGTATAAACCCAGGAAAGCTGTGGACTTACAAGGAATCTAAATAAGCTAATAGTGCTCAATGTCGAACGGACTATCCAACTACTTCTAGCTGTACCTAGTATAAGATTCTCTTTAAACTAAGATATATAAAAATTTGGCAAAAATGAGTTCATGTTAAATTTCTTATTTTTACAGGAATTTAAAAAACAATGATTAATTAGCCAAGGCTAGGTCCAGACCTTTATGGCGTGTTTAGACGTAGAGACATCTCTCGCAACTTGTTGCACAACTTCTCACTAGGAGTACACTCGCACGCGTGAACGGCTAGGCAACTTCTCTTGCAACTTATTGCAAACTCAGCGAGAGTTACTGAGAGCTAACTTGCGACTTAAATTGTTCACACATGCGACTTTGCTCTCAGAGAGAAGTTGTGCAACAAGTCACCAGAGAAGATTCCAAGCCGTTCAATACAAGACTTTACTCTCACTGAGAGTTGGGAAAGAAGTTGCGAAAGAAGCCTCTAAGTCTGAGTGTGCCATTAGATGTGATGTATGAGTTCTCAGAATCCAAGCAACTAGCACTTGAGCAACAGAAACTGAATACATGTGTACAAATACATAATACATGAGAATAAATATAACAAGCTAGAAAACAACAAAAAATATTTTACACGTAAGCTAGATAAAATTAAAAGTAGAGGATATGACAGCAGCCTTTAACAAGATCTCACAAACCATGCATCACAGACTTATTAAGTGTGGCAAATGAAAACCATTGATAACATTACGATGAATTTAGGTGAAATTTCATAAGTAATCAGTCAGTAAGTCAGTTAGTCAGCCAACCAGTCACTCAGTCATTAACCCAATGATGTACGACAGACATAAAAACACAGAAAGGTAATGGAAATTTCTAGTCTCAGAAATTGATCTTTCACTGCAAATTGGTTGGAAAAAGTGCACCCATAATTTGAATATTGAAACTGAATATTTTATTGAATCGCTCAGCCAGTGTATCCTCATGTCACCGAACTCACTCACTCACCCATCTTCTCTCCCATATGATCATCCGGGGTATCCCTTTCTCAGCGTCTACGCTTTCATGCCTTTTCGTGATATGTAAAGGTCAATAACATTACACTGAACTTAAATAAAATTTTATAGGTAATCAGTCAGTAAGTCAGTTTTGTCAATCAGCCAGTCACTCTGTGAGTCACTGTCATTAATCAGTCAGTCTGCCAGTGACACAAAAGTAGTGCCACAAGTCTGCAAAAAAGTGGTGCGAAATGTTTAAAGGGCGAGAAATTGAATTTTTATTAATTTTTTTTGAAAAAGAAAGATACATCCACAAATAACAATTGACTTCTCACAAGAATATCACAGACAAGTGCAATGTATCTGGGCAACTAATGTGGACAATTTCAGCAGAAAGTGATAGTGTGAGAGCAAGTAGAAAGAAAAACAACCAAGTGCTTATATAAGCACTCTGCATACTCCACGTTCTAATAAAAAACTTAACATTAACAATTAACAAACATCATTACTCATATTAAAAGGAGTCTGTGTATAATAACGTTTACAAATCCTGTCTTTGTTTAGTCAAATTTCATCTATATAAGAATCAGATTGTCAAATGGTCAACATAGAATTTAAGTGAGTTCTAAATTAAAACAATGTCATTATTGCAAAACAATACTGCTCTGATTTCAAACACCAAAGACAGCCGATTAGTTTCAATGCAATGACGTTTATTTTAGCAGCTAAACCTAAAGTGACACAAACTGTGTGAAATAAAAAACAAAAAACCTCAAAGTAAGTATTCTAGCTTTTCAAACGATAAAATGTTTTCCAAGAGTTATATTTTCCCAATAAGTATTTAGTTCAATATTTTTTATAATGAGCAACAGAAAGAAATGCCATGACTGACACAAAAAGTTGCTGTTTAGATGTAATCGATATTTGATTTTTCTTGTGAACCAAAACAAAGATATTTTTAACAATTCCACAGTATCATCTTTGTGCATGCTGCACCACACTTAAATAATTTATTTAATACTCCCTTTTTGATCCTTTATTGTTTTCTTACATAGTTTTACTATTTTCTTTATTTTTTATTTCATAATTCATTGTTACAAATGTTCAAGCATTCACGATGAACGTGGCATCAGTAACTGACTTACTATTGCTGTTAATTACATTGCAAGGCTTGAGAGCAGACACTGAAATGGTAAGTTAAAAATATTTTTGTAAGGACAATAACATTGAACCTCTCAAACAAATCACTATTTATTTAAGATAAGATAAGATAAGAAAATATTTATTTTCATCGGTATGATATAAACAGTACATATTTGTAAAACATGAGCTTAAAGCTCGTAAAGCGATATCAAACATAATGTATATGAGCGATAACATGGTAATAATATGTACTTCTTAAAATCTTTTGGATGCCACCAAAGGTATTGGTACAAGAAAAATTTATAACTACATGAAGATAGTAAAAATTGAGACAGTAAAAATTTTAGGCAGTAACATTTTCTAAAACTTACACAAAAAGCTATCTAGGCCAATAAAAATTTTTCCCGCCAACATTTCAGCATTGAATTACGACTTAACAAAATTGGGAAGTTCGCTGAATTTACAAAGGGCACATTTACATGATACACCAGTCCATGAGTTAATTAGACGTTTAAATTCCCCAAGATTCTCGGCCATTCGGAGACAGTTTGCTAATTCATTCCACAATGTGGCTCCCTAATAGGAGAAAACTTAAATATGTTTTCTTGTGCGTCACACACCCTTCGTATAAAGTAACTGTTAGTATAAATTTTAAAACATTGTTTATCTGTTTATAAGTTGCTTTTACTTGCAAATCATTTTCTAGGATCAGACAGCATGTTGCCCAAACGGTTGGGAATATAATAAAGGACGTTGCTACATGTTTTACGAAGCGCCTCTTCATTGGTGGGGAGCTGTGATAAAGTGCAAAATGGCAGGAAGTGAATTGGCTACAGTTGAAACTGATGCAGAAAATCAGTTCATTGTGAATTATTTAATAAATAATGGCAAGTATTATATTTTACTAAATACATTTATATGCGATGGATGACAGGCAGTGATCTGTTCGAGGATTTAGTTCCTTGCTGCCATCCATGCCATGGCACACAGTGGTAGGCACAACCTTCATACTCATTATAGCTATAAAATTTTACTGTTTACTTTCTACTCATGTATTTATTTCTTGTGCCTAATAAATAATAATAATAATAATAATAATGATGATGATGATGATGATGATGATGATGATGATAATAATGATAATGATGATGATGATAATAATAATAATAATAATAATAACGATGATAATAATAATAATAATAATAATAATAATAATAATAATAATAATAATAATAATAATAATAATAACTAGCCAAACCCCACAAAAAGAATTTTGTGCACAAATCAACACGCAACCCACACCACACCACTCCACCACATCACACCGCACTGCACCACACCATACCACTCCACCTCATCGCACCACACAATACCACCACACCGCACGGCACCACACCATACCACCTACACACCACACCACCCACACCATACCACTCCACCACATCACACCACACTGCACCACACCATACCATTGCACCACCCACACCATAATACTCCACCACATCACACCGCACTGCACCACACCATACCACTGCACCACCCACCCACACACCATACCACCCACACCATAATACTCCACCACATCACACCGCACAGCACCACACCATAACACCACACTGCACCATACCACTCCACCACATCACACCACACCGCACAACACCATACCACTGCAGCACACCGCACCACCCACACACCACACCACACCATACGACTCCACCACATCACACCACACTGCACCACCCACACCACACCACCCACACCATAATACTCCACCACATCACACCACACTGCACCACACCATAACACCACACTGCACCACAACAACCAACCACCCACCCACACACCACGCCACCCACTCCATACCACACTACCCACACCACACACCACACACCGTATCACCCCACCACACCATCCATAGCACAACACACAAAACACACCACCACCACACCACATCAAATCCACCACCTCACGTGGTGATCATGATGATGATGGTGGCAATGATGATGACACCTATAGCACAAGCACCAACAACACAGCATTACAACAAAACCATTCCAAACATTTTTCACAAAGTTGAAACTATGTGCTATAATATAATAAATAACAAAGGCCCCGCAAAAGATTTTGCGTAAAAAACCACGTGTAATCAATAATCCTACCTAGTCCTCATTTATAACACAAAGCCCTTAACATCGTGCCTACTGTTTGTTTAACTAACGCAAAGCCTGTAGCTTTTACTGAATTAAAGCTATAAGCAGAGTAGAGTACAATGGATGACGTCAGAACAATGCCTTTGCGTCAGCAATTTTCTAAGCGAAAATTGCCGAAAATGGAACCTCTAATTAACTCGTCGGTACTTCTCTCGATGGACCTGCCCTAACATATAGCCTACATCATCGTGTAGCCCTGTCCTTCCTCTTTCTAAAGAGCCGTATATCTCCTTCCGAAAGTCCCACCAGGCGCCGCTAGAACGTTTTTTCCGCAGGCTGTTTGGTCAAAATTTCGAAAAAATCGCGAGTTGGGTCCGGGAAAACGCCCGTTGCGGGACACCGTGGCCCTCTCGCGAATTCAAAATAGGCCTATGACACCCATCGCTGAACGGGCTATCTATCCATACCCAGCACCACCCTCGGCCCATTCCAGTTCTCCACATCTCAGCCGTATAACTTTTGCAAAAAACGGCCGAAAAATGGCCATTTTTGGAGGTTTTTCGCCCCCCGTTTCTCCCGGTGGGCCCGATTCGAAAAATAAACCCCCAATGAGACGACACTAGATCGAGACCTTTCGTTTGATGTATAGATCGCCGCAAATGGTGCCCTCGTCCGGGCTGTAGCCTCGAATCTTATATATAAATAAATATACCAAGAATATTAATATATAGACTAGCAAAGCCCCCGCAAAAGATTTTGCGTATAAATACACGTGTAATCAATAATATGCGAACATCCTACACAGTCCTCATTTATAACACAAAGCCCGTAACATCATGCCTACTGTTTGTTTAACTAACGCAAAGCCTGTAGCTTTTTGCTGAATTAAAGTTATAAGCAGAGTAGAGTACAATGGATGACGTCAGAACAATGCCTTTGCGTCAGCAGTTTTCTAAGTGAAAATTGCCGAAAATAGAACTCCTAATTAACTCGTTGATACTCCTCTCGGTGGACCTGCCCTAAAATATAACCCACATCATCGTGTAGCCCTGTCCTTCCTCTTTGCAAAGAGCTATATGTCTCCTTCCGAGAATCCCACCAGGCGCCGCTAGAACGTTTTTTCCGCATGCTGTTTGATCAAAATTTCGAAAAAATCGCGAGTTGGGTCCGGAAAAACGCCCGTTGCGGGACGCCGTGGCCCTCTCGGGAACTCTAAATAGGCCTATGACACCCACCGCTAAACGGGCTATCTATCCACACCCAGCACCACCCTCGACCCGTTCCCGTTCTCTACATCTCAGCCGTATAACTTTTGCAAAAAACGGCCGAAAAATGGCCATTTTTGGAGGTTTTTCGCCTCCCGTTCCTCCCGGTGGGCCCGATTCGAAAAATAAACCCCCAATGAGACGACACTAGATCGAGACCTTTCGTTTGATATATAGATCGCCGCAAATGGTGCCCTCGTCCGGGCTGTAGCCTCGAATCTTATATATAAATAAATATATATATTAAGATACCAAGAATATTAATATAAGAGTATAGATAATAATAATGATAATAATGATAATAATAATGGTGATGATAATAATAATAATAATAATAATAATAATAACAATAATAAACTTAAATCGATAAATAATTAACAAAATTCTTGAATGGTACTGTGTGAACTTTGCTTTTCATGCTAAGCACCCACTGGTACTTATTAGCTTATCAATTAAATAGTTAACTATAGGTGGGTGATACAGCAAGGTTCTGTGTTCAAATGTTGGTTTACTCAAAACTTTTCAAATACTTCTATTTAAATTTTACTACTGACAGAATAATACATGTAAAAAACTGTGAAATATTATGTAAAAATTTCTGCAAGTATATTTTTAAAACAAATTTTGCCATTGAAAATGAATGCAATATTATGCCGAAAGTAGCACATCACATAAGTTATTATAAATCGCTGGTAACAGTAGAAAGATGTTATTCATACAGTAATTCCTCGTTTAAGGATGCCCCCACTTAGCAATGTTTCGCTTACAAGAAGGACCTGCTGCTGTACTACGTAACATATTTTGAATTACACTTCTGGGTTGCATGTGTGAATAAGTGTCTAATGCCCCACGAGAAGCTAGTATAGTTTCAGTAAATTGGGGGTAAAAAGTTTGCACTCCATTCAACTTAGTCTAGCTCATTTCCATTGTTTCTAGCTTCCACTTACCGTGTTAATTTAATCACGACATATTTTTTCCAAAGGTTTCAGTGACACCTGGCTTGGCGGAACTGACCAACATGGAGGTGACTGGAGATGGATAGCTAATGGTCACACAATCTTTAAAGGCTGGGCAGGAGATAGCAAGATAAAACATTGTTTAAGAATACGGATATCTAGAAATAATGAATGGAATCTCCACCCTTGTACAGCTGTTCACCATTATGTGTGTGAATCTGATGCTCAGTCTTTTTCATTACCATAATTTGTTTTTGGTTCTAATGAATAAAATCTTAAAGACATGGTCTGATGTTGAATATTGTTAAGCATTAAGTGTTACCTTTATATATCACCTGTAATGCAAAATATAAAAAGCAGAACCACAACGTTAAGATTAAAGCCATAACTGAATGTTTGCTATGAATCAAGTTTCCAGTAGAACTCTCACAGGTAGCAGCTGCCATTAAGACCTTAAAACTTACTTTACAGAACAGCTAATTTCCTAAAGCTACACACACACACACGCATGCACACCCACCCACAGCACAAAAGTAAGAGTAAAACCTACAATTTACACTATGTTCTGAGCACTCCCTTCACCTACCATAATAAAATTTTGAAAATTTACTGGATGAAAATGAAATTTTGTTACAGAATAATTCACTTCCGTTATTATTATCAATTTTTGTCACTAGTTTGCGCTGCACTTGTTGACAGTTTAAATGGCTTTTCTTTATGAAATCAGTTTCACATGTCAAGCATTTCTCTTCCTGTTACAACAACAACAACAACAAGTCTGTGTCAAGGTAACTATCCCATTTTAACATAAACCATTTTCGTTCTGAAGTTTAGCATGAGGAAAAGGTTCAGCAACTAATACCCTACTGATAATAACATTAACAATGCCATTTAACATTAATTTTAAGACGTGCCAAAAAACATTAAGGACCAGTATCATAATTGGCAGTGAGTTCAAAGGTTAAGCTACACAAAGCAAGCTACACATCATTTTAAAGACGACGCTCCTTTCCCTATAGATCTAGTTTGTAAATTACTAAGAGTGGGAAATGAAAACTCACTCTGATATTGTTATAGAATTATTAATTTGAAATAGTTGATGCATTTTATTTCATACAGTAAATTTACAGTAAGTCTTGCCATTACAGTCTAGTGTCTTAATCTAAATTTATTCATATATAGTAAATCTAAATCACCAACAACTTCTAAACAAGTATTTTGTATTTAATTTGAAATTGATGTAAAACATTGAATAAATAAAAAATCAACAAAAATGCTTTGTTTTTAGATCGTCTATGATACATTTGATAAATTTTGCTAATAGTTTAATAAAATTATCCTCATGTAGCTGATAAATGTCCAGCAGAAACATTGCACGTGGTCAGATTAAATTGAAATTTGATCAGTAAAGCACGAATATTCCACATAGTGTCAGATTCTTTTTCTGTTTAATGGTAGTTATAAACAAGATGCTGAAACGGACCCCGGGATGTCATAATCACCATTTGTCCCGCTGAACGTTTTGAAAATAGGCTCTGTTAATCTTGTAGCTTGACTGCTGTGAAGAATGAACGTAATGATCTTTGTCGAAAATTTTCAAAAATCAAGTGAACCGGGAAAATGCCAAGCATGGAAAGGTGTAATAGAACCAAGAATGGAACAAGTTATAGTAAAATGAGTGTGGATGCCAGCGACACATAGTTTTAGAAAGTTTTTCTGCTAGACGTTATTAATATTTTACTAGGGCCAACCACCTTTAAGAAGAAGCCAGACTCAGATCACATTAGAAATATTATGCTACATCACATGATGGCTGCTTTGTTAGCTTCTAAATATTGCATAATCTTAGTTTTTTCTTTTGCCATTTAAATAGTTGTTGAAAGTGGCATCTGTAAATACTACAACTTTTATTATTGTTCGGGATGCCATTAAGCCATCAAATTGTCTACAGTACAAAAGTGCACCAGGTTGTGCCTCATATAGTGTATGGAGAATATACGCTATATATATATTCCATAGTCCATATATATTCTATAGTATATATATATATATATATAATCCATATTCTATGGAGAATTTTTACCTGTTTGTTCACAATATAACACCACCAGTGTGTCAAATTCCTAACAAAAGTTCAGGAACTTGGTGCATAATAATGTTTATCGACTGACATTACTTGTACTTTCATTGCCAGTTTAAAATAAAACACACATCAAATATATTCGACTGACCACATTTAACCTTCAGCTCGTTTATAATCTGACAGTAATGTGCTCCTAGCAAACACTTTATCACTGACATAATTACAATATTTGCAGATGGAGAACAGTAAGCCTAGAAAGAGCTATTATATTTCTGTAGTTGCTGACCATATCAACATTCTCACCATCAGTTCCATAGCAACATGTGCAAAGCCCAATTTCAGTGATAAGCGGAATTTTAATGCTTTAAATATATTCTTTTCTAGTCAGTACTTTATAAACCTCAATAAGATCTCCACGATGTGTCTTAATTCAAGTGTGGTCAAATTGCAAAAATTCTTAAGTATCCACGTTTTTACTAAATATTTGGAAAGCTGTTAGGCAAATTACTAAGATAAATAAATGAAAATTCAGTATGAGATTAAACAGGAGAAATATAAACTTCAATACAAGCTGGGCTACAATAAGTACAAAAAAACATTTCAGCAATGTGGAAGATACCCCAGAAACGAGATACACGTGTGACATGTCACATTATCAGTACCATACTTCCTCACCTCAAAATCAGTAATTACTATATTACACCATGATAACAACACTACCAGTTAAAATCTAGATTTATTAGTAAAAAATCCAACGATTAGCAACTAAAATACACATCTGATTTCCAAACAATAACCTTTAGTGAAAAAATGCAAATTATTATTAAACACACGCAGACACCCATGCCCATGCACACACAAACAAACACCCACAGACACACAGACACACACACACGCACACACACAAAGGAACACTGCCACAGAAGCAAAAGTTCACAGGAAAAACTCAAGAGAAGAAACACAAAAAGCACTAGTCAGAACAACACACAAAAAGATCACAACATGGCACAACAGCAATGATGCATACGTTTTTAGACCCCAATGCTATTGTTGCACACTTTGATTTTTGTTTTGTGTTGTTGACATTATAATGTTTCTTTGTGTTAACTCTCTTTCGTTCTTCTTTTTGCATTACAATATTATGCTTTTGAGAATTCGAGAATTCTTCTGTTTTACCTCTTAATAGCACTAACAAATATACGAAGTTAAATTAATGGTAAGCAAAAAAGAAAGCAGGTGATTTCAATGTAATGGAGTAAAATTCACATGTGAACGTCCCAAATACCTTGTCCAATAATAAGCAAAATGGTCTTTGAACTAAATCGTCAACCCGTTTAAATGTCAGTTACTTTGTCAGATTGGGATATTCTCACAGAGTATTTACTTCCATATTTTTTAAATGAGCAAAATAATTATGATTGGCCAAGAAAAAGGTCTTGCTTAGGTAAGATACATATCTTTTTGTTTAGAGCTAACAGAAATAACTGGATTTAGTAATGCTTTCTGAGCTTTGCTCATACAACTGCTCTCTTTAAACAATTTTGTTTCTTCCTGCTTAATTCAGCTTTCTTAGTAATAACACTTACAAATCTACATACAGTAGGCGCCGCTTAATAGACTCACTTTGAGACCGACGTGTGTTGACCCAGTTAACAGAATGAGTCATCAGCTTACTATGCACTGGAACGGTTCTTAATGAATTTTAGAAACGAACTAATCCCTAAATTTGTTTGTGCAGTTTAAAATTAGAAAAAATAATTTAAAATATTAATTTATATAAGTGAATTAGCAGTAAGTTAAAAAGTATACTTTTCTAAATCACAGATTTTTTTCTAAGTCTGTTTATTTGCAAAAATTCCTTCAAGGTCGGCTGCTTCATCTTCTTTTCATAGAAGAAGTTCTCGTAACTATAAAAACGTTGAAAATCTGTTGTTGTGCATGACTAAAACAGTTCTGAATCATCTGCTCACTTACATTGTTCTTATTTGCTGTATGATATTTACTCTTGTAAGTCACAAGGAAAACTGGTTGATTACTGTACCTACATCTTTGACTGTTAACTGATTAAGCCTGAAAGCGTGATTTGCAAAGAGAACATCAAAAGGAAACCGCTAGGCAAGTGATTAAATGTTTAGCTTCCAGAAATTCTTTGGGTAACAAGTGGGCCAGGGATAACAGATTCAAAGCAAAACCGGTACGCTAGCGTATTAGTTGCATGATAAACTTACCTGCTTATAAACAAAACGGTACTTAACATGATTGTTTCCGCATACATAGTGCACAAAAGGGAAGTAAAAGTGACATAAAAGTAGGAAAGGCTCTTTTGGCACGCACAAATATTTTATTTTAAGTAGGTGAAGGAAAAATATCGAGTCAATTATGCGGAGTTATTTGAGTCAATTACGGATAGTTTTTATGTATATTTGAATAGAAGAGCTAGGCGGTTTTAAGTCAGTTAAGCGACTGAGTCTATTAACCGCGAGTCTATTAAGCGGCGCCTACTGCATTGCATAATGAATGTGGTTTTACTGATTGAGTTACTATTGCTGTTTGTTACTCTGTGTGATTCAAGCACAGACATTGAAAGAGGGACAGACAACAGTAACAAGTCTACCAAGATAAGTATTTTGCTACAAACCAATATTCTTTCTGAAGTATAACAGTAGCAATAGGTTTAAAAATAATTCTCCTATAGCTAATTCTCAAACCAGTCACTATGGCTTTACTTGGTTGCCAGTCTCGAAACTTTTTGTACAAAATTAACAAGTAACAACCCTTATTTTGTAAACAGATGACTTTGCCCTATCTGCTTATGAGGTGCTTTTAAAGTACAATGGAGAGTACTACAATGTACAATATTACTTATTTCACAAAACGCCTGCTCCCACTTCATGGGGAGCTGTGATGAATTGCAAAATGACAGCTAGTGAACTGGTTACCATAGAAACTGCTACAGAAAATCAGTTCACAGTCAATTATGTGAAAACAAACAGCACTTGAGTACTTTCTTTACAATTTTTACTGTGTTACATTACAGCTCTATAAAATATCAAAGTCCAGCAAAGTTTAATTTGCAAAATTTGTTACAAATGATGGCTGCATTTATAATAGTTTGTGATCATAGAGTGAAAACACTTCCAGACCTCTTTTACAAATGCATCCCATCCTACAGCCCCATTTTCCAGCAGAAGCCTCTCTAGATCAGCCTTTTCACACTAAGTTCCGGTTACATTCTAATGTTCATAGTACTTTTATCAAGCTTTTATTTTATACAGCAGTGCAGTTTTAGTATAAATAATTTTTGTTAGTAATTAAGAAACTCAACTGTACTCATTAACTCATTAATGCTATTTCTGAGCAAAGACATTGTCAAAGGAGATTTAAATTTTAAATTGTTAATTAGAGAGTTGAATTGTTGGTCATCATACTAATTAGTCCGTTAAAATAGTGTTGATCTGGATCCAGATCAGTAATGGGTAAAGAGTCAAATATGTCATTACTTTCAAATAAATTTAAATTAAGTAATTTATTGTCTATTATAGATCCAATATTAGAACACCCAGTGATTAATTTGAATTCATCGTCATCAGTGACATTTTTGGCAGAATAGTTTGCAGACAAAAATGACAGAACCAATTATCATTCTTGTCAGTTGAATTGCTGTAGTCAGTCAAAGTTAAATTTGTACATTTAAGATGCATCCAATACTCACAGCAATTGCGAACAATCCAAGTTGGTTATTTTTAATTGATTTAGTGCACGATAAACACGGAAAGTTAGGCATAATAGTAACTGTACTGTATGACTGCATATACCTGTGCACTGTGCAATAAATGCTGAAACTTTGGCATCATGGTGTTAGTATTAAGTTAAGCATTATTGAAACTGCCAAGAACCTATTTAAATAGTTTTGTATAATTATTTAGAACTGGCTTTGTTAGACGAAACGGCGCATTTTTTTTTATAAAAGATTCAAGTTTAGGTGTCCAATGGGGAGCATGTAGCTACAGTACTGCAGACTGGGTTTCTTTGCATTAACGATTTTTTTCTTAGCTACAGTGAATGCAAAGATAAACTGAAGTGATCTTGAATAAAAAAGTGTTTACTGCATTATTTGGTAACATCTAATTTTATCAATTCACCTCTGCGATTGTTTTAACTGAGTAACTGTTAAACATTTTCTGGGTAAAAAACACTTTTTCTTATTTTAGTGTAATTGCAAGTTTACAATTAATAATTTGCCAATCTTTACAAAAAATAAAGGAAAGTAAGGGCTAGTTCAACTTGTCAAAGATCAGCTGGTCTACAGCTCACTATGCCCGGAGCTTAATGGCTAGTTTGAGCCCATTAAGTCGAGAACCGGTTTTTAAACTACCGAATGTTTAAAATATTCGTAATCATCGATATCTTGTTGTTTCAGCGATACTGTGAAACGTCCTCAACTAACAGCGTGTCATCAACTCCCTCTTCAGAGAAAGAGAATGTTTACTCGTTGCCTTCTTGTATTGCTTATATTTCAGGGCTTGGAGGGCTGTTGGAGTCCTAACCCTCCGCTGTCACCCCCAGTTTGTGAATGCCACTGTCAGGTACAAAGTCTAACATGATTATATTCGAATCATTTGTCATTAAGCTTTAATGTGCTTGTGTTGCATGAACAGATTCAAATGTGGTGCATGTGCACACTGCGTAGAAGTCTACAAAATGTTAATTATCTCTAATGCCTTTACGATACCCCAAAACGACTGGCGACCGCGTGGGCGACTGCAGCAAGAAATAGAACATGAATATTTTCAATGTGTGATGATTCGCCAAGTTGCCAATCACTCGAAGATAAAATGGTTTCTATTTTTTGAGCGACTGGATGCCACCATGTCTCTTCGACGTTCACCCAATGACAAATCAATCCGTGGTCATGTGATAAAAGTCTGTTTTGTTTATAAAATGCCATAAACTTGCATAATTATGTAACTGCTGTATTAAGATTGGTATGATACATACCTTAAATTTATATCTTATATCAAAAGCATGAAATAGATCATACACGGAATATCGCAGCATTAGAATCAAATTCTCGCCCTGAGAAAGGCAAATGCTTCCCTTACTATTGTCTACTGTGCGAAAAAATAGTTGTAATCTAAATAAAATTCATAAAAAGTAATGTTAACAATCTCCATTAACATGTTTACAGTTTTATTGCCTCAACTTAACAGATCAGTAAGAAACAAAGTTAATCATTGTGTAACAGCACTATGGTTTCAATTGTGCCAACACACCCCTCTGTTACATTGGTTAGATCCTACTTGTGACCTAAGCAATACTATTTTAATATCAGCCTGGGCTTCCGTGTTGTAGTTAGCTGCAACGTTACCACAATAAGCTGATGAATCAGTTGCTATGAAACTTCTTTACTGCTTTCAATAAAATAGTTTATTTTGGCTAAACTGTTCAGTTCCAGTGTTTTCTGTTAGTGACTTTGCAACTGGGTTTCAATTTGGTATTTTGCAGTATTGTCTCGAAATCACTGGGACGAAAATTCTTAGAAATTTCTAAAACTGTTAGAATAAAATAAGACATCCTGGCGAGTTAAGCAATAACACTCGATGCATATAGTCAGCATTTTACGAATTACCAGTCGCCAGTCGGCTTAGTGTATCATAGGCACAATGAGAGTGATCTTAGAATTATTAAGAGAAGTGTTCTAAGAAAAGAATTTCTCATTAGCAGTTTTCCATTTCGACTAGTAATTTTTTCTTAAATAATTTTATGCAATTATTCCTAATGCTACCATACACTTTAATATTTATAATGGCACTTCTAATCAGGGGCATATCTACCAACAGGATATATTAGGCTAGGATAGGGTACCAAATTTTGAAGGGTGCTAAATTTTAGGGGCTCAGTGTTAAAAGATTCTTATTCTCGTAATGTCTTGATGTGTTTCTAATTCTAATGCTCCAAAAGTTATTGTACAACACAATTAAATTATCAGTTATTAGGCCTATCATGTATTTGACACAATATGTGCTTCATTGTGTTCATTATTATTACAAATATAAAGAAATTAAGCAAGTATACTTCTTACAGATATCAAACGCTGAAGACGCCGTCAAGCAATGTAAAAACGGAGATGTGTTATTCAGTGGACATTGTTACAGATTTTATACTAACCCCAAAGTTACCTGGATAGAAGCTGTTATGACTTGCAAAGTGATTGGAGCAGAACTCGTTACCATAGAAACAGCCGCAGAAAATCAGTTCTTAGTGGATCACATTAAAGTTAATTATGGTAAAATATTAACATCGTGTATATGTCCATGTGCATCTACATATTACACCAATTACAGACCTAGCAGGCTGCAATTTTTTGTTAATATTCATGTACGTGGCGCCATCTGCGGCAGTAATGTAAAACTTTTAGTTTCAAGCCAGTTTTCAGGCATTTACATGTCAGTCATCTATCTGTTCTTTACCTGTGCTGTAAACAGTCAAGTTAATCTACTTAATGTGAGACATTTCTGTTGCAGCAACTAAGATTCGGTTACATTCTAATCTTCATGGTACTCTTATCAAGCCTTTATTTTATACAGCAGTTTTAGTATAAATAATGAATACAATAAATAATTTTTGTTAGTAATTAAGAAACTCAACTGTACTCATTGCTGCTATTTCTGAGCAAAAACATTGTCACATAATAAAATACTTTCCTACTTATTTGAGTAATGAGCCCGCCAGATTATTGACCAGCTTTCAATCACCGTATCAACAGCACTGAGACAGATATAAAGCTTACTCGTATAACAAAAATGTTTCTACATTCTTATATTCATTCAGGTATTTTGCTGAATATATCCCACAACACAGTTAATTTTCTTAGAACAGCAAAAACACACTTGCTGCATAAACCTGTCTCAACCTGCAACAATCCTTGCAACTAATCAAGCAAATGCAATTTAACCTATCCCAGTTCAAACTAATTTATTTACTCAAATGTAACTTATCTCACTACACAGTGACACTGTTCAGATATTTCTTTAACAGGTAACAGCAGTCTCTGGATTGGTGGAACAGATCAACACAGTGAAGGCAACTGGAGATGGATTGCCAATGGCCAACCCATCATATTCAAGGACTGGTCTGATAATCAACCTGACAATGCTAATGGAATTGAACATTGTACACATATCTATGACAAACAGAATTACCACTGGAATGACGTTTCTTGTAACTACACATATTCATTCATCTGTGAATCCAATGCTAACTAGTTCAAAGGAGAAATGCTAACTGGAGAAACACTGGAGTTAAACTCCAAATTTAGTGCCAATTGTATTAGTGTGCAAACATGTAGTGTCCTGTATCTTTCATAAACTTTGCATGTTTTAATGTTTTATTTGCTGTTTAATGATTGTCATGTTACTAGCAACTTACCTAGATCAACACATAGAAAACAGTTAATCTAATGCAGTACTGCATATCAAATTCAGGGTGACTCTTAAAAAAAATCAATTTATCCCATCATGTCGAAAAACAAAAGTGGGGCTCAGGATGCCAAAAACTTGCACAGTTTCTGGCTTCACCCACGAAACAAATGAGCAAAACATTAAAAGAATAGGGCACCACCAGTTTTTTTACCCCAGGCATAACAAGCACTTTTTATACTACTTCTACGTGTTCTGGTATTTTGAAATGCCATTCACTTAGCATGGAATGTGTTTGTGGGTATGTTGTTCATTATACCTTGCTAAAAGCTTAGATTCATTTGACCTTAAATTTCTCTACACATACTCTTGAGCAACTGCTTTAAGTCAAGCGTACATTTGTAATGTCCACTTAGAAGCTTTTGAATTTTGAAGTAGTATCATTCAGATAAAGTTTTCCTGTCAATCGAGTTTAACAAACTGCTATCAATATTTATAAAAAATTACAAAGCTATAGCCCTCAATAAACTATGAAGAAACTTAGAAAAATTCATTACGATAATGGTACTTGTTCAATTAAAGAAAACTGGGATAATTCTAGTCCTCAAGTTTTCTCATTAACTATAGTGGAATAGACAAGGTGTGACATGTATGATAAAAACTAAAAAAAATATTATCTTTGAATGAAGAATGTATTACTCTCTTTAATGGATTAGAATATTTCCACTTACAACTAAATTTCTTGCTAATCTTTTAAGAATTCTTTAACAGTGACCGAAGTAACAAAAGCCATTGAACAAATATAACGGCAGCCTTTTAGAAGCCAAATGGCACAAAACACTCAACAATGACAGCAATGTTGTGAACTGGCTGGAATTAACTATTCTTCTTTAGTATGTCTCACACAACTGATTTCATTTAAAAAGTAATTAACCAACAGAAGCAATTTGTGCTTACCTAGCTAGAAGATTCACTGTAAAAACTGTAGTCTAACAATATTTCACATAGGATGAATGTCTTCGATATGCCACAGATCAAAAAGGGAAGAAAAACATCAACACTGAAACCCGAAAGCACCGCACACCTTTAACTGTTACCTTTTGCTCTGCGCCAAGTTGTCAATATCAGCTGGTCAAACGAAGAAGAATCTAGAAGCACGATTGTATGACATTCTTTTGACCAAACACTGACAGTGAGAGAATTACAAGAACTATAAAATTCTTATAAGCATTTGGAGATAAATGCTACTTACTTTTAAACTGTCAAAGCACAGTCGAATGTTGTCATTCTTGTCCATGTCTAGATATGTGAGAATCAGCTTCAATGCTCGATGCTCGAATGCAAAACTCAACAGCTGAAAAAAATCATAAGAAATCACAGCAACTATGACACTGTGACGTAAAATAAACAAATAAGGTCACCTTGAGTTAAATCAGACCATCTTGAGGTGCAACCAGACTTGGACACAATTCTATTTTTCAGATTGGAATTACGAAATTTTTATGGTTGAGTCATAAAGATGAAATATTACCAAAGTTACCTTGTAAAAAATTCAGTTTCAAATAAAATGCTACAGTACCTTCCAGTTGATTCAATTAGATTATTTCATGATAAAAGCCAGCAGTTTTAAAATGAATTTCTAATGCTGTACAAAAATGTACATTTTACTGCTTTTTCTACATAGTAATGCCATTGTTAAAGAAAGTGTTGACGAACAAGGTGACAAGCATAAATAGTTAAAACACAAAATCACAGAAATCTCGAAAAGCTTGACTTGAAATTTTATACGTGTTTAACTCACTCATAGTTTCACTGTAAAGCCTATGTACTGTAACTATGTTACAAATTTAACACCACCTAAAGCTTGAAAATTTAACAAACTTCTAGGTAATGACAAACCGAAACGAATTCTAGTTAAATGCACGAACCACTGGCTTAGTTGAAATAAGTTACAGCATTTTTGAATCTGCTATAAAACATTTCTTGCACACTGGATTGCTAACTTAAACAATCTGATTTAGCAAGATTTCTTTCTGGCAGAAGAAAAAACTGCTTATATAACTTCATATTGTTAATTTTTATGACATTCCAGAAAGTTCTGCTGATCCTCTTTCATAAATAATCACACAAAAATAGATATCCACCTCAAGACAATATGATCATTTTAAAGAAGCCACTTGAGACAAAATGTATGCAGCTTGTTTTTGCTGCTTACTTGTTCTCGAGGCTATAAAAGGAAAAAGCATTAGTGATTAACTTGTAAACATAATTTGTGTTTAAATGACACGATCACTTTTTAATCTTCACACTAAGAAGGACAGACGTCTGTAGAATTTAGAAAACCTATAACAGTTCTTGATCCCCAAAAAAATCACAAAACCTCCGACATATACCTCTTGGTATTCTCCCATCGGTGTAAGATATCGCAGAATAAGCATTTGCTGCAACTCTGCTGTCAGCGGCCACATCTCGTATCGACCAATCACGAATTTCGACATTTCCGACCATCCGGAGCTGTTAGAGTCATGCACATGAAAATGGTGTTTCCCATCCGCCTGCAAATGCGATCATTTGTTATTAATATGTCAAGATGGGCATGAGTGTCTCCATTTTCATTACTTTTTCCATGGCGTCTACCCAATATATAGTGTATTTTACGGCTTAAGCAATACTAAATCCATTATAACTGCTTCAAAGAACATAGTGACATTCTAACGCACACAGGTGAAAATGGGAATATAGAAACTTGACATAAAGTTTACTTTTTTATTTACATATAGCAAGTCCTCACTTAATGAGGCTAATGCATTCTAGCAAAACGTGACATTGAGCGAAGAGTTGTTACACGAAGCCAAGATTTCCATAGAAAGTACTGTAAAACAGTTGAGATTCAGAAACAAAAATGAATGTTACTTGATTCATATAAATTACATCACTTTTAAGAATTTTATTTATATTTCTAGTGATTAATTTCCTTCTGCTAGATTCAAATCACCCATCTTTCTTACCGATACCTAGTCAGTGATTCTCTCAGTTAACAATAAAGCCCTACCGAGTTAGCAGTTAAACACTTAGATTAACATCCAAACCTGGACGAGACTTGGTACAATTTCGTCTAGATACTGGTTGCTATAGAAACAAGTTGCTGGCAAAATTCCACTTGCACCCAAGTTGATTGTTGCCAAGAAACTTTTTGTTTTATTTTAACCAAAAGGTATCATAAATAATGAAAACAGCATCTCTTAAAATGCTCCTTAGAAACTGTGTCATACCGACAATGTGAAATACAGTCAGTCAGCATCATCAATATCAGCTCATATCACTAACATGATCATCCACGTACATAGTAATGAAGCTTTACAAGTATGTCATTGTCAAACATCTTGTTGTTTTAGTAGGTTCTACCTCAAAATTGCGGACTTTGCATTTTGTTTTCATTGTCAGCAGTGGAAAGTTATCTGCTCTATTAGTAGAAGAAATATTCTACTAATTCTAAAAATATTCGAAAAATCTTCCCAAATGTGAAGAAATAACTTTTTTCAATGACAAAAATGCAAAACTTACTTGATTATTTACACAATGTGCAGGTAATGCATTATCATCTGAGGCTAACACAGCATCAGCCAAACTGTTATTATTCATCCGTGATTCTTTATTCAGATGTGAAAACGGCCGCTCAGGAATCACGCACATAGATTTGGAAGGTGGAGATTTTACACCTGTGAATGGTGGACTGGAGAAGGACTTAAATGGGCCATCATGACCAGCTTGTTGACATTGCAAATTACGTGTCGGCTTTGACATTTCTAACTGCATTTTAGCAAGTCGCTGTAACATGGTCGGCACCTGTCAATGATATATACAAAAATATAAAAACTATATTAAATTAAATTGAGAAATTTAGCAATTTAGTAAACACAACTGACCATTTTGGATAACTGGGACTACTTACTTAAATATAAATTCAAACAACAAGAAACAAAGACACTAAATCACTGTAATAAAGAGACAATAGAGAGAAGTTTACCAGGGACAGATTCCCCACACACAGAAACCCATAAGCATTTTTGCAAAAGTTACTCATAAGTTTTCTATATAAGCTTAAAGCGCAAGAAAACCCCCCACTTACATAAAGATTAAAAATTCGACTTGAAATTTTATACCACTTTCATACTGTTTGCATACAAGACTTTGCATGCGCCGGCACTAATGCTGTAGAAAACATGCAAATTTAAACTGGAACGACGTCCGTTAGACGAAGCCATTTTGACAATAAGTTATTTGAAACAAGTTTAGATAATACTGAGTAAAGTTTGAATAAATAATCATAGCATTTGTAGCATACGTCACTAACTAAGTAAAATGTTACATTACTGTACCTTGTCAATAAGATTAAAAAAACATTTTTGGTTAGTGAGTGGCACAACTGGAGGGTGAGCCAGCAACATTTTACCAATTGGCACATACATTTTAAATTTATATTTCAAGTTACATAAAAATTTCTAATAGGTAGGTGAAATGCTAAGTAATATAGATTTGCATAGAAAGTGTTTTAGGACACAATTCAACATTGCCTTTTCTCCTCAACAAATGATTTACATTTGCGTAAGTGAAGTCATGTAATGGCGCCATTGGAACAGTATTGTGGGAGATTTGAAATGAAAACAAACAAAAAATCTTTTTAGCATATGATATATACATAAAATTGCTGTAAAATAATATAATTTTTCAAGGCGATTTTTCTGAAACCTACTTCAGGTACCGATTTTCTAGTTCTTTAAGGCTTGCAAAAAACTGCAAAATTAATTACATTTGCAAATTTCGCTTAAAAATAATAACTATTTAGCTCCACACTCACAATTTTCCTGCTTTCAGTGTCATAAATTTTTGCACTATATTATTTCAGCTGTTTTGGGTTAAAGAAAAACAATACAAAGAACTAATAACCTAATGGATTATTTCTCGGACAGTAACCTGAGCAAACTGAAGTTCCAAAAAAAAATGTAAAATACTAAAAGGTTCACACAGAAGGGCATTTAAAATAAAAGAACAGAACTTTTAATAATTTACAAATTTCATTAACAGAGGCTCACAACAGCAAAACTGATTTCACAATATTTAGCACTCTCACGTGTGAGTTGCTCTTCAACTGTTTCATTATTCTAGAATGAAAAACATAAGGATCAAACTTGTGTTTTTTCGTGCGGCTAATCAAAATACTAGTAGGTATTAAGAAAAAAATCCAAAATACAATTCATGAAGAATAAACATACTTACATATAATATAACTCATACTTACATATATCACACATAACAGAATGTGACCTGTAAAATTCAATTACAAACCAAACAACTGACAAAAACATAACTTGCTAATGAATTATTTATGGTGATTATCCAACATATCACCTACCAATGCAGCATTCTGATCTCGGTAATTAGCAGCAATCGCCTGCAGCTCCATTGCAGCTGCCAGCAGTCCGGTAGCATACGATCTCAGTGGTTCCTCGGCATTTTGAGCCCACTGAAACAACCGATCTACTAAGCCTTCAGTTTCCTGGAAGATTACAGAAACTTCCAGACCGGGAAGAATGTCCAGCATCAGTCGACAGGCGGCAGTATTTAGCTCCACATTTTCGCGGCTGCTGACGACATAATTCTTTACCAGCTAGAAAGTTGCAAAAAGTCATTAGTTAAAATTATTTAGTGCAGTAGATAGAGAAATCACAGTAGCAACTATACCAATTGTTTCACAAATGAATACTGTCAAAAACTCAAGCTGCAGATATTATTCACTGCAATCTGCAAAAAAGATCTGGTAAAAACCAATATGGGAAATCATTTAAGAAATTGTTGCATGTTAATTCTGTTTCTCTTATTCTAGCTGATGTTATATACTAACAAAACACTGGTAAAGTTCTAAAACAGTTGATGCCAATAATTTCAGAGTCAAGCAAATGTTATAATAACAGTAGTTTAATTCAAGTAATAAATCCAGAAATTTAGAAAAAGTGAGCCTTTTCACGCAAGCAAAGCCGTTAATTTTCCTGACAGCTCCACACAATCGATGATCAAAAAATGCACAGGGATTTGAGTAACAAACAAAAATAAATAATTGACCCAAGCTTTGAAGTTAAACTTCACATAGACGAAATACATTTTTACATACACATACATTTTCCAAGCTATAAAAAATTGAGCAGGCAAATTTTTTATACAAGAAAAACTGCACACGAGTTAAATAAGAAATTTTAAACACCGTTATGCCAGCAGCTCATCACCAATGCCTCAATAAACCAGTCCCATCTACACAGATTCAATTTAAAATCTAAGTGTGTTTTATTTAAAAGACCTTACCTAACCTACATTACCTCTTATACCATAAATATCTACAAGCAAATGACTTATGGCCGTACCTTATTCATAAAGTTATCATTCTTGAACAATGCCTTTAAGATGTGGCCCAGTCCACAGTTTGGATCTGCTCGCACTGGATGACGATCATCAAATGGATCCGGATCCAGTTTCAGAAATGCCCGAGTCTCTTTCTCTACGATTTCAGCAATTCTGAAATTAATAATACATGTAAATGATTTTATGGACAACATTACATTACGGTAGTTGTTACTACCTTAAAAATACTAAACACTGCATATCAGGTTCTACGCTGGTAACTTATCTAGTCCACAAAAATACTATTAAATACATGCAAAAAGCAAATGGAAAAAATTCAGAAAACTTTATACCTTAAACATGTATATACAAAAACAACATCAAAATTAATGCCTATCAATGTCATATGTCCTAATAGATAATTGTTTGGCTTTACTTTAGCTTTAGCTTAGACACAGCCACATGAAAAATGTTAAGTAGCCCACAGCTGCACTTGGCTGCACTGTCCCATCATTTAAATATTATTACTCAAATTAGACTTTGTGCACATATGTGACTGCAAGTAAATGCATCAGATGAAAAATAATGATCAAACCAATCAAATTCTATGGTAGGATCCTAATTCTCTCCACACGTACAAAGAAACACTTTAACAACTAGTGCCAAAGTAATTTGGAATGGCTTTTGTACACTAGTGATTCACACTCGTAACATGTATTACACTGCAAAAGTTTATACACTGCAACTTCACGTAAAGCACTACCTTACAAATAATTCAAACAAATACCCACTTAGTTAAAATTTGTATAGGCTCTGGGTTTGACGACTGTTGCTCTGCTTCCCATTTTTCCAAGACAGATGCAAGTTCTTCGGTCGAATCCAAGGCTGGCATTTTTAAGTGCAAAATGCTTGGTGGTCTACAAAGCTATTCCTAACATAATCTTTAATAAGCCATGGATGAACACAACCATCTGGTGATTCTGAAAAATAGCCATGATAAATAAACCTAAAGTGAAATTTATTTTATTACCATTTACCTGAAGAGACTACATAAATATACATATAATGCACAAATGACCACAAAAAAGTCAAAGTTCATGCCTTCAGGCTTGCATTTTAATAATATATTGATATCGTGTTTACATGCAATAATACAGTTACAGCAGATACAATAATTGCTCTGTAATTTTGACTTCAAGCTGCTAAAATCCACGTTAAAAGTTGCCTATAAGCAAAATATTACAGCATACGTAATATAATTTGGGCATGTTCGAATAATATGCACAAACATAGCTATTTTTACTACCTACACATTATATACTAATTATAAGCACAAAATACGCTAATCATTATTTATAGTGACTGCTTGAATAAAATACATGCGCCGTGCCACGCATTATCTAATTAAACTAATTACAAGATTACACAAAACAAGGAAAACTTGCGTAATCTCTTAAGTACAAGACCTTCACCAATTGCTACGTTATTTCAACTAAAGAGAAAATGTGGTTACACGCTGTAAGCTTAATAATTGCTATTAATATTTCAAAAAGCTTTGCAATTAAAACTTTCGAAAACAATTAAATAAAACTAAAGTAAAAGGCGCACACTGAAACAACGCAAAATTTTCGCCGCCATGCCATGATTTACGATCTTAGACTGGTACACGCTTTTCTTTGACTAAAACAACAAGTAACCACTAAAGGCACGAGCGCCCCTCTAAACATAAGCGTGACCTAAACAACATCATTGCGTGTATAGTACAGTAGAAACAAAAAGCTTTTTTATGAATTACTACGACTGGTATAACGCTTTGGAAGAAAAAGTGCTGGTGTAGATCACTTAAATTAAGTAGATTATTACTTTACCTAAATCCCTCCTATTGTTTGATTTCACAATGTCTGGTCGAGAAGGTAATATACACAATAAATTTTACTAATTTTTAATAATTATTGTTAGCCTTAAGTTTTAGGTTGCATAAAATAACCTAGCCGCACTGCTCTCCTTATAGACTATACAAATTATCTACAGTTTAATTTTCTGTTTGCTCTTGTTGTGAGTTAAAAAGATTTAGCTTTACTTGGAGGAGGACCCGAGGGCATTATACGCGTTCCTTCTCCTCATAGTTCAAGAGAGTTTATTCATTTCCACAATGCATCTTACAATTATCATTAAAATACAGATAATTATCCATTTAAGTAAATATAATATAAATAAATGCGGTATTATCGAGAAATTACAGAATGCGGGATATACATGTGCAATTTCATTACATAATAATTTTGATGCATACAGTTTGAGCCTAAAAGCATAGCTTGACAGGCCAAACTGTACGTGGAAATCTTAAAAAAAAAGTGGGGGGAGTAGTGAATGAAAGATGAAATGGAGCGAGAACTAAGAAAAACTGTGATCATGGTTACAAAGTGTTCAGTAACCTGTTGAGCATAGTCACGTTATATTAAGATTACTGTGGAAAAAAATGCAGGTTATTACCATTATCAAATTGTGTTACTCTTAATACTTTTGAAATATTTCTTTTCTGACGGTTTTTTAAAAGTTAAAAGGGAGTGACTACATTTTGAATTGCGGCTTAGTCTGTTCCATAGGACTGGTCCCATATAGCTAATGAAGTGTTTCGCCATATTTGTTCTACAACGTCTTGGTATATATTCATTATGTCTGGTATTGTATTTTTTTACATTTATCTTAACTGGATTTTCAAAAAAAGTTGGAAATAAGTTGTTGTTGGTTCTATACATGTATATACATCCATTAAAATTAATAACATCATCCAGAAGTAATAATTGACATTGCTTAAAATGTGTAGTAGTAATTGTGCTCCTTTTGTCTAGTTTGAAGATGACACGTAAAAATTTTCGTTGTAAAACTCTTAAGCATTACGCATTAAGCCTTAAGATTAAGCGTAGTGAATCGTATTACTTACAATGCGACGTTATGTCTATATTACTGCATTAAAATACCGTCTCAAATACATTTTTAATCTCATAACAAATGAATTGAGGTTTCATTTCTGACTCATTACATAGTTTAACTGGTGACTAAACATGAAAGAATTATCCTTTGTAATAATCCTTCGGATACAACTTTGGAGAGATAGCATAAATTTTTTTTATGTAAAATGCGAGAGAGAAAACGTGTGATATTACAATCGATAGAGGTTTAACAAGAGAGACAACTATGGGCAAAAAGCCTACTTACAGGCTTCGCCCTGTCGATCTTCGGTAATGTAATAAAGTAAGTTTCAGTTCATCAAAACCATTTACATTAAACATTACTGCCATGGCATGTAGAGTGTCAGAATTTACAAGAAATCAACTTTATCAGGGTTAGTGAATACAGTGTAGCTAAACAACTTAAAACTAATCTCTAATAATATTTTTTCAGGAGGAAAAAAGAAGCCACTGAAAGCTCCAAAGAAAGCAAAAGGAGACATGGACGAGGTAAGACAGAAGCCCATTAACTCGAAACAAGTTAGTTACTGTTTGTAACCACTATTATTATAATATTTGACATTTCAGCAATATGCATTCAACTTTGTTCGCTAACGTCTTATCTTTGGGGCCCAAGAAACCACTAACAAAATACAGTGTGTGCTATTTCATAAATCCACCTTGGAACAAAGCTAAATGGATTTTTAAGCGGCTGGATTTACAAACCGAAGAGACCTATTAAGTAGCATTTTCTACTTTAATACAGTGTGTGATGTTTATTTATGAAGTCAATACACTTAGCATTCAGCAAACTGCTTGCAAAAAATTCTTAAGTAAAGTGCAATAATTTATTAGCATTTGCACGATTAAAGTAACTCGCATAAAGTTAGTATGTATTGTTTATCTTTGATGCCATTACTTTTTATATGTTTGTACCTGCTTGCCAAGTTAAAAATATGTGTATCTTTGATATCAGCGAGATCTAGCATTCATTTATTTGATTCATGTTCTCACTGGCACAATGGCTTATCAGTTAGAATCTGCATTTTTGTTTAACCTAATTACATATGCAAAACAAGTAGGTATATGCACACCATCATACTGCATACAGATAAGTTTAAACGTGTTTATTGTTCATTCTAGTCTGTTTTAGTGGGAAAGTTTTTTTCGAAGATGCAATTGAATGTCTTGCTTGAGTTCGGTGAAATATCGCATGTTTGAATAGTCACTGTTGTACAGTGCACAGTGCAGTATTTCCAGCATGCGTCGCATGTAATACAGTAATACATGCGATACAGTAATTCCTGCTTCATCATGGTCATCACCGCAGTCATGCAAAGTTGCAAACAGTGCTTAGAACAAAGATACTGATCTAGTTCAAGTTAAGATGCAGGACAATTGTGTGGTCTTACATCACAATTTTGTTCTCTTCACAGCCCGCAAACCGCAAGGTATATTTACAAAGTGAAGCTAAGATTTAATAAACAGCGGATTTTACTAGGTTAAAGTATTATACTCTTTCATTCCAGCAATAGTGTCACAATAAATGGATGGATTTATCATCCCTGAATTTATCAAGCAGATACTACTGTATAAGTTATCTGCCTGGTTTTAGGCATTAAAAGGAATTTGGATTTGAGATTTTCTTTAGCTAATTTTCGTTTCCAAGGGGCTTAAACTACATTTCATGATTCTAAAGTCATCGGTCACTTATAGATCAAAAGTAGATAAGATGGGCAAAGTGCCCTACAGTGAATTTCTCTTTCTTCGTGTAAAAAATGTTTAGCCAGGCGACATGTACCTTCCGCAGTAACAACGATGCAAGCATGCCCATAAAGCGAAGCTTTAGACAACTCGCCGTGTCTGCACAGCATACCTTTGTTGAACCAAAAAGGTCAATATATACATTCCAAGTCCTCTTCTAAAAGACTTGCATAAACACTGTAAAACTGCTGACTGACTGTTGATTTTCAAATTTTACAATTATAGGAAGATATAGCATTTAAGCAGAAACAAAAAGAACAGCAAAAAGCATTGAAAGAAGCTTCAGACAAAGCAAAACAAAAAGGACCAATGGGTAAGAGCATTTTTAAATGTTTTCAAATCAGTAAATAAGTGTAGTAGCACTATGTATGTTCAACTGTGCAATAAAATTAATTTTAAATTGTGTCAGTACAGTACTTATTGATATGCTAGCTACAAATTTAATATTTCTTTACTGCTTTCTCTTTCAGCTGGTACAGGAATTAAAAAATCAGGCAAGAAATAACACAGAGGCTGCTTTTAGTTTATTACATTCTCATATTTATTCCGTGCTAAACAACAGATTTATCGTATCATGAATTATACTAAACTGTTTAATGAACAACTTAACAATTTTAAAGTGTAAGAAATGTGTGCAGTTCTGAATAACACTTAATCACTTGTAAATCATAACATTTCTATTTTAAGACTAACATACTACAGAGTGATATTTTAAGATTGATATCGTTGTTTGTCTTGCCTTGTACATAACACCATCATTTTTTAATATGAATAAAGTACAATAAACTTATTTAGTTGTTTTACTTTTTCATTACATTTTTGCATTTAATAAATCTGTTCTTAACTGTTTACATAGTTTTGCAAGTAGCTATACAGCATTTAGACTGACATCCGTCACTTAGAAAGCTTTGGGGTACTCAACCTATCTTGATAAAAGTTGAGACTACAAATCAAAAATGGAACTTTAATAACTTTTAAGACATTTTCTAAATGGTATAGTAGCCAAGTTGTTTCATTTCTACTCTTAGATGAGATGAGGGGCCCCCATTGAAAATCTCAAAGATATGTGGTACAGAAGTTTTGCCATATGAGATTAATATTAGTAGCAATTAACATTACATCCAAATTCAAAAACTGTTCTTCATAAAATTACACCTTGCAAAAAATTTGCACAATTGCTACATTGCAACAAGTATTTGAATTTTAGTACATCATAATTATCACAGTTTTTCAACAGCACATCGAAAAACAGCCCAATAAGTCGGTGAATTAGCATCATAATTGATTGATTAAAAAAGGCACAAAATCTTAATAATAATATTGATTATAATAACTTCCATCACATATTTGTTGAATGTAGATAATCTGTCCCAGTCACGCACGCAAGCAGTGGGTTTAGCTGCACAATCTGCTCAGACACAAGCGCATGGTTTTACTGTAAAATTTTTAAACTGTGCAATCTGAGTGAGCCTGTATATGAGTATATGCAAAAATATATAATAAAATACAATAAAAGATAGTAAATCTATGTGGACACACTTATGTAGACGCATTTTGATGTCCAATTTAAAAAGTCACTAAATTCACAGACGTTTCTTAAATCTAGTTATATACACTTGAATACATGATCTGTACACATTAAATGTTGCAAAATCAATATTTGTACAGGATGTACTGACAGCTGTTTTTTATTGATTACTATTACATTCAAATCGTATTTCATCCATTTTTTGTGTCAACTTTGCGCGCATTTCCTACACTGGCCTATAATGTACGTATAGAGTTTTGAATCAACCATCACTCCACCAGCTTCAAATTCATTAATTTTTTTAAGTAAGTCATTCATAGGTAGCAGAACGACATCCACAAATTCACCTTCGTCTGTTGCCTGTTTTGGTGACTGATTTTCGACAACATCCCCATCTATCTCCACAAAAACTAGAGTTTCCAGTGAGTTTCCAATGCCAGGATCAAGACATGTTGGTGGACCCACGTGAACTATACTTCCCACATAACCAGTTTCTTCTTTTAGTTCTCTTAATGCTGCTTCTGATGTTGTTTCACCATCATCAATCAACCCAGCTGGAAATTCTAATGTGTAAACATTCAATGGCGGTCGGTATTGCTTCACACAAACCAAATGGTCTGGCAGTGAACGCTTCTTGAGAGTTGCAATTACGCCCACGCCATCCGTACCCACATCCGCCTTTCTTGTTGTTCGTTCGACAGACTCCCACAGTCGTTCCATTCCTGCCTCATCGCAATAAGTGATCTCGAAAAGTTCCAGCCATTTGTTCCTGCATAGACTTGTCTTTTTGAGCTGAGTTGACTTTTTTGCAGATTTTGCCATTTTTGGTGAACTTCTTATGTCTAAAAATGGAAAAAAATTGATGAAAGTTCTAAACAGTTAAAAACTAGAGTCTTGAAACTGTATCACCTATAAGGTAGTTTTAAATCAGAATAAGTGGAATAAACAACTCTGCCAGCCTAATATTATGGATGCTTTAGTTACCTTGGGGCATTCTAAATATTATGTTGTACGAAGCAACTCGGTGCTAAATATTAATGAGATGGAATTAATTACAAGCTTAGTTAATTATGTATCACTTGTAAATAATCTAGTAGTACTAACTAGGTCCTTTCATTCTGTGATCAGAGCAATGTATTATGTTGAATTTCCACTCGCTTCCTTTACAATTTGCCTAAGGGAAAAATGAAGGTGCTGGAATCCATAATAGTAAAGATACAACGGTGTCTCACAGATTAATGTATTGTGTAGTAATGTATCTAGTTTCACCATGAAACATTAACCTCCTGTTATCTCAGAGAGAGAGAGAGAGAGAGAGAGAGAGAGAGTGCAATATATAATCACAATGCAAGACACTGATAATGCAGAAAAGTATGAATCTAGGTTGAATCTTCTGAAGGGCATGGTGCAGTGCCGTTTCAATTCAATTCAATAGATTTATTTCGCAATAAACAAATACTTATGCATTACAAGTACACTGATAATCGATCTAGACACCTAAGAAGCTAGTTTATAATAGGCCACTAGAATTAGTTGTGAGAAAAATAACAACATATTACCAGTAGTTAGTATGAGTTACAGTGGGCGTTAGTAGTATTTTATAATTACGATGTAAACTGATGGTTGGTACACGGAAATGATAAATGTTTTAACACATTTGCTAAGCATTTGTGAAGGAGGCATCACTTGATTATACTATATGGAGGTGTGCACTGCATATATAGGTGGGAACTAATAACTACATTATTATCCTTGATAGGAAGTTTTTGAAAACGAAAATGAACATGAAAATGAAAGCTGTAGGTTCATAATTAATAATTATTAGAATATGGGACTAGCTCAACTCCTTATGTTATGATTACATAATGAATACTCATACAAATTAAAAGAGTGAACTATCAGCAACTAATCATATAATTAAGGTCGTTACAGTTCATGAACTTCATACAGTACCCGGCACAGTTCACTCAGTACAAACCCTAATGTCCTAAGTTCATTATCGTTCATTACAAAGGTTCGTTACTGTTCATCAACTACTGGTTCACTTGACCATAACAATCCACATCAACTATAACTTAACAGCAGATTAACTTGTCGTGTGAACTCTTCAAAACCTGAAAATAACCAAGCTGGATCTGCTGCAAACAGAAAAACAGCACTTATCACCCTAAGTTACTTACGAGTTTCACAGAACATTGAGCAAGTATATATAGTTTTTCTATGCTGCAAATTGTTTGAATTCATTAGATTTTTGTTTCTCTGCTTTTCATCATCATCATCTCTGGAGTCACACGTCATTCGACATGAAACTGCTGATCACTTTACTCCATGCTGCCTGTCACCTGCAACCTCCCATGTCTCTGCATTTTTGATATCTAATGGTGTGTTGATAAGATCTTTTTGGATGAAATTGATATAAGTCAGCAGCTGTCCTCCTTGTGGTTTCTTTTCTTTCTGCAGTGCTTCTTTAAAAGCTAACTTTAATGGACTGTCATCTGGTAGTCGTATAACACGTGCTATCCATCTTAATCTTCTCTTTTTGATTTTAATTGTCCATTCCTCTGCTTTGACTTTATTGTACAGATGCTGGTTTCATATTTTGTTTGCCCATTTTATTCCTAGAATGTTCCGGTAGTTTCTTCTTTGTAATGCATTAATTTCTGTTGTGCTCTAATTGTCCATAATTCTGAGTTACAGAGAAACACAGTTTCACAAGTGCAGCAAGGATTTTTAATTTTGTATCAAAACTGATCCTCTTACTTTCAAAATTTTTTGTTAATTTGGAATATGCAGCCAGTACTAGGATTTTTCTTCTTGATATATCTTCATCTGTTGCTAGAAGACTGCCTAAGTACTTACATTTCCTCCACGCATCATCTCCATTCCTTTTTATGTGAAACTCTTCTGTTTTATCTTTATTTAGTATGAGATCCATTTCTTTTAATTGTTTCTATTTTGATTTTGACATCATCTATTTCATCTTTGATTCTTGCTATCCATGCAATATCATTAGCATATTGCAGGTCTATGGTTGTAGGGAATTTCGTTTTATTAGCTTAATTGTGTTCTAATTCTGTTCCGAATAGCAGCTTTTCTGGATCCAGATGTGTATAATTTTGGTCACAAAGTTCTTTTCTGGGTGTACTGTTCATGTCCATTAGTGCTATAGCTAGATAAAAAAGTGAAGACTTAGGCAATCTCCTTCAGGTATTCCCTTATTCGTGGAAAATGAATCACTCAGTCTGCCTTCACATCTAACACTAATTACAAGATCTTTCAATAATATTGATATCATATGAATTTCGTCAGGATTAAGTATTTCTTGTAAGTAGTGTAAGAGTGTCTTTCTTCAAACCGAGTCAAATGCTTTGGATATGCCCATGAATAATATGTATATGTAGGGTGCCGAGTAACCCACTAGCCGAAGTAGGACACTTCCGGCAAAACGCATGTACTAAATTTGCGGAAAAGCAGTGTCGTACATAGGCAGCCCAAGTAGGACACTAGCGATTTCTGTCGAGAATCGAGATTTATGACATACTAAAAACATAAAAGCAAATTTGTTTTAGAAAAAAGTAACTTTATTATAATGATGGATAGTCCTTAACAATTTACAAGTGTATTTTTTGCAACAATATCATCATTACTATTAGCTCCATTAATATCATCATAACATTAAACTAAGTATCTGATACTTTAAAGAGAGAAACTATGTAGGGCACATAACTCGCTAGCCCGTTTACTTAGTAGAAAACAATTATTTGTCCAAAAGGGAGTGAAAGGGATCACCTGTCTGTGAGCAAGACAAAATAAAAAATGATATACCTTAAACAAATGTTGGAATCGCCTAAAAAGTGCACTTATTTCACTTTAAAGAAGATTAATATTGGCAAATATTAATTCTTCTAGCTCAGTATAAAATTCTTTTATTTTATCATATGTATAATAAATTTTTAAACATATACTGACGTTTTTAACTATTATTATTCCATCAACAAGGACGACGGACGGTGTCAGTACGCTTAACAACTCAATTTGCCTGTTTCTAGAGTTCTACTTGAGCAGCCCATGTACGACGCGTCCTACTTGGGCTAGCCCATGTACGCCAATTGTCCTACTTCGGCTAGTGGGTTACTCGGCGTCCAACATATACTGGATAATCTGCCGAGAATATGGCCTTTTCTGCTAGTATCTTGCAAGTCTGAACAAGTTCTGTTGTATTTCTACCAGTACCAGGCTGGTAAGCTGCTTGACTTTTACTAGGAATACACTGTGTCATAGATTCTGTTGAGCATACATATCGCTAGAACCTTTCTTATGGTTAACAGCATCAGCGGTCTTAGATTTTCTATTGGTCCTCTCTTTTTTCCAGGTTATGGCAGAGGTAAAAAAATGCCATTTTGAAGTCATCATCATCATCATCCAATGAATCACATGTCCAGTGACATGATTCTGCTCACCTCCCTATGCCAGGACTCCCTGCTCACCGCAATGCCCCAAGTACATTTATTTCTAAGGATCAATGCTGAAGTGTTTAAATCTTTCTGTGCAAAATCTAAATATGTTAACATTTGTCCTCCTGCAGGTTTTTTAGCTGGTTCTATGGCTGTTCTATTCTGTTCAGTTTCTCCTCTATTGATTTTTTTATTTCATCTACTTCTTCTTTGTTTCTTGTAATCCATGCCACATCATCAGCATACTGCATAGATATAGTAGTTGACTTACTTTGTAGAGACCTGTAACTGTGTTCTTGCCTTACTTCATTCGGTATTAATTTAGGATCAAGAATTGTATAGTTGTGATCTTCTAGGTCTTTCAATGGTATAACTTTGTCCTCAGTGAGAGCTATGGCAAGATATAAAGTAAAAAGTACAGGGCTTAGGCAGTCACCCTGAGGTACTCCTTTGTTTGTAGAAAACGGCTGACTCAATTTTCCTTCACACCTGACTTGAATTAATAAATTTTCTAACATTATACTTGTTAGATATAGTTGATATACTGCTTGGCTTGTTGGAATGTAAGTGTATAACCTGTCATAGATCCTAGTCAACATAAAGATAGCCAAAATCTTCCTTAGTAGTGTAAGCAACATCAATGGTCTAAGATTTTCTATAGGACCTCGTTTCTTACCTGGCTTGGGTAAAGGGATAAGTATTCCTTTTTGAATATCCAGCAGAAATGTGCCTGTTTTTGAAATACTGTTTAGAATTTCGGCGATTTCTGCATATAAATTATCTGATCCACACTTGACTAACTCAGCATTTAATTCATCAGCGCCCGGGCTTTTGTTGTTTTTCAATGATTTTGCTGCATACTTTACTTCTTCTTTAGTAAATGGAACTTTCATTGGATAGTGAGTCCTTTTAACCCCAACTGCATTTTTATCATTAAAACTTCGTTGAAAAAATTCTGCTATGGCTTCAGTTTGCTGTTCAGCATCAGTATGAACTTTCATTGGATAGTGAGTCCTTTTAACCCCAACTGCATTTTCATCATTAAAAACTCGTTCAAAAAAAATCTGCCATGGCTTCAGTTTGCTGTTCAGCATTAGTAATTAGACCATAATTTCCTTCTACAAGCAATTTTTTCTTTGGTTGAAATGTCTGCAAAGTCCATATTGTTTTAAAATGCCTAGAAGAATCATTTTTTGTTTGCTCAATTTCTTCTGCAATACCAGTCATCTTTTTTTCTTCTATTTGTTTTAGTTTTTCATGAATTTGCTTTAGAATTTCCTTGCGTTCCTTCTTAAGACCATCAATTTCTGCTAAATTTTACATTGGTGTATTTTATCTTTCAAAATTTTCTGATTCGCAGACAAAGCTTCTATCTCATCATCTTTAACCGTTTTAACTTTTATCATTAAATCTCCAAGTATTTCTGCTGCCGAATTTTTTATGTGCATTTTTGAGTTTTTCCCATTGCAAATTTGTGTTTTCAGATGTCTCACCAGGTGAAGATTTAGTAATGTTCTGCTCTAACTTTAAATTGTATTTTTCTCTATAATCTCTGGCAACATCTAAGTATTTTGTTCTTTTTCTGTAGCATCTTTACCCATTTGACTGAAACCTTAGTCATAACCAAAGAGTGGTCGGTATCTATGTTTAAACCAGCGTACGACCTGGAATTTCTTATTAGTGGCATATGCATTTTCCTTACCATAACAAAATCTATTTGATTCCTTATAGGATTTCTCCTGGGTTCACCATTCAAAGGTCTGCTGTTGGGAGCCGTTTGGACCACTGCGCCAAGTAGACCAATTGGTCTACTTGGGCTAGCCCAAGTAGACCGCGGTCTACTTGGGCTAGCCCAAGTAGGACACTAGAGACAGGTCGTGAATTCAGTCGTTAAGTGTACTGACACCGTCCGTTGTGCTTGTTTATGTAATAATAATAATTAAAAACGTTAATACACGTTGAATAATTTATTATACATCTAATAAAATAAAAGAATTTTATTCTGAGCTGGTAGAAGGGACAATATTAAATTTGGTTTCGATATTAATGTTGTTGAAGTGAAAAAACCCCACTTTTTTGCGAATTCAACATTTGTTTAAGGTATATCATTTTTGATTTTGTCTCACTTCACAAACAGGTGATCCGTTTCACTACCTCTTGGGCAAATAATTGTTTTCTTATAAGTAAATGTTCTAGCGATCTATGTGTCCTACATGGGCTAGCGAGCCATGTAGGACAGTGCCCTACATGTTACAATACTACTGATAATATTAAAACTAATTATCCTTGCTTTTCTTAAATGTCAAAAATTACTTTTTGGTGTTGTGAAGGCTTAGCAGCATCTGTCTCATTTTTAAATTTGCAATTATTTCTGTAATAACTGTGTGCAGAATTTCTCTCTTTAAAGCATTAGATACTAGTTTTAATGTTATGATATATTAATGAAGTTAATCATAATGATGAAATTATTGTAAGAAATGCATTTGTAAATTGCCAAGGAATATCCATTTCTAAAAGAAATTTTGTTTTATGCTTTATTATGTCATAACAATACTTATAAACAATGGTAATATAAACTGGAAACAAGTTTTGCCAGAGCAAGTTTCTCGACAAAAATCGCTAGTGTCCTACTTGGGCTGCCCATGTAGGACACTACTTTTAGCGCATCAAGTGGTCTACTTGGCGCAGTGGTCCAAACGGCTCCCAACACTGCTTTTGATTCAAAATTTCGCTGTCCAGCAATCAGGGACACTTTTTGCACATTTTGCACAATTAGGGACACAGTTTTTCAATTTTTCTGCTGAACCAGAGACAAGTCTCTGACAACCTGACGTGTGAGACCGGGACCATGGATAAAAATATTACTAACGTACCTAGCACGTATAATATAAATTTCTATGCCGGAGACCCTGGCCCATACAGAACAGCATTTACTATCAAGTTTAAAGTCTAAAAGCTTAGTCTAAAATTATAATAATTATGAGCTATAATTTTATAATATTACTGTAACAGATTGCACAGTACAAATTGCTATTATTATTGTTATTATTACTATTATTATTTTATTACCAATGCTGTTACTATCATCATTATTTTTATTCCAATTTTGCTACTGGTGAAAACTATTATTCGAACGAGTTTTTAAATTTGATTTAGATTAAAGATTTCGAAATTTGGTTTTTTGAAATTTATATTTGATTCGATTTCACTTTCTGGTTGAAAATGCTCACACCTAATTTTTTGCTATTGTTGTTGTCATAGTCATCGCGTCATTGTAGATTATTGTATCCTTATTATTAACAAAAGCTAATTGAGACTAAAAATAAAAGGCACATTAGCCAACTGTATAGAACAGGGTTAAGATCCAGTAAAATATTGTGACAAATAAACCTGGCTTGATTACACCTAAGTTTCCCATTGCTCTAAACAGTAAATACATAATAAATCAATACAAGTAACTAGTGAAGAAGTCATTAACAATGCAACCCCTCTACATTATATGCACGTACTAGCTTTGAGAGTAGCATGGAAACCTTATAAAAATTAAGAGCACATATGGATTGCAAATTAGTTATCTTTGTACTGTGGCATTATGATAATGTTTACGTTTGTGGTTAGATATTTTTTACGATTCAATGGATCAACGATTGCTACAGTAAACCATAATCAACGTACTAGTACTGCTTGGCTGCTAATAAAACCTTTCTTTGCATCACATTGGTTTTCCTTTGAATTAGAAAAAACTTTGCTTCATAGGATGTTGCTGACAACAGCAATGAGAAACTGGCACAAACTCATGTGAGAAATGGTCTCGGTCTTGTGGCATTGGAGTAGGATGTTGGCTTCATGCTTGGTGAGTTGGAAGGTGTGCTAGTCCAAGTCCAAGTCCAAGTAAACATTGTCATTATATGAACCAGATCTGGATTTTCATGACTCATGCTGGCAATGCTAGCATAAAATTAGACAATAACTGGGCCAGTGAAGGCATGCTTATAGTTATAATAAGGTTGTCATTGCTGGCCCAATATTTGCGTAATTGCAGCAGTTCTCTATAGGAATAAAAACCTGGGCAAATGTGGGCAGTTCACCATTAAGCCAGAATGCATTAACAAGAACTGCGTCATAAGCAGTTTTGTCATCACAAAATAATTTAAACAGCATATGCCTATAGTGTTCATAAACACAATATCAAAGCAGGCACGTCATGTCAATAGAACCAATATTGAATAACATTACAGTGAGTTACTAAGAATTGCTAATATTATTATGTTGAAAAAATAATTGAGTTCAGGTATTTATATTTCCACCGCCTTTGATTCACAACTTCGATATCATCATGTCAAACTACAATAAAGTACTGGCTTGATGTTAGACTGTTTTAAAATTTTACAAAGACTAAAATTAAAATGTTCGTACATTAATATTTAAAAAAGCCAAATTTGTTTCTGTCTAAATTACACAGATAAACATTATGCAGTAATATTATCATTAATTAAATTTTAGTGCTTGTGTGATATATTATTCAAATATTTATCATCATCACCATTATCGTCATCGCTGTCGTTGTCAGTGTACCATGGTCATACATCATCATCATCACACATCATTAGAATTATCATTATTATAATTGTTAGCATATCCACATGAATGTAGCGTTCACACACTGCTGAATGTGCTGGTGACAGTTACTGCACCTTGAGATAGCTGAGCACTGTGGCAGCCTTGCAACTTTATTTTAAGGATTTAAGATTTGAACTATCTTTTCTCATCACTGTTAAAATTTAGAACAAACACGTTACATTAATTCATTTTTATATGTTTCAAGATACGATTTGTAAGCCAGGGCACAACTTTTCAACAGCAGAACATCTATGGTGTGAGATATTTATGGTGAGATAGGAGTTTAACGCATTATTAAGAATATTGATCTAATGTGAGAAACTGAACTGACATATTACTATTGTTGAGATGTTCATAAATGCACTCGATCAACGTGGTCTATTTTAATTAACAGTTAAAATCTGTTCCTGCAGTGAATGAAGGCGTCCAGAATAAGTAAATCAGTCCCAACATAACCAAAGAATATGTCTGAGACCAAACCACTTGGCAAATGGCCTATAAGCACGTACACCTCAAATTGATAACTGCGGCCTTGGCCATTAAGCACATGCACCTTAAATTGATAACTGGTGTGCCAGAAAAACGAAAGTTTGTTAATATAATTTGACTGTCCTGGTCTTCTGTGCCTGCAAATACTTTCTTCTTTAAGGCTATAAGCCCTATAATTAATAGGATATGCACATGTTTGTGCTTCTATTATTAAATTTTAATCATTATCATTGAATCTATGAAGATTTATAATTAGATCTATCTGTAAGCAGTTTATATAATCAAATCTTTTCGAATTTGTGGCCATTTGGGCCTTCTTGATCTTTTGAGCTGGACATTCTCATTAGGCTTTTATTTGTAACGAATAAATGAAAACCTATATTAAGGATCCACGGTTATGACGCTCTTTTGTTTACAAATCATTCGCTAGATGACGCACAAAAAAGCTGGTTGAACGAGGTGGATTTTCGATGCAATGAGTATTTTTCACAAAATTCACGTGTGTAAAAAGTTGTGTGAAATTTACTGAAGAAATTCAAAACTAATTTTCACAATGGTCAAACAGTTTTTTAGTAAGTTTCTTAGTGCTTCAGGTGTAGAAGATTTAACAAGTATTATAGGTTTTGCTTTTTGGCTCGGGAAATTCTACTTGAATTTAATTTAGTTTAGTTGAATTTAAGTTAGTTAAGAATTATCATAATTAGGCCTATTATTATTAATATTATTATTAGTATTATAGTATTCAATTAATATTACTTGGAAAAAGCATTGGCGTTATACTTTGATACCATATTCATACTCAGTAATTGCTTAAGGTGTGTTATGAAATACGTGCTCTGTATCATATGAATATGAAAGCATACGTATTTTTTGAAGCGCTTAGGAATTTTTTAACACCGGGCTCCTAAAATCTGGCGCGTTAAGCTACAGCCTAGTTAACTTGTTGGTAGATATACTTCTGGACAAGTTCTGACTGCAGTCTTTGTGATAAAAAAATCATCACAGTTGATATCTGTGAATCAGGGGACTCTTGAATTTAATTTATAGGCTTATGTTGAAATCTGACTTCAGTCTCGGCATTTTCATGTTTTCACCCATTCATTCGTTTTCAAATTTGTTGACAAAAACAGAATAACAATTTAGTAAGCCAGACAATATTATCTCATATAATAATAATTTTAATGAGGTATTTGCGACTATTCATGAGGAATAGTGTCCGACTATTGGCTGGCTTCTCCGGCCCACTAACCTGTGCATTTCAATGATTTTGGCAGTCTTAACTAAAAGAAGAGCTTAAAATTTGTCTAATTCAAACAATAATATTCCTATGAGTACAATGATGTAGATATAAGCAGGTACTGATTCTGGTTTATTCAAACGATGTTGTAATTGGCATTGCTATGGAAGTGCAATATTTGTATATAAAGTTTTGTCGGTTTTTCAGAAAAGAAGAGCAAACGCCAGAGTTGCAAAATGAAATACAAAATTGAGAAGAAAGTGAAGGAACACCGGAGAAAATCCAGAAAGGAAAAAAAGAAAAATCCTAAAAGAAGTAAGTGCCATAAATATCAGTCATTCCAAGATTAGGAACCTGTTGGCTTGTTTTTGGAAATCCAGGATGTAGGTAGTTGACTGATCTTAGTGATTTTTATTATTATTATTATTATTATTATTATTATCACATTCAGTTACAATATAATGACATTAAGCACACAGTGACATCAAAATTATTACATCATACTGTATTAAATTCTTATGTTTCATACACTATCGTTATCATAAAAAAGAATGATTGTACTGCAGTGGGCTAGAGAAGCAAAGGCTTGTATGAGCCCACTGTCATGTGAACCCGATAAAAAAAGAATAGATGAGTGAACAAAAAAAGAACCGGGAGAAAGGTTAGATCACACTGGAAGGGTAGAAGGATGTGTTAGTGGAAATGGTAGGAAGAAAGATAATAGATTGCATTATGTTGACATCAGCTCTAAAGATTTATCAATGATGCCTTGTTTTGCATAATCTGTACTGCATAATCTGATATTTTTGTAGACCTTGTTTTTTTATGTTGAAATTGCTTACAATATGAAATTTGTAGAAAGCAAGAAAGATCCCGGAGTACCAAACAGTGCGCCGTTTAAAGCAGAAGTTGTGAAAGAAGCAGAAAGACGTAAAATGCAGGTAAAACGAGAACTTTATTATAAATCGACAGATAATCGTGGTAAGTCAAGTAATTAGAGCCAAATTAGATGAGTGAAATGATTGTGATTGTTAAGTTTGTCCTGTGTTTATGAATTATGCCTAATTATTCTGTTGTTATTATCAATTGTTTATACTTGAGATTTGTTGTGGATTATTTGTGGCTGTTATATGTTGTTGGTGAATTTCTCTGTTTATTACAAAGTCAGGAAAAATTTATATTTAAGGAAATGAATCAGAAGAGTTTACAAGTTGGCAAATAGTTTCATTTTAATGTGAAGCTGGGTTAAGCTCTGTTCAGCAAAAACTGTAATGCAGTGCTACTTGCTTACTAATCATTAAATATAGTTACGTTTATTACTAAATTAACTAATGCATCTAAACAAAGCTTTTTCCATTACCATTTGGTGCTTTTGCATCTAAGGATTATCTTTCGGACAGCTCCTTGGCTAAATCTGGTTAAAAATAAGAACGTATTTGTACTGGCTTTGTGATAAAAATAAGGCGAACCAAAACTGTGTGACAGCAGATAAACTGAGACCAAACAACAAAGGCAATTTTTTTGGGTATGGTTTATTTTTTCAGAAAGAGGAGGAACGGAAACGGAAGAAAGAGCAGCAGAAATTAGCCCGTCAAAAAGAGCAAGATAAAAAGAGAAACTTACACTGTTTAAAAGCCGATGCTGTAGAGCGAGAGAAAGAATTTGAAAAAAAGGTACATGTGTCTGAGATGCGTTTTAAAAAATAATTAACTCAAAAAATCTTTCTGTGTTGTAAATATAGCAGGTTGTAGTGAGACTCAGTAAGGGGTGGAGTCGAGGCCATCATGATCATCGTCAATTGAGGTCCTCATCCTCGGACTGACGAAGTTCCAGGTGGTTTACAAGATTTACTAGGTAAAGAGCACATAATGTGCTAAATTGTATGTAGTGCCCCTGTCAATCATATACTAAATGAAATACTTGCTCTTTATCTCCTTTAGTGCAAAAAGTGGCACTTATAATAAATAACAGTGTTTTCAACGAAGCATTTTTTACTATATCATGATTGTTGCAGGTGAGTGTTAAAATTAGAAAGTTATTTACAATTTATTCAATTTTTACATGCAATGCTTAATGTTGGAGTATTAGGTGGAGAAGCAGCATTTAGTCTATAGCTAAAAAGCTAAAATGCACCATGCTTATTTTCATGCTAAGTAGAAAACTCTGAATTTTTTAAGCTTATTTTTTCCTTCATAGCATGCTGCAGATTGTGTCATGCACTAGGAATGTAACGATCCTTCTATGCATCGTGATACCTTTTGTAACGATACACGTATCATCAAAATGCATCAGTATCGCGATAATGTGAATCATTGATATTTAGCACAAGCTAGATTCTCCGCTGATAAAATGCTGTAGCTTGACCTTGACACAGCCAGACCTGCTGCTAGCAGCCAGCCAAAGCAAAACAGTTGAAAGTGCAATGTGTTTATAATAATGTATAGTAGGGTAATTACGTTTTGCTTATTATGAGTTTCTGAAGTGGCTTGCAGCAAATGTGAACTAGAAAATGCACGAGCATATTTTAAATCAAAAAGTATTGAAATGTTTTGCGCTTTTGATGGCTTACAATGCAGATAATGCAAGAATATAAACAGAAATCAAACAGTTTGCTAAAGCACTTCACAATTTTAAAATTATTTAACAAATTTAATATATACATATAATATATCAACAGCTTAATCAAGCATTTTTTATTAAAGCCTGCAAATATTAAATCAATGTGTATCGCGATATGTACCATGTCATGACTTAGGTGTATCGTTACAGCCCTATTATGCGCATTATACAAAGTACATGTTGCACTACAGCGAAAGATAGACGTCATATAGATTACATTTCGGTTATTTTAGCAACAAACGTCTGCTGGTGGTGATGCCACACGACGATTGACTAAAGACAATTCCGTACGGGCATTCTACCGCGAGTTCCGTAAGGTCATCGAAATGGCGGATGTAGTCCTAGAGGTGCTTGATGCACGAGATCCAACCGGGAGTCGGTGTTACGATGTTGAGCAGGCAGTGCTCTCGGCAGGCACTGGGAAGAAGTTAGTCTTGGTACTGAATAAAGTTGGTAAGAATCTTAAAGTAAAATAAAAACAACAAAATATTCTACGAGCGTGTTGCACATGTTTGCAGAAGCGATAATTGAAGATCAGTGCTGCAGTGTGTTGTAATAAAACTAGGCAAGTTTAGTGATAAGAATTCCAATTCCAATTTCGAATTTACGCTGTACTACGCATGAACTGTCGAATGTGTGCAGTTTGTCACAAACTAACACATCTGAACTGAGAGATACAACACCTGTTTATGTGCAATGCATTTCCGAAATGCAGCTACTGCCATCTAACAAGCAAATTGTGAAATGCCTATAACAGCGAAGAACTAGAGGCATGAATGCGAAATTGCATTGGTATGCTAATAATTCTTTCATCGTAAGGCAGTCTTTAAAAATAGTATGTTTCTTTCCAATATTTTAGAAAATAGGTTGTTTTGACCTACAGTTTAACATTGACTTCTGCAGAAAGTGTTCTCCAGTGTAAAATATATGAAGTGCAAACATGATTTTGTATCAATCACTTGTTTGAGAATAACTATCTCTAAATAGAATTCCATTAGTTGCACGTTTTCGCTGACACAGTCGCGCATATTAAGATAGGCAGCAACATCAGATTGTCACAAATTTACATTATGCTATGGCTAACTTCACAAATAATCATGAAAACAGGTAGTACTGCTATATGGTAGTGCCTGTATGATTTGGAAATTTTGTTAGCATTTCATTTTACTTTCAGATTTGGTTCCTAAAGAGATTGTATCAAAATGGCTGACGTACTTGAGAAATGAGTTTCCAACTGTCGCATTCAAAGCTTCCACTCAGATGCAAAGAATGCACCTGGTGTGTAAATGGGTAACTAACCCAACAAAGTATGCACTAATTCTAGTCAGATGCATGATTACATGTACCATTGTTATGCGTGAACATTTTAGAATCATATTGCTATACGGTTCTCGGTCCTTACATTTTTTGTTTGTTTTTGATGAGGTGTCATGGACCCAATCAAATTCAGTAAATAACTTCTTTTGGAAGCAAATGCTTTTGCAATCCTCAAATTTGGATTGAAGTACAAAATTTAAACTTTACTAAACATTGATTGTGGTAAGTTGCATTCTTGGTAGAAGAATGAGTCGAATTTTATTTCATAACTGATTTTTGTTTCCTTTCTTATTGCTGTACACAGATTAATATATATTTAATGCGCTGGCATAAAATTAAGATCAAATCTTATTACTTCTTCAAATTCATATCACTTCCAGTATTTACTTTGAGATAAATAGTGAAAGTGTTTATGGTTTAGTGCCTGACTTGACGGTACATTATCTAGTTTGCTGTTAAATAATCTGACCGGATTTGAGGGTAGAGGAAAAGCTGTCGAAACCAGAATCCTGGTCTGGTTTCTCCTGGTGACTCCTAGTGGGGTTGTGCTATATATGGTGTAAATACCTTGTATTGCCTTGACAAGTTTTTAGTTCTTTGAATCTGAAGCACCTACTTGAAATATAGTTATTGGTTAAATTAAACTTGCACGTTTTGTCTTAAAAAACGTAGGAAAGTAAACTCAATGTAAAAGTTAGTAGCCAATGAAAACTGAGGACATTCATAGACCTGTAACTGTAGATTGACGTTTTCACATGTTTTTTAGTATATTTATTTTTTACTATATACACCATTGCTATGATTTTCAGGCACATGCTAAAGTAAAAATGAGTGCAGCTTCATCTGGACTGATGCAGTCCAGTCGATGTCTCGGAGCTAACATGCTTATGAAACTGTTGGGAAATTACTGTACCAGTCACAACATACGTACAGCTATACGTGTTGGTGTGGTTGGACTGCCTAATGTAGGAAAAAGTAGCATTATTAACAGTCTGAAGCGTGGAAAAGCATGTACCGTAGGTGCTACACCAGGAGTGACAAGGTAGTGCATTGTAGTCTAATTTTTACAGTTTCCACATATATTGATATTAAGTTTAGGGTAAGCAGCCATAGGTGGCAGGAGGTGTGATAATGCTATTATAATGCAAGGTAGGTAGGTGTTTTAGTTGTGATATTATTACCAGAAGTAGCCAACGCTACAAGGGTGTTCCACAGACTTGTGGAACCATAACATAATTAGTTCATTAATTTATCCATACTGAGATATTTATTGCAAAGTTGGATCTCACCATGAAGAATGCTGAACTGGTTCAGAAAGTTGAACCTTGAGTTTGTTTAGCCTATAAAGAACCAATACTTTGTAATTATAGTAATACTGAGAATCAGTTGATCTAGTACTAATTTCAATGCTTTAGGTCTGTTCAGGAAGTTCAGTTGGATTCTCATGTGAAATTGTTGGATAGCCCAGGAATTGTGATGCCCCAATCAGCTGACGACTCGGCACTGAGAAACTGTGTGAAACTAGAACATGTGAAAGATCTTATACCGCCAGTAGAACAGATATTGCGTCGCTGTAGCAAAGAAAATGTGTGTTCAATATTGTCACTGATTTTATAGCTGTTGTGTAGTATGATTCATCATTCTAGATTGTAGCTAATAATTTGTATGCCTGTTTTAGAAGTTTGTAAAACGTTATCGTTCTAGTTGGGTGTAATTGATTGTACTGTTTTATCTGTCTCATCAGTTACTCATTGCCTTAAAGGTACATGCCATGCTAGCATTATTTTGCATTGAAAACTGCATCATTTTGCTAGCCCTAGAGTAAAAGTTAAACCAAGTCACTGAGAATTGTATGTTCTTTTTTAATAACAGTTACAAATCTTCCACAACTCTAAATTTTTTCTGTCTTCAAAAGTGAATGGTTTAAATGATTTGCCATTTATGAGAAACACACGTTCTGCTTTTGCAAACACTGTTCTGTTTATCCTTTGCTTCCTTTTGCAGATGATGTTACACTATCGAGTGCCTGAATACACAGACGTCGACTCATTTCTTTCTTCGTTGGCAGTGAGGATGGGTCGGTTAAAGAAAGGAGGAATACCGGATGTAAATAGGGCCGCCAGAGTAGTGTTGCAGGATTGGAACAGGTTTAATTTAAATGTTAAATTAGTAGAATGTGTTGCAGAGCATTTGAGACAAAAAGCCATTTGAGATTAAAGCAACACTAAAAACCTGAAAAAGTAAACCTGTAATTGCATATACTATTGTTTGCAGAGAAACTTGAATCTACCTAATTGCTGTCTTGGTATTCTCGTTTGTCGTAGCAGTTTTACAAGTGTAAAATGCAATGTAGAAAACTGTAAAAACTGGAAAAAGAAAGATTGAATCGTGTGCTTTGTAAGTCTTGAAAGGATGGCATAAAAAGCAGACATTTAATTTGTGTTACTTTTTGACTGTCATGTGACAGTTTTGTTATATATAATGCATATTGAATTGTAAAAGTTTTAAAACATTCTCAATCCATCAACTTTAGATAATAAAATGGGTGTTTGATTCAGATTATATGTGTTTTTCAAAGTAGATGTGAAAGTGCCTTTAGTTTTATTTGCTATTAGGCGAGTACAGAATGGAATACAAAAAAAATCTTTATTAGCAGTTTACCGATTTTCAGTTTGTGCATTTTAGTGGGAAAATCACATACTATACACATCCTCCAGAAATTCACACACTTCCCACACACGTCTCAGCTAAAATTGTTGAAGAAATGAGTGAAGCTTTTGATTTGGATGCTTTGAAATCAGATGAAGAAGCAGCACTAAAAGGTAACAGCGCACAAAATATGTAGTTACTAGCTACACAATGTGCACAATCTTTATTGCATATTGCATGGTGCATTGATTCCATTAACCCTTTTATACCCGTTGTATCCCGTGGGATACGAGAATATTCTCTGCCTTTAAAATTAATAAAATTTTAAAACTGAGAGTTATTTGATCTGTTAATAGTTATTTTGATTTAAGTCAATAACAATAGACTAAAAATAGTGATAAAATGGCAAACTAAAAAATCTACATAGCACAAAAAACTGTGCAAGGTACAATACTTTAGAGATGACTTTGTACAGATCAGCATTACACACATACTAAATGTCTTAGATACTGTGCAAAGCTTATTTCTTAAATTAAACTACTCTGTTGCAGTATTAATTTAGCAACTAACAGAACTTTGTAGTTCACAGTACAGTCGAATCCCGGAAAACGATTTTCACTGGACCCAGATACTTTTTCGTATGAAGTATGTTTCGTACTGTCCGTTACATACATTTCTATTAATTCCTAATGTTATTTGTAACTCGTCTGTAGCCTCTACATCGGTCATCTTTAAATCACTTTAAATAATGTTTAACAATCATTTGCCATAGGCACATGTTACAAACAGTTTAGTACAGTAGAAGCAAGCTTGCAAGCAAGAGGCTTAGTTGTGCCAGATTCTGCATTATGCGACGTTTTGCTGCTTTAGTATTGGACCCTGTAAACGAAGGGCAGTAACACACATAAGGTGATTTAAACTATGTAATGGAAAATTGCTATCTGAGTGGGAAGCCGAAGTGTTTTCGGAAATTAATAATTTGACTGAAGACAATTAAATGTAAACAGTTTGACTGATTAAATCAACAGTAGTATTAGCCATGGTACTATACATGCAGTACGTTTTATCAGATGTAATGATTGTAAAAAAAGTGACTAAGCTATGGGGCACCATTGGCAACAGTATAAGAGTGTCTAAATGGGGTGGGCCACAGCAGAAATCGCATTACAAGTGGTTTTTTATATTGAACCCATATTGGTGCGACCTTGAGAAATCATCGTGTAAAATGGGGTTTTGTCTTAAGCAACTTTTGCAGGGACATAGCAAAATCATCGTACTACTGAGAATAGTTTCGTTATAAGCTGAATCGTATTACCAGGATTCAACTGTATCAGACTATTTTGACTTTAGCGTCAGGCAGGGGAATTTAAGTTTTCCTAACCAAAAGATTTAGCTCATTATGCAAAGTGGGTGCAATGGCAGTAGATCTAATCCACAGTCAAGATGGTTACCACACCTAAGCAGCAGTGTTAATGTTGTGTCTCATTTTTTTTAAAAGGCTTAAAGATGCAAGTTCATGCAACGGATAATGTCATAGAAACGACAGGACTGACTAGAGCTGCAGAAGCTGATGCAAAAATGCTGACTGAGGAAGAACATTGGGAGGAGGAAGAAAAAGAAGGAACCTCCGAGGAAGAAGAGGTAGTGTTTTAGTTATGAAGTTTTTCGTGTCAACACGCGATGCTTTTGTAAACTAAAATTATTCTATTTCTAATTGTGTCTTCGTTGTTATCAAGTGAACACTTTTTAAGGCAACACCAGTTTATATTAGTTTAATAATAAATTTTCTAGAAAGTTGCAACACATGTCGCCAATCTAGTTTAGTGCATCTTTATCATCATGAATGTTTTTGTACTTAGTTGCAGCGCAAGCAGTTTCTCTTTTTTGTCGAACAGTGGGTCATTTCCAGAACGAGCATGACAAGATTATCCAAAGTGTTGACCTTTGACCTTTTGTAATATGATTGCTTTTGGTCCGAAACCTAAGAATGATAAATGAGTTGAAAGTGCATTTTTATTTTGCAGGTGCGCGTTTCATACTTGGGCAATAATGTGCGCACAATGTCTTACAACAACAAAAACATTATTGGTTGAACAACCAACTTAAAATACAGTCAGTGGTAGCAGACTATCTGTTAAAATAATGCATAAATTGGCCAATAATACAATCAACAAGAACAACTATGCCTAAGTTTTTGTTACACCGAAGCATTGTAATTGTCGTTGTTATGAAATGAATTGTTTGTCATTTTTGGCTATTTTAACGATACTTTAACTTTCTGTAAATTTTTACTTTCTAAGGAAATGGAGGAAGAAGATGCAGAAGAGAAAACAATCACAGTTTCGGTAAAACCAAAAACTAAAAAAGGAGGTTTGAAGGAATCTGGAAAAGGGGTGCTTTCTGAACGTCAGCAGAAGCTCGCAGACAGGGAAGCGTTGTTGCCTGGCAACAAACAGTTAAATAAACTGTTGAAAAAGGCATATAAAAAGAAGCAGAAGTTGAAAAAGAAAAGCAGTAAGTAGTTTTCCATTGATGTTCTTATAAATATACTTATATCTTTATGGAAGTCTAGAATACCTGCTTGAATTGTTTACTTCAGGAACTAATAGATTCTTGTAGGTTTTTGTTGTTATCAGGTAACTTTCACAAACTGAAGGCTCCAACGTATCGCTGTTTGCCAGTTTTTGTTGTGGTAAACAAAAGAAAAGCCTCTCAAAAGTGCCTAGTTAATACTGGTGGAATCGATTACTTGCCTTGCTGCTTTCTGTTACCAAACATTTGGGCTGTGAAAAACAAAACATTTGAAAATGTAGTGTTATGCTCATCAAAGATAAAATAGCCATCAACGGGAATTTTGGTGGTAACAACATTGACCAAATACAATGGCTACGGCAAGTGGTACAGTAAGACTCAAACCCCTTGAATCCGAACAAATAATCAAACAATGACACCGGTTACTTTAATGAAAATATGCAAACCTGAAATTTCGAATTCTGAAATTAAATTCTGAGCTTTTGAATTTCTTCAACAATGTTTTGCAGCGGTTTCACATTGCAGTCTCTGCTTTTTGATACGTGTGAGGCGCACAGTGAAGATTTCCGCTATTGGAAGTCTATTATAAGTTAATATTTAAATAGGAGAAGCATTTTCGTATTTATTATATAAATGGAATGTAGTGCTATGGTCTATTATATACATTTTATTACCTATAATTTAAAAGGTGGCAAGCCTTTAATCAAAAGGTTTTTCCATTAGTGCTGGTACATAACTTTGGAATTTGCCCATTCTTTTCTGTACTAGCATCAACAAAGTGAATTTTGATAATCTTTTTCTCTGTTAATTATGATGGCAGTAATAATATTTGTTTTTTTTTCAGTTAAAGTCACTAGTGCACTAGCTGATGAATTGGCAGGTGCAATGTCACTGACATCTGGTGGCAGTGATGACAAGTATGATTTTGCAGTTGATTATCGATAATAATTAATTTTCTGTAAATAATTTCCCAATTAAAATACTATATACTTTACATAAAATATCCTTTTGAATTTGTAAATGAAGATATGAAGGAAAGATGGTAATTCATTTTTTGTGATTTTAACAAAACCATAAATGGAGGTCCATGATTGTTAATGAGATTTACAGCTTTTCGGCGATAAAATTATTGATTACAAAAAATGTTTACGTCATTGTTTTCATTCTTGTTTTTCTAAAAAAATCACTCTTGAAAGCACAACACAGTAAAGCACCATCTATCATGAGTCAAAATGAACAAAAATTCAAAGACATTTGTAAATTTCTTAAAAGTTTATTTTTTAGTAAGTAATGATGGCATTTCACAAAAGTTTCGTACAAATCATAAACAAATACAATTAATTCTATAATTTTTTGCTAAGTGCCACAATCAAATTAATTTTTGATTTGCCATAAGATGTTCGTAAGTACAAATACACCGAAACAATTTGTTAATGAAATCGTAAAACTTGACATGATTAATTACAAATGTATATTGCACAAGTATTTTAAAAGACATGCTGAAATATTTGCTGCTTGTGTGTGGACTTCGGTTATCTAACATCTACCTGTCACCATAAACTACAAGAACGCACTTGATTCTACTAGTTAAATAATATTTCTACAGATGGCGATATTGGCATTAAACACCTTCCTGTGACACAAGATAGAGGATTTCTAGCACCACCAGTTGTGCTAGTGCATATTTTAAATTTGCATTAAAAACTGACAGCCTAGATAATTAAAAGTTTTCTTGTGCCAATCGAAATAGTTTAATCTTAGCTCTAATTTTTCTTTAGTTGCATAGAAAACTGTAGTGTCAAGTTGAAGACTTGAAAGCAGCTAGACTAATGATTTTCTAGCCATTCATTTAGGACATAACGCAGTAGGCAAGACGAATTGTACAAATGTACAAAATTAGAAGCAAGTATGAGGCACTTTTTCATCCAATTTCATCTACTGCTGTTACTGAGTTCTTATTGAACTGGACTGACTTGTTTATTTAGAGCTTAAAAATCAACATTCACTGCAGGTTATGTTTGCACAGTCGTAGGATTATGCAAGAATTTTACAAATTTAACAGTAGTAAAACAAATTTTACACTCTTCTTTATTTTGGCGGAAACCAAGTTCCAATCTGCGGCACATATCAAAGTCATATTAACATATAAAGTTATAAGCGTGAAAATAAACCTAAAAACAGCAATAAACATTTCGTAGCACAATTATTTAACAATGCATAAAATCTTGTAACAGTGAAAATCAGTCACTGTCACCCATTAACTATGTACATTTTTGCATACAAATGTTAAATTCAGACATATACACTTTTGGTAATACACCTATAATTATTAATTACATAATTTAGTGAAATAATTTAATAAACTTACTACCTTTGTAAAATTTCAAATAGATGCACAAAAGACGGCAACAGTTGCAAAATATTTTTAATCTAAAACAAGTTGATGTATGCCATAATTTCCTAATGGTACAGAACAATTCATTATCCTGTGATTTTTTTAGTGGTGACATGGTATATGACCTACTGCTACAAAGAGTGAGGCACTGCTATGACTTGGACAACAGGTAGCTTGCTACAGCACTGCTATGACTTAGACAACAGGTAGCTTGCTACAACCAATGTATAAATGAACTTTCTTCATCAGGAACTTCCAATTGGAACTAGTTCATTACAACAAAATGGAACTTGGAACTGGAACTAGTTCTTTTTGTCACACTGGAATTTGGAAGTGAAATGGGTTCCATCTAATTTTTGCCAGTTTTCACATTTCCGGCACGTTTGTGATTGCTTTCTTCGTTAAGCACCATTGATTATTTTTAGGAATATTTTAAAGGCGGCAGCTAATTTAAGTCGGTTGTCCTGTAGGTAATAGAGAGAAAATAATGCAAAGAAAGAACGTAAATTGAACCAAGTTCGTTGCGGCGAAAAGAAACTTGGAACTGGAGGTAATTCCATTTCTTAAAACTCAGCAGAACTCAGAACTTGGCTTAGTTCTTTTTGTCACAGAGAAGCCTGGAATACGAATTAGTTTTTTCCTTACCAAAGAACTAGCACCTGAAACTAGTTCCTAAAACTGAGGAGTGATGAACTTTTACAATACTGGCTATAACACAATACCTTAGAACTCTGTCCAGCCAATTCACTGGTACAATTGTGGCTGACTGTCCGTTAATCCACAATTACAAGTATCACTCATATGATGATAACCAGACCCTTGTGCTGCAAAACTTCTTTGTGCAGCTTTCAATACAAATTAAAACTATTTGCTGCAAAATGTGTTTTTGATTTTTGCAAAAGTAATAACAGTGCTTTTAATCTGACAAAGAACTCCTTAGAAAATAAAGTTAAGCGAATTCTTCTAATAGTAAATGTGCACATCAATGGCAATGATATATATTATATATACATAACATGGAGCAAACGCAGTGATAATAAAGTTGCACATAATACAATACAGCCTAAGTCAATACCAACCTTACAAAATTTTCAGACATTTCCACCCTGTAATACTCAAGAGCCACCTGGAGGACAGTGTGGTAACTAGCGAAACTCTTAAAATATATATGCACACCTCTCAGTTGACCCTAGCTGATCTTGCAGATTAAAATATAATATAGTTGCCACGCCAAACCGTAATACTTTATTGCATTTAGGGCACTACAAGATTTCAAAAGTAGGGTCCGAAAAATTGGAGAATTTATTTTATTAAAAGAATCGTTAAATCAGCAAAAACTACTCATGTGTTATCACTAGTTGTACAAACTATTTTGACCACGGCTGGTTAAGAGAGTTACCAGCTAAGTAGTTTGGTAAAAGAGTTCGATAATATCTTAGGTAACTGTTATGGCAAGGTCAGGTTTTCTCGTTTGTCTATTTAGCCTCTAGTAGCATACGTGATTATGTACAACAGCATGTACAGAATGTTAAATTGAAAAGGTAAATAATTTGCAGTTAAAAACAACAATTTTTAAATTTTCACAATCAAACTTAACCAAAGGGAAGAAAATTTGAATTTTTAAGTTGATAGTGCGGATTTGAACTTTAAATATTGAAAATACAACGCCATAAACTCTAGATGACTCTGGCTCTTGTGACCACTGCAGGTCTTAGCTCTATCCTAATTGCTCACACTAACGTAATTATTATTTATTAGCTAATTTGATTTTTAAGCTAAAATTTACAATTACCCACACACAGGAAATTAGTTCATGAAGCAGATTACAATTTGGGCTAGGGTATTTAAATTGTGGGAAGAATTGTAAATGCCTTCCGATTTTTGTAATTAGATTAATGTTCTGAAATTCCACAATTCCTTTTGTTTAGTCCAGTCTTACTTTCAATTCAATTAAAATTGTCATAAAAGAACTTGCAGTACGTGATATCACTCTATTTAATGCTGTAATGCCCAGACTCTCTACTCTCTAGAGTGTGCAATAGTAAATACTGGTAGTAACTGCGAACATCAACTATTCCATCTGATTAGGAGCAAAGTTTAGTGGCACAAAGCTGACTACCTCTTCATAAATGAGGCCTGAAATGCAACCGATAAACATTTGTGAATACACTAGACTGAAATAAGGATAACAAAGAAAGAGAGGAGAGTTAGAGAGGAAATAGAAAAGTTACAGGGAATGTAAAGTAAGACAGGAAAGAGCCTGGTCTTCCAGGCAGAAAGTGAGAAGGAAAATAAAGCTGAAGAAAAAGTCCAGCCAGCAATCTGCTGGGGGAGGGGCAAAAACAAGGACAATCAACAGTGAAAGAATGAAAGCAGACAAGGAAAAAATATGAGGAAAAGTCGGGCAAACAGACGGAGATGTCAAAATAAATGAAAAATGATACTGAAAATTTAATGAACTACAGGCATCCATTAGTAGTAACTTATTCTGTGACTTAAACCTCCATTCTTAGTAACTTTATCTACAAATTATGCTTTTACTCATAGGAACTTTGTCTACAATTTATGCTTCTATTCTTAGTAACTTCATCTACAATTTATGCTTCTACTCTTAGTAACTTCATCTACAATTAGTGCTTCTACTCTTAGTAACTTCATCTACAATTAGTGCCTCTACTCTTAGTAACTTCATCTACAATTTATGCTTTCACATTTAGTAAGCACAAAAGAATTATGTTTTCGCATATTACTAACTCTAATCTACGACACATTTTTCCATTCTTAGTAAATTTATCTATGACTTATAGACTCTTATAGACTTTCCACTCTTAGTAACTTCACAGTCAAACCTCTTTATACCGCCTATTTTGGGGCTGCAAAAAAGTTGACATTAAGCAAGTTAGGTATTGCAACGAGGCACATTAATAATACTTACATTTATACGCAAAAATAGACGTTTTGTCAAAAATTTGTCCGTTAAGCCGGGTTAGCATTATAAAGTGAGGCATTATAACAAGGTTTGACTATATATAACCCTTTCACTCTTAACCTATAGCTTACGCCTCCATTCTTAGGAAACTTACGAATGGCTTGCACTTACACTCTCAGTAATTTTACTTGTAACTTACGCTTTCACTTTTAGTAACTTTATCTATTTCCACTCTTAGTAGCTGTACACATTGCTTATGCTTTCACTCTTAGTAACTTTATGTATGACTTACGTTTCCACTCTAGAACTGGATAATCCTTGTCCTCAAAGGACTGATCGTACGGCTCGGCAGTTGGTTCATCTGTTGGATCAGCATACTGTTGAAAATATGGATGAGCAAGAGCCTCCTCGGCTGTGATCCGTTTATCCGCATCCAGCTCCAGCATTTTGCCAAGCAGATCCACAGCTAGAAATACGTATAGCAACTTGTCAAAAAATTCCATTCAGTTTATAAAACAGCGACTAACTCGTACATTATACATATCTGAATGTTTAACATTTTCATTAAAATCTTTCCTCTTCAAAAGCTTATATAGTTATTTTAGATTGTGAAAGTAAAAAAATGACCATAATTTAGAAAATGAGCAAGGGAAAAACTTTATATTATTCATGCGTTTCTACGCAAGTTACAAAAAATAAACATCGTATACAACACAGACATATATATATATATATATATGTTCGGCCATCAGGTTCTCGCCGCCAAGGTCTTAGCAATCACCTTTGCACAGTTTGAACCAGTACTATCAGTGGACAAGAGGCCTCGGTTCGAAATCGACATCCTGAAACAGAACTAACAAAGCAAGCAACTGGGACACATTCACCACCTGAGAAAGAGCGGTATAAGGCCCAACCAAAAGAACTTAGCTTACCCAACTTTGTAAAAACTAGATTATTACTGTTAAATAAAGTTATCTACTCATGACCGAAATATACAACTGGCTAAACGTGAAAAACACAGAAAACCAATCTACCCTTGAGAGCCTACCACTCCTTCACATTACGCTGAAACAGTTGGAAGACAAGTCCTGGGAGGACGGGTGCAGGCTTGTCCTATTTAGCGTTACAAACACCAGCAACCACCGAACTCCAAAAAACAGGATGCAGAACTTGTATTTTTAGACTTGCATGTGAGTATTCGAATTTAGAGCCAATCGGAATGCGGAATTTATGAATTCCATTCAGGTAAGACTGGTACATTTAAAATGTATAGAGGTATTTTACTTTAACATAACTCGAAATAACATGCAGGCCGCGTATCTGTGTCCTTGCGTGAGTGCAAAAGTTTGAATGCAAAACAGAGTGAAGCTCAGCCCCGCAACAATATATGTATATATATATATTCACTTACCATGCTCACTAGCGCCGATGAAGAAATGTGTAAAGTTTTTTCTGGGCATTGTGGGAAGAGATTTGATGTAGTTTCTGGCTTCTTCACTACTAATCTTCTTCAACAGCTCATCGTTAGGAGTTCCCACAAGTGTCATTATCCTTGTCAACTGATCAATATCTATGCCCCTCGTTAAGATTATTAACTTTCATTAATTGACTCACTTCTATGCAATAGATATGGCATCAGGATTAAATGCAAACTGTGTGTCCACACTGTGATACCGTAATAAATACATATTACGTTAACAATGACAAAATAACAGTTGGAATACTGACAGAAACACAATTTTTAAATGACAAACTAGGTGTGCACATTATTATTGCCATATTTCGCTAGCAATAATGATTTATAGCTAAACATTAGGCCAGCTACAAACAAATTTGTCTCTGTTTTCCCTCATGTGCTCAAAAGATGTCAGTAGGAAGGAAGGAAAATTTTTTTAAGCTTTGTGAAGGTTTAAAACTGGGAATATTTAAAATCAGTTGAAATCGAGGTTTGTTTATTTCTAACTGGTTAGCAGTAATGTTATAAATTTTTCCAATGCTTATTTCACGCTTTGTTTTTTAGTTTTTTGTTTTGTGTTAGTAAATTATCATATAATTGTTGATTACTGTATATACGTACGGTGCGTTTTAGCCTCGAATTCGAGAAACACCATCATACACAATGGCAACTTTGGCCGAGAGTTAGCCACAGAAAAACATGGCTGCCTCCTTGCCGAAACAGCAATGTTATAAAAATTATTGCATTTTATGTTTTACATTAAAAAATATGCTTTCATGAACTTACAAAAAATGATAAAATTCCCGGCTAGGTGTGCAATAAAAAATGTTACCCAGGTGGTCAGATGGAAACAGAAGTATTTAAGGCGTTACCTTAAAATTACACTTCATTTCTGGACACCCAATAGCTATCACACTAACATTATATGGTGTAGTGCCTATGCTTGCTAAAATTTCAGGCGCATCAATCAAATCAAGCTGCACATGCTGTCAAATCAAGCAGTTAATACAAAAAAGTGGAAAACGTGTAAAAAACAATAGGCTTGCTATTTATAACACTAAAATGCTGAGTAACACTGCACAACCATAAACTCATTATAAACATGCCCTAATTCACTGATTAAAGCCATGCAATGCAGTTACTGATCTAACTAAAGTTACCAAGGATACGATCACTTCCTGGAAATAAGGTTTTTCCTGTAAGCAATTCAGCCATGATGCAGCCTACAGACCATATATCAACTAAAAACAAAGCAGAATGACTAATGTTAATAATAAAGTTAGTCAAACAAAAGCGTAAACTATTGATAGGCTAACATACACTGAAACACTACAAGTCCCGTAACTTCACAGTAGTTCTTTTAAAATTCATTATCAGATTATCCAGAATAAGTTCCAGTGTCATCCGGTAAAATTTTTGTAACGATCCATTCTGCGTTCGGTATGACTGATAATTCATGCAATACTGAAGGAAAGGAGCACGTAATTAGTTAACGAAGTAGTGAAACAACACAAATGAATTTATAGCATCTCAGAATGCAACATCTAATACATGCATGCCATCAAGGTTAAGTGTTGAATTGGAAAACAAACAAAGCACAAGACAAGGAGAATGACGCTTACAAGTATCAGACATCCATTCTGGAATGTAAAAACTAAAAGTCATTAAGCAATGGTTAAGCAGACAAGAAGCCACATAATGCTACTTGGCAACTTGGTCAATCAATGAGTTAATAAAACATAATGCATTTAATGCTTGTTGTTAATAATAACTAACACATCTATCATGCAACCTTATTACATGAACTTTGGAGACAAGAACATTTATTTCTACTGTCTTTATATTTCAGTTAATAGGCAAGAACGTAGCACAAACTGCATGTCTAATGCAAGCTGGTGAATTTACCAGTAAGCAGGTAGAAAACATGCATGTAATGTTGTCTGCTATACTATACTGCTAAGCAAAAAAAAAACAAAAAAAAAACAAAAAACATCTTGTGTAAAAACTAGTATGTCAGGTGAGCAGGTACCAGGTTATTAAACTGATCAATTTGATGAGTAAATAATAATGTCTTAGGTAAATAAAATTACTACTGTTAACCTTTCACAAAGATCTTACACGACAATGTCAGCCAGCACAGTAAACAAACAAATAACCAAATAACTGTGGGTAAAACATGGTTTCTTGTGGCATACCAAGTTCTGAAAGCATCCCAAAGGAATGAAGGAACCCAAAAATTGTAAAATTTCGTCTTGTCTCAAAAATAATTAAACAATAAAGAGTGGGACCTGAAGGATACAATCAGTTCCGGGAAACAAAGTTCGTCCGGAAAGTAGCTCGGCCATTATGCAACCAACAGACCAGATATCCACTGAAAGACAAGCATGTGTTTTACATCGAAACTTAAAAATGTGGAAGAAATTGTTGTTGTTGTTGTTGTTGTTGTTATCTTTCCACTGTAGCTAGTGTTCTGATGAAAAAGTAATTAAAAAAATGAAGTTAAAAAGCATACAGCAGATTAAACTACTTAGTACCTAAAAAGTTAAGACAAAAAAATCAACAAAAATAAGTACACTAGTATATGATCTTGCTTTGTACAAAGGTGTAATATATTATTAGCCCACATGTTTGTGACTTGTGTGCTATCAGAAGCTACCTACTGTACTAGATCATACCCCTTGACAGTCACACTTGTGAAATTATGCATTTTTTGTGAAATAATCACAATCTTATTTTTTTAATTATCGTTGCCCATTGTCGCAATTACTTTTGGTATTAATATGGTGTAAGAAAGCAGCCCTATAATTGTAACGCTAATTGTAGTTGTCTCTCAACTAACTACAGCTACTACAGTTTAGAATACTCACGTGTTTGACTATAATGCATCCAGTTTAGCATGACCTCTGGTGCTCGGTACCACCGCGTCGCTACATAACCTGTCATTTCATCGTCTGTGTGTCTAGCGAGACCAAAATCAAGAATCTAAACCCAACAAATTTATAACATTCGATTACTATATGACCTAGCAAGCAGGACACATTGAACGTTTAGCCAAAAAACATAAAAACAACCTAATACACAAATAATCTACTAAGCATTCACAGAAAAATAACTGTGCATCTGTACCGCTCTACTTGTGCACTCATTGCACACACACACATGCACGCACGCACACATATAACTGCCTTAATCACTGTGGTTAGTATATAACAAACTCTCCCCAGGTTAAAGCAACTAATGGGAAAAATAGAATATTGCAGCAAAAGTTGCTTAGGGGTGATTTGGATGATGACAAGCTTAACTGTGGCATCACCACCAATAATACAAAACTTCAATTTAAAATTTTAAAATGTCAATTTTAAAATTTTAATCTCCTTTACCTTTAATTCACAATCCTCATTAACGGCTATATTACTGGGCTTTAGATCCTAAAAACAATAAAAAAGAACAATTAGCCAATAATGGAAAGTAATAAAAAAATGATCAAACTAGCCTCATCAATAAAACGTGTCATGTATTTGTAATACTAATTCATTACATAATACGAAAAATTTGACGCAAACATGTAGCACAAGCAGTAAATTACTACCAACATGCCATAAAATTCGCCCCAAAATTGGCACATAAAAGATGTTTCCTAATATCATCATTTCATTTTTCACCGCATTTCATTTTTACATCATGCTGATTTTCTGTTATAAACTTATATCACGTAGGCAAAAAAATTTACAAATCACCCTTTATAAATAAATTTTATTTTGCAACATAGATAACTCTATCGCTTCACCTCTCTCTGTTGCCATCACTCTCTCTCTCTCTCTCCCTCTCTCTTTTTCTCTTTCTCTCATACACTGACTCATGCACCATTACTCATATGAGGCAAACCAACTGATAACCTATATGATGCACACCAGTTTAAATTTCCCAAGTTTCCCAGCATAACTTATGCGAAATACGCTCTGATAACTATGATAGACTCATAGTCATCAGTCATAGTTCATGATGACTCAGCCAGAAAGTAAATACACAGCAGTAAAACTGTAAAATACTTACTCTGTGTATAATGCCAGCTGAGTGGACATATTTAAGACCACGTAGTATCTGATAAACAAGAAACTGAACATGATCATCCGTCAGTCTCTGTGTCTTGATGATGTTGTTCAAGTCTGCTCCCATCAAGTGTGTAACTAAGTAACTGAAAATGTTACAGAGATGCTACTTTACAGACAAATGAGCATCACAAAATTTTGAGAGAAATATTACACAACACAAAGACAAACACTATAAATTCTCACTTTGTGGCATCTATAAGTTTAATGTACATACATTGATAATGCATGTATGATGTTACAAAAAATCAAAATTGCGATCAAATTAAAGATCAAAGTCGAGATAGTCAATACAATCAAGGTAGTCATTACCAATAACCACATTATGACACAATCCTATATGTAAAAAACTGAAAATAGTAGCAATCGGTGACACGACACTGATTTAGCCATCACCAGAAAAAAGAATTTCAAAAGTTACAATGACATAGACTAACAAGTAAAAAACAAAGCAGTGACTTCAGAGGTAGTTAAGGAATGTGATGACAGAAAATGATAACAATATAATACAAAACTTACACATCATGAAAATCTGATAACCCCTTGTTTGGAGTGAATATGTCCATAAGCCCAATTATCTGTCAATAAATATAAATTTAAATGACTAATATTTACCAAAAGCTAATTTAGATATTGCTTTAATGTTAACTTAAAACTAGGCATACGCACAAACATTAAGAACGACATCACGCTTACAACAATTAGTCAAATGACCAATTAATGACCTGATACACACGCGCATATACACACATGCACACACACACAAACGTGCACCGATTATAAATAAATTATAAATAGCCTCTTATTAAAAGTATTAAAAATTGTTGTACCAATCTTATTAATTTACTTTGTTTGCAAAACCGAATAGCTTGTTCAATTTCTTAAAACCCCTGGTGCCTCGCACTTGTTTGTTTGCACAATGCAGCTGTTACATGAATACTAACAAGCCAACAGAGCTAATTTAACATTAATAGAAGATTAGAAACTCCCAAATTTCTAGACACACTCTTTCCAGGTTTCCAACACCCTTTGGACTGGCATATTTATTTAGTTTTCCAACGATCCCATAAACCTTGTGCTGTTTAAAGTATGGCCTGTTTTCAGCTGTTCGAAATTTTGAAGAAGTCGTAAACATGTCAGTAATGCAGGCATTCACTTCAGCCATCTCACAAACGGTCTAATTGAAGAAACCGAGCTGTGCATGTTGTCTGCAGGGGTTTTGCTTCCAACTTGTTACACATTACTAAGTTTTGAATTTGCTCGTCATACATACAAAAGCGACATTTTTACTAGAGCAATTGTATCTTTTTTACAATAAGAGAGGGGCCACATATTTAAAAAATCCTAAATTAAATAATAAATGTTTTAAACAATTAACCGAGAAGAACAAAAGTCAGAAAAAAGTAAAATTTATGTTTACAGTTGGGTAATACGAAAATGTTGATTTTGTAAAAAGTAAAAAAATGGGTTTTTGTCTTCTTACTACATTTAGGAAACAAAATGAAATACTATTTTTGGCATACAACTTGGTTGTTGATGAACGATTGATGTTGTAATTACATAATTGTTAACAACAAAGTAAACACTGAAACTTTCTAGTTACTTAAGAAGAAGGGATGAAAAATATTTGGAAACAGCTGACAAGTAGTTAAAACAGCATGAACTTTTAAAGTAGACGTACCATCACACATCATGCACACGGCACAAATGTAATGAAGCAGAATGTTATCAATTTTAATTGGCACTTCAAAAACAAGAAACTAATATTTTTCTGCTCTGATAAATAGCATTCCTCAATACTGGGAGTCTAAGACTAAACACCCTTTATTAGTTTAATTTAAAATCAAATAATTACTCTATAAATTTCCTTCAATAAGTTAGTAATTAGTTACTCTAGTATAAATAAACCGACATACTGGTTGAACTGGAGAGAGATTATGCAATTATAACTCAGTCATAGTTTCAATCATAAGGTATTGGGTATTCTAGTGGTGTTGAGCTTGTAACTTAAAGAGTTGTGTCATAAATCAACATTCACGTGCATGTTATATGTGCAACTAAGAATATGGATGAAGAATGGTTAAGTTTACAAGTTTATTTATTTCCACTCTGCATCTAACAGTTATAATAAAAATACAGATAATTTCACTGAAGTAAATATAAATATCAATGCAATATTATCCAGAAATCACAAAAGAGATTCTTATGCAGCATATACATGTGCAAATTACATTACAGAATAATTTTGATGCATACAGTTTGAGCCTAAAAGCATAGCTTGACAGGCCAAACTGTACGAGTTATACTCACGTTTTCATGGTTCATATGTTTTAACATTCGTACTTCTCTGTATGTACGTTTAGCATGTATAGCCGACTGGAAAGGTCGTGCAAGTTTTTTTATTGCTACCTTCATGTTGTACTTTGTGTCGTATGCGGAACTGCAAAATAAAAAGGCTTATTAAAAATATACTACAAATAAAACAACCATACGGATGTAGAGTTTTCAAACTCTTAATAGCAAAAACGACATCAGGTTGAGAAATGACCCAAAATATCAACACAAAAAAATCACAATGTGTCCACTGCACAAAATTCACTCATAAATTGGAGATAGTTATCAAAACAAAAGGAGTATTTTTACTGTCAGTTAGCAGAAATGATGATGATTAATACAACAAACAATATTTAGCACACAACTACAATACATGATAATGGTGAATTTTAGTCAAACATTTTTTAAATATTTCACACGAATCAGTCCTGAACCTTTGTCCAAACTTTTAATTGAAAAAATTTGTAAAATGATTCAAACAAGAGCTTTAAATTTGTGATTAATGGCAAATAGTGATGTCAATTTAGTCTTGGTTGCTGACTTTTTGCCAAGTTTTGATCTCTAGAAAACATCAGCAGCAAAAAAGTTCTTTAAAACTGAAATTTGGTCTCATCAACCAACGACAATGGTGAATGTGCTTACCTCTTTTCTTGTATATTTTAGCAGCCTTGACAGCTATAACATAGCTGACAGCACTTTTCTTGCATTGTGGGCTGTGCAACATTTCAGCAAAACTATACGTTTTATCAAAAACGAATTAAATAATTTTTGTAGTATTATAAATTTTGCTTTTGGGTTTTTTCCAAAGGACGAAAATGGTGAGTTAATTAGAAGCTTGGTTAGAAGTGTATTTAAAATTATGTTAGCTACTAATTACAACATATTTCGAAACATAAAATTTGCAAAACATTTTTCCCAGCAAAGTGCTAAATGAAAATATTTAAACTAGACAAATATTGCAGGTTTTACAGCTGTTCAAATATAAAGACGTATTTGCCTGTTTATAAACTTTCCTGTACTTGCCAACAGAATAATAGCAAAGCAGCAGCAATACGGAACCCATTCCAATACTAGCTAGCTACTGCAAACACTGCACAAAATTTGGAAATTTGTACTGTTCATATACAAATATGCAATTGCTTTTACATTAGAGCCTGTATCCTAGTTTATTTCCCACTGGTTAGCAGTAATACTCTAAATTTTTCTTGGTGCATATATTTCCACACTTTGTGTTTCAAATTTTAGTTTCGTATCACTAAATTGTCATATAATTATCGATTATTCTACAATCTTCTTTGAAGCTCTATATTACTGTAAGTTCCAATAATTGTGATATACACGGCCTGGGGGGGGGGGGGAGTAAACCCCTACCGGGTGCATCCCCCGGGTGGCGGATGGGGGACCCCTGGCTCACGAGCCAGGGTGCTCCGAATATTCAAATAAGGAGCTGTGGACCAAATCCTTCAGGATAGACCTAGCAAGTCACTGAAGTACTTTTTGCTCAAGTAACTCATGGCGAACACAACTGAAACAACGGCGCCCAGTCCCCACGAGGAGAGGAATCCGACTGGTGGATGTGGAGGAGGAGAAGACGTATGAAGACAGAGACACCTGGAGAGATGTTATCAAGTGTTCGCCGGCTGACAGATGAAAATCTACCAGGAGGATGGTGAGAAAGGTGAGAAAGATACACGGCAACATGCACGGCCGGATGTGCGACAAAAAAAAATCACCTGGGCGATTACACGAAAACAGGGACATTTTTATTGTCGCCCACAGACTGAATCACTGGGAGAGACTAAACAAATCCAGTAAACTAAAGCAAACGATGGTGATATCCGGCGAGATCTTACTTAAGATCTCGCATTATTGACTCACTAACACAGTGCACATACTCACTAAAAAAGATGACACTTTTATGTCTTTCCAATATAGCACAGGAAAAATGGATGAAGAAGATTTGTCCCACACTCCTGAGAAAGATAAGATCAAAGATGGTTACAGCATGCCTATTTACGAAGGTTCGATACACAAAGAAAGCAGGTGGCCAGGCTGCTCCGCCACCTTTCTTTTCCAATACACGATCAGCAACTCATACAAAAGTCACTAACACAGGAAGAAAGCCAGAAGTCCTGTTTGAGTGGCAAACTATGAAAAAAGCTTGGAAAAGTCCAGAATGAGTATGATTCAAATCCAAACCCTCCAGATCAGCAGCCAAGTGCCGTAATAGCTCAGCCACTGTGTCAGTGGGTATGAGATGAAAAACTTGAAAAAGAGCGTACCTTGAATAATGGCAAATATTTTATGCTAATAATATGAGGTTTTTACAAGGTTTTCTATTTCTCAGAAATCATAAACCAGCTTATTAGAATGAAACAAATAGTGTAAATAAAAGACTAAATATTTACAAATATACTGTAATAATTATAGTGTTTAGTTTGATGAATTGCAACGTTTCCATTCATGATACAACTGCACATGGTGCCAGTCAGCATAGCATGAGCTTTTTGTTTAAGCAAAATTTAATCTATTTTCTTTTCTTAAAACACTTTATAAAATATTCTCCAATTAAATTTATGTCTGTTGGGCAATTCCACAGTGTGGATGTACATTTCAGACGCTGATTCTTTGCTGGCTATTTTTACATATAACGATTATTAAATAATTGTAGGTCTTATATACAAAAGATAGTCCCCTCTATAAGTTGAAGCTATATTAGTCTCTTTGTGTCTGTAATTTGTGAAATAATTTTAAAAAATATCATAGAGTCGGCCGTACGCAAAAAATGAATGAGATTCAAAATCTGTGAGGTACTGATAGTTGAGTTTAACTTTTTGATGTATGTGTGTACTGTGCCTACCTATGTAAATAATGGTTAGGATGCTGAGCTTGATTAAGTTGAAGCTAGTTGTTCACTTTGATTTTTGTTTGGTGTCGGACGTACATTTTTTTGTTGTCGGACGTACATGTGCAAAAACTAAATAAAAACTGGAGGTTCTGTAAGCTAGGTTTCTTCACAAATGTGTGAATGTGTAAGACTAAAACAAATTAAATCAAAGTAGTCAAAAAAGTAAAAGTTAAACACAATAATGAACTTGTCGTTATAGTGACTATATAAGCCTGCACTGGTTATTAGAAAAAGTATTTCGTTGTAAAAAGATGTAAGAGGTCATGGTACATGTTAGTTCCTTAAATCCAATATGCAAACTTTTCGGTAAAGTGTTGCCCTAGATGTTTTTTTCTTGTGTACGCTTCTTAAGAAAATGTGACTCTGATTGTGGTATGTCTCACACCAAAAATTAACATTAATCTTATTATAGAAATACCATTGGGTCCCAGTACCTACAGTCTAAAATATAATGCATACTTCATGTCTGCTACATATACACATGGATACATGACATTAGGTGATAATGGTGTAACAGAAAGATGAGCGAATATAATGTATGTCTGACATGTCTGACAGTGGATACATCAGACATCAAACTAACACACATTTGCCCACAGACAGCCCATTATGGGTGAAGCATAGTTGTATTATGGGACACCTAACCTAAAGGGAAAGGTTAAATATAAATATTCGCGAAAAATGTTAGAAGGATTTAGTAATATAAGTGTTATAAGCGCCACGTGTAACTAGTAAAATCACTTGCAATCATTTCACATTTGGGCATTCACATTTTGAACAACCATCCCTCCACCAATGTCATATTTTATCAACTGAAGAAAAGTAGCACATCTGTTGTTCATTTGCATTAAAGCTGTAATAAATTTTTACAAAAAAATAAGATAACGAATTTTGTGATATTTTTCATGAAGATTAGGTTCGCCTTCTAACATTTGTTACGAATATTAAAATAAGCCTAACTTCACAGAATGCTTCACTTTTCCTTCTCAAGGTTAGGTGTCCCATGATGCAACTGTGTTTCGTCAATACTAGGGCTGTCTGTGGGCCAATGTGTACCAGTTCGGTGCTGGACGTACATTATAATCAGTAGAATTTCTACTACAATATTATCATATCATGTATCAGTATGTATGTGCTGCAGATATGCAGTGTTTTAAACTGCAGGTACTGAAACAAAATGGCATCGTTGTCAGGACAATATATGCTAATTTTTGGTGTCGGACATAGGGGTCAGGTTTACCCAAGTAGCATGCAGAAGAGAAAACCACCAAAGCAACACTTTACGCCACACTGAAAAGTCTATGTAGTGGACTTAACGAATTAATATAGAGAAAGACTTCAGACTGTTTTTTTACAGGAAAATATAAAACAGCAAAATCAGCACCAAATTTGCATGTCTCACTTACAGATTACAAGCTTCTATAGTCAAAGCTATATTTCAATCTAAATGTGTTTATTTTGTATCAACTAAGTTTTTTCTTGAAAACTAGGTGACTCTATCTGCATAATTAATACACAATCAACTTGGTAGAATAATTTCAAAATTTTAGTGCACGTGTTGACATATTGGTGGAATTGTATTGTTTCTTATGTTTTCACCATTGAACAACATTTTTTAATTGCGAGATGTGTTAAGAATGCATCCTGCTCGGACTGGGAAGATGTTTTCTTTTATTTTAAGCGTACAGGCCCAGGAAAAAACAAGGAATTATTTTCCTTGTTTTTAAATTCTACAATCAAGCCAATTTTAAAATCACCGTAAAAAGTGGTAGAGTTAGGGCCCCATAAAAGAAAGGGAGATTAACAATGCTTACCAGACTTGTCCATAGGCTCCTGATCCGACGGGAGACAACATTTGGTATCTCTGAGGCGCTTCCCATTCTGTCTTATTTAATTCGGTACGGTAAAACTCAGGTTTCAGATGGTGCGTCATCCTTGAATAAAAACTTTAACTACATTCAGAAATTTAAAAAAACAAAAAACGACGCATAATAAGACTCAACAACATTTCCGACATAAAAACCCGTCAAAAGAAGTGAGCGCACTATTGCGATCCGCGTGAAGTCGTATAGGTAATTGTAGCCTACCCTTCACGACTAGCATCTTCCATCAGAGTTACCTGGCTAATTTCGCTAATAAAATTTATATTATGTAAGACTAACGACTAATGTAAGTCTGAAACACAAGAATTTAATTTGCGATACAGATTAGGGTTAGAGTATTTAAATTGTATAGAGAATTGTAAGCTCCTTTCTAAGTAAATGATGTAATTGTATTAAAATGAAATGGCTGTCTAGCAGTCGTGCAAAAATTATTACTACTGCAACCACTAATAATAATAATAACAACAATAATAATAGTAATAATAATAATAATAAGTAGTAGTAGTAGTAGCAGTTGTAGTAACTATAATAATGAAAGCGATATAACTGTTATTAAGTAATTTAATTAATACTAATTTAATTTTCACAATGTTTACTTAACAGTTTGGTGCATAACTATGCTGACAAATTAGAAAACAGTTGTGTAAACTCACACGTAATGTTAAATTAAACATTAGTACAAACATAATTTTTTTACTTCCGCATTATAATTTATAGCTATCAGTCAACAGGTATCCTTGTGCTTTTTGAAAGCTCTACGAACAAGTAGAACTAGTTTATGATGTTAGAATTTCAGTGCATTTCGATGCCGCACAAGCACATTAGCACTTCCATTCTAATTGTATTTACACAGACTTTCGAATGGTAATGCAATATCTTTTAACATCTGGGTTTATTTAAATTGTTTTTCAAGTTGTCACTAATGAGGTCGTAAAAAGTAACCAATTGATCGTACAAAATGGTAACAGCATAACACAAAAGTGGAGGCTGCAGTTTTTAAAACGGCATACATTTGCCATACTGATTCTGGCCGTTTACCCGCTTGAGGGAGGACGTTTTCAACAATCTAACATGGTTACATGTCCAAGATACCTTTACTTAATAAAGCTGATTACTTTTTATGACTTTATTAGTGTCAACTTAAAAAAATTTAAATTAATCCGGGAAGAATTAATGAGAATTGATTATAGATTAATTGACGAGAATTGCATTATCATTGAACCTGATGATATGTATTATAAATAAAACTTTTAATGCAGTTTATAATAATACCATGTCAGATAGTTGTCGTGCATTTTATGTTTTTTGCTATATAGTAAGAAAACAAACTTACAGCATTCACTAACTTCTAGATTTAGGACATCAAAAGCTCAACATTGTAATATCGTACTAACGCAATACTATGATTGATAATTACTTGATCATCAGTCATATTTGAAGGTCGATTATGCACCACAGACATAAAGTCCGACTCCCAACACTACTTTTTACTGTTTTATTACTTCGTGTACTTTTTTGGCTAGTAAAGTTTATGTTACGTTATGCAACATACTGAGGTGAGTTGAAGAGCCAAGTGTTCCTGTGTGGCTCATAAGATTAATGGCTTGCATCTGTCTGTGTTCATTATTCAGTATTGGTTTGTGCAGTTATATTTGCCTTTTACCTCATTGAGAGAGCATGTTTTTAAATAATCCAGCACGATTATGTGGCAAGGTACCTCTGCCAGTTCATGGCACATTCTAGAAGATTATCCTCGATGATGAACCAGTCTTCCCACTATTATTAAAGTTGAGTAGGTTCTGCTGTTGCAGTGTGCCAAAATACATGTATAATTTTAATATATGACACTAAAATTCAGATTCACCTGTGGTGTCTAGATATATATTACAATGATGCTACGCTCAGTAGGTGTTATATATACTTTTAAATTATTCATAGCATAAGGTGACCCAAAGAACAACTACAATTGAAAAAAAATCAAGTAAATGTTCTGATATTAGTATAATAATATATGTCAATGCAACATTATTTTTTGCTTGTGGAATGGATCACAAAGCTGTCATACAATCTACTCACTGAATTCAAAATCACTTATGTTTAGACAGTGTATGAAACTTTCAGGATTGCTTTAACAAATAGCAGAACCAGTGTAAGCTGAAAGTTATTTCTCTTCAAATGTCAAAAATGACAATGGATGCCTGATATTTGTGCTGCAGTTAAAATTCCTGCAATCAGTCTAATTCTTAAATGTTTAACAAAGCCAACTGATGAAAGTTGCAAGAACTTTTTATTACAAATTTTGCAACAGTTTTAGTTCAACTGCATGTAAACATAGTGCAAGAACTTTGTTCCCAACTCACATTTCTAGTTACTTAAGATGCAAACTGCTTGTAGTAAAAGAGCAGAATTGAAGAACTGGAAATTTTTAATTTTCTTTAGCTGTGTTTTGTAATATATCTAAGAACTCATGAAATTGTTTAAATGAACTTTCTATTTTTTCAATGGCATCAGCATTCACCATCTGCGCCTTGCTCTGCAGCTCATTGGTCAATTCATCCACCGTGTTCTGTAACTCCTTATTTTCTACTTTTAAACTTGCCAATTGTTCCTCTGCTTCTCTTCGCCCCTCTTTTTCCACCTCACACTGTTCGCGCAGTACAGAGGCCTCTATCGACAATGCACTGACTTGTTCTTGCAGCTGCTGCATCTCCTGTTTGAGTCTTATTTGCTTGTTTCTAGAAAATGAGTTACAAGTTGATGTCGCTAGAGCTGAACGGGGTCTGTGAACTGTTAACCGTGAGGGATGATTTAATGTAACCTGTCTCAAATTCATGGCAGAATAAGGGCGACGCAGCCTCACTCCATGTTGTGGACATACACCTGATAAAGCAGATAACTTTTCGATCTCAAATGCATGCCACTCATCAATTGGAGGGTTTTCCGCCCGTTGTAATGTTATGTGATAAATATTGCCTAAAACCGGCTCAGGAATTAACGTGTTACCATCGAGATCAATATGTAAAATTGTTCCATTGATTTCTAGCAAATCAAGCAGCGATTCAGCACCTTCCTGACTAACACCACATTGTCGCAATTCTACTGATTTGATCCACATATCATCATGCATTGCTTCCGCCAACAAAGAGACTCCTTCATTACCTAGGAATGGATTGTCATTGAGTTTCAGGAACCTCAGCCCAGGCACGCTGTCAGGATTGAACGCTTGATAGCGAAGAGTCCCTTGCCAAGCTGTGTTCTGTCGTGTGACACACTGATGCTTGATAATATCACAGATAACAGCAGCTGACTTACTACTCAATTCACATCCGCTTAAATCAAGAGACAAAATTCTTGAAGAAGTAAGACTGCGGGCTAACTGTTCCAGACCTTGATCACCAATTTGGCAGTATGCTAAACACAATCCTTGTAAGGTACTGTTTGCTTGAAGACCATCACCTAGCAGCCTTCTATCTTGTTTGCGCAAGACAATTCCGATTATTGCTAGTTTTTCTATATTAGTGCCTGTGTAAAGAACAGATTTCAGAGTGGATGCTACCTGATAAGTCATCTCTTTCTTAACAAACTGAAATTTAGTCTTTGAGATGGCTGGCAGTGCGTTTCTGGTCGGGTCATTACGGATGATGATAGTGTTGACCTTGTCTGAAGCTGTGGCAAAAAGCCGAGCAAGCGGTTTCCAGTCCTGGATAAGCATGCGCCTGACGTTGAAGTCCAATGTGCCATTAAGCAGACAAGATTTCACAGCATCATGAGGTGATGTCTTCTGCAAGGTACATAACCGGCAATAATAGTCATACAAAGTTTCACGAGTCTGCCGCTTGAGGTGACGAAAAGAATAATTATTTCTAACAGTGTCTGTCATGGCAATGAGAAGCTTGAAACAATTCAAAAGACAAAAAATGCTTGACGCTATGATACGAAAACTAAAATAAAATTAGTTTTAGTCAAATAATTCAACTTTTTTCCGCATTCTAGCAGCAGGTAAGCTGGAGACCTTCTTACAGTTCTAATTCCAACATACCTAAAAAAACAAATAATTAGCTACACAAAATTAACAAAACATTTATATTTTTCAATTCATGAAAGGCTTTTATTTTCAGACTACTAGTGACCTAAATCATTTATTTTAATGCATAAGATTCTAAAGTCCATAAAGATAAATTAATATATAATGAAATACTTTAATATTAAATAGCAATTTAATAATAGTACGCAATTTAGATTAATGCCCAAATTTTTGGCAAAACAAAATATTTCTATTTGCATGTATGCACCTCGTTGTAATGCCAAACTTGCTCAACACCAATGCTTTTTTACAGCCCAAAAATAGCCAGTATAAAGAGGTGCAACTGTAATATATACGTGCTGGATTTGTGTGTGCATGTGCTATGTAACATCAAAACAATTCATAGAATTTTGCCTGTCAGCACTTACAAGTTAAAGAAAAGAAGAGTCAAAAGTTTCATATTATCATCATTCATTATCATCACAATAATTATGCCCATTTGTTACGTCTATTCTGTGGACATTGGGCAGGCAGAATTCTAAAAAAGAACTCCAAGCTCAAGAAAGGTAAACACAGCAGTAATCCAACAAAAAACAAGACACTGCTAAGTCAACGACTTGCCAGGACCACTTCCAATATAAAAATATCTATTATATTTTTTCTTCTTCTTCTTTTGCTCTAAACATCTATTGTAGAGATAGAGCCTCTAACCTTTATTAGAGCACCCCACTGCTTCCCGTCTGCAAATAAAATTTTCAATTTCTGTGATACTGTTGTGAGCGGAGTAGGAACTAGCTGAAGTAGGACGTATCGTACATGGGCTAGCCTAAGTAGGATGCATCGCACATGAGTTGCCCCAGTGGGACACTAGAGATAGGTCACAAATAAAGTTGTTAACCCTACTGGCAGCGTCAGTTGTCTTTGTTTATTTAATAATAATAATTGAAAATGTCAACACACATTGAATAATTCGTTATACATCTAATAAAATAAGCGAATCTTATTCTGAGATGGTAGAATAGCCAATATTAAATTTGGCTTTAAAATTAATCTTTTTGAAGTGAAATGAGCCTACTTGTTAGGCAATTCCAACATTTGCTAAAGGTATATCATTTTTTATTTTGTCTCGCTTCACAGACAGTTGATACGTTTCACTACCTCTTGGACAAATAATTGTTTTCTAAGTAAATGGGCTGGCAAGCTATGTGCCCTATATAGTTTCTCTTTTTAAAGCATTAGATACTTAGTTTAATGTTATGATGCTGTGAATTGAGTTAATAATAATTATGATATTATTGTAAAAATACATTTGCAAATTGTAAAGTACTATCCATCATTGCTATAAAGTTACTTTTTTCTAAAAACATGTTTTATTATGTCCTAATTCTCGATTCTCCACAGAAATCGCAAGTGCTCTACTTGAGATGCCCATGTATGACACTGCTTTCTCGCAAATTTAGCACATGCGCCTTAGCGGAAGTGTCCTACTTTGGCTAGTGGCATACTCTACGCCCTACAATACTATTGCTAAGTTTAGCCTCAGCTGCTGTAAATCTTTAATAGACTTTATTCTAAATATCCAACTTTCCAAGTTGTTTTTGATTGGCTAGGAGGTTGTTTAGCAGGTTTCAGTGTCTCGTTTAATGCTAATCTTACTAGGGTTCTTTCCGGCAATCTCATTAAATGTCCTACCCATCTGATTATGACTTTAGCGCCCTAATGTTATATTATGTTATATTTAAATGTTTCTCCTTCAAAATCTCATTCCACCTGTTGTAGGCATTGAGGTACAAACATTGATCAGAGTATTCCACCCTGTTTTATCTACAGCTAATAGCGCAAGTTCTTCTACTCCTAAAGATAGATTTGGTTGAAGTTGTTGAACATCTTCATTTATCTTAGCTATCCAAGTTGTTTTATGTTTACCACACGGTTTTAAGGCTTCCTTTAAGGGGATTCTTACTGGTGCTACACTTGGTAAAGTTAGAAGATGTCCTAGCAATCTTAATCTTCGTATCTTGACTTTTGAACTCCAAGAAATTGGTGTATAAATCTTCATTTTTGATTATGTATGACCATCTTATGTTTAAAACTTTCCTAAGTAGACTTCTATGAAATGTGTCAATCTCCTTTCCTTGAGTAATCGTTACCCAACGCTTCATTAGCTATATGGGACCAGTCCCGTGGAACAAACTAAGCCGCAATTCGAAATGTAGTCACTTCCTTTCAATTTTTAAAAAAACCGTCAGAAAAGAAATGTTTCAAAAGTATTAAGAGTAACACAATTTGATAATGGTAATAACCTGCATTCTTTTCCCACAGTAATCTTAATATAACGTGACTATGCTCAACAGGTTACTGAACACTTTATAATCATGATCACAGTTTTTCTTAGTTCTCGCTCCATTTCATCTTTCATTCACTACTCCCCCACTTTTCTGTATATATTATCATTATTCATTATTTCAGTTATTAGTCATTCTTTTTTAAGATTTCCACGTACAGTTTGGCCTGTCAAGCTATGCTTTTAGGCTCAAACTGTATGCATCAAAATTATTCTGTAATGTAATTTGCACATGTATATGCTGCATTTTGTAATTTCTCGATAATACTGCATTTATTTATATTTACCTAAATGGATAATTATCTGTATTTTATTAATGATAATTGTAAGATGCAATGTGGAAATGAATAAACTCTTGAACTTGAACCCCAAGTTTCACTGTTGTCCATTAATATGCTGGTAACGTAAGCATTAAATAATCAAAGTTTTACCTTAAGACTTAATTCCTTGCTAGTTAATATATTCTTGTGCTGAAGAAAATCATGTCATCTTCGGTGCTTAAACGTTTCAAAACACAGCATTACTGCAGCCGTACATCGTTTGTTCTGACTTCCGCCTTTAAAAGATGCACTAGAATGACAATTAATTGCCTGAGTCTTCACTACGCCATAAACGCCCTATAAAATACTATTATACCACAAACTACTTTTTACACTTGTTCATTTCACGGCAATATGCCAATTCCCTAGGAATAATAATAATAATGATAATAATAATCTTTTTATTTATCTTGCAACACATGCACAGTTATAATACAATTAATTTGGAAACAAAAATGTGAAGAAAGGGCAGCTAAAGACAAATTGGTCATCTAGTCAGCTGCAAATACAGCAAGACAGCAAGCTTGGTGTCTCTCCAAGTAAAAAAATTGACCAAGTCAGCAGTTCCTTTACTAGGCTAACAAGTAAATGCAAGATGAACATCAAAGATGTTATTATTTGACCATTTCAATTATGACAATAATTACGATTAACAAAATTATCCTGTCATACATGATGAAGATAAGAACACATTTATGGTTGTATGAATCACAAGTTTAATATTAAATCTTAATCTGTCTTTCATATTCACACGCGATGGTGTGTTATTTTTATACAGAAAAAAGACACAAAGCATCGCCAATGAGCAAGGTAACTAAAATTTTGATTTTGGTTTAATTGTAACGTAGGAGCAAATATTTACGCAATTAATGCACAATGCCTATATGCATACAATTAACCTATTAATACCTACAATTTAAAGGTAACATGAACTTTCAATAGGTAAAAATGAATATTACCAAATTTCATAAAACAATTTTCCTAAGTTGCTTTTATCTTATCACAAAGCACAAGCCATCATGACTAATAGCTGTAGTTGCCTTTAAAAATTGAATATCATTTGTTTAACAAAAAGTTGTATTATATAGCTGAGCCATAAAGGATTGTTCAAAAATAGAACTTAATCACAGTAAAAAATATTAGTTGAACGTGTTTGAGTGTGAGTAGAAGTCTCAGACAAGAATCGTCAGTTACAGTGAATCACTTCTGTGTGAGTTAAAAAAGCCACTGTGTTCTAAATTTAAGCTAACAATAACTGATTCCAACAAGAAAGACGTCATTGTACTAATCATTGCATCATTGTTGGTATATGTTCTATTTGAAAGACTATATAGACACTCTAACCTGATTATGCTCAGTCGTCATACAAAGCGTGGTATTTCACTAGCGCACTCTAAAATTCGAAAAGCAAAATTCACACAATTTGAAAACTGTATCTAGTTGAAATTTTACACAATACTGAAAATTCGCGATGCGGTCAACTCAATGTCAACGTTAAGCAGTTATGTGTATAACCTAGTTCACTGGCTTATTACGAGTTTCTGCGTGTTAACGCCTTATTGTACTTCACTCATCATCAGCAACCTTTGAAGCCGGTAGCACCGAAAGTGAGAAATAAAAGGCAAGCCCGAAATACAGATTTTAATGGTACCTAAACAAGTTTATGTTTCACATTTATTTTATCCAAAGGCTAACACTGCAGCTTGGCTGGATAAAACACGCTCGAAACATGAGGTAGAAAACGTTTGTTGTGGCGCTTTGATTTTGCTTTTAAGTGACTCTTGAGATGGTGGCAATTTGTGTATTATAAATGTCCCAAGTTCTACTATTATAATTCCTATTACTGCAGACCGTGCATAACACAAACTCTATAGTAGCAATCTAATCTATAGTACTAATCTATAGTAGCAACTATAATTATAGAAACATAATTATGTACAAGTGAAACATTGGTTTATTCAGAGCCAGACCCTTTAGTTAAAAACATCCAGCCAGAAATGCATTGATTCAATTTGGTCTATAGCCTTTGTTACTGCTAATGGCGTTTTATTCTCAAAAATATGATTTAAATAATAAATATCCCATATATGTATAAAGAACTTTGCACGGGAGAATTGAGATGTGGTGCAAAACAAGTGTGAAAGAATTAAATCTCATCATCTGAACATTAATGGGAAGAAGATAGCAGAAGATGTCTCTTCACCTATTCAAACACATACACACAAATGAATACACAGTACATGTTTATTTCTCTTATATAGCTATTATGTCTTGAAAATGTAAAATATTTGCAGTGCAAACAGCAGACAGACATTTTAACTATTAATTTTTACACGAAAATTAAATTAATTTTGCTAATTTCGCTATTACGTATGTATACTTATATCTCACTTGTTACTTTTCAGTACTGTACATATGTTAGTATTGTTGCAAGTTTCCTTTGAGGGGAAATCGAGTGTACGTTTTGTATATTCTTCAGGTTATGCTACTGCAGATGCCGAATGAACTCCAAGTCCTAATTTGCAGTTACCTGGATACTGCAAGTATGCAAAATCTGAGTCTAACATGCCATCAAATGCATTGTATCGTCAACAACCCATCAAACTGGAAGCGTCGCATCATTTTTCTTAGGGAACTCACACGACTCTCTGCCATCTCTGCAGTGACGCTGAAGTCTAGAAATCCCACGAATTTGGTCTTAACCGTGTCAAGTGATGCTGATTTACTGGGTGGAAAAGCAGAACTAGTATACAGACTTGCTAAGTGCACACCTGAGTTAAAATCTTTGTATGTCAGTAGCGACAAATTTTCAACAATTCAGCCGCTGATGCATATGAATCTTATTATTCTCATCTATGCCAATCAAAAGGCTGATCACAATCACACTTTCTTTTCTAGTTTAACTGAAACAGCCTATCCCCACTTGAGGATTCTTCACATATCTGGCTTTACACATGTTACTCTGCCAGCTGTTGGCAAACTGCAACAACTGGAAGAGTTAAATCTTGTCGGCACCTGCACTTCATTTCTGGCACTGGTCAATCGGGTCGTATATAGTCTGCCAAGACTGACTCGACTATTCTTGGAAAAGAGCAAGAACAGCTATTGGCATCAGTTGAGAAAGGAGGAACAAATGGCCGAGCTGACTGAATTGCTACAGCCTCCTAAGGGAACTCTGCAAATGACCGAGTTGTGCAGTAAAAGCTGCAGCATGGTGCAATATATCCATCTCCATCTTGACATGCTGCATGTAAATTATAAGTATGGCAGAGCAATGTCTATTACTAAAAACAAAAGCTATGAAGCTGACTACAGCTGTTACGTGCCATTCCTCAAACTGGAGAACATATTTATAGGACTAATCACACCTTGGCGGGAACATGCCCGTAGTTGTGCTTGTTGTGCACATATCAGTCAGGAAGCATACTTACACCATTACCAGAAAACGTACAAAAATTTGATAAAATGATGCTCTGTAAGAGACTTTTAAATAAATAAACTATAATCTATCAATTGGGCATAATTTTTTTGCCGATAGCATCTGTTTGAAAGATTATCAGTAATGTTGCTGTACTGTGAGTGAATTAACTACACTTGTACATATTTTACAGTAACTACAAGATCAGTTGTTTTTATTATTATAGTCATCTGTCTATTTATAGTGAAAACTCTATCATCACGATCCCAAAATCCATCTTCACTTTCTTCTTCAAGACCAATACACACCTTTCAAAACCAACTATTTTTTAAAATTTACATGATAATTATCTCCAACATTTTTGCGTGTTTTTCTTGTAAAAAAGGGTAATAAATAAACATACTTACTTACTTACTTGTGCTGGTACATCTTGTAATGTACCAGAAAAAAGCCAAATAAAATAAATTACTCATTTTTTTGAACTAGTAATCGGCAGGCATAAAACGCACGAAAAGGCTAAAATGAAAAAAAGACGTAACATAGCAATTTCCATCATAATTCAAATTCTATTGCCACAAAAAACAGGAAGAATAACATATCATAATGCAATACGTAAATCTTTATTTCAGCTTAATGTACATTGCACCCATATACTACAGGAACAGTCTGGTCTAAACATTATAGTACGACACCAGCAAATAATAATTATTCATAATATTAACTAAAAGATTATTATTATTAATGATGTAACAAACGCATAACTGTTTAAAACTGGAATCAAATTCACTAGGTTTGAATACAGGCAGCGCAGCGCCCTTTCTTTTGACCAAATTTGGATTCAAAATTCAATAACTGCGCATTTCCTTTACCAGTAATAACTCTTAGTAAATATGACACAAAGGAAAATTCAGACTATATTGCTTGGTTTAACAGTAAAGAAACTCTAAAGATATTGTAATGTATACGCTCAAATCAAAGTTGCGTTCCCATATCTATGTAGTTTATTCTGCAAAAATACAAATTTTCTGTAGTCTACTGAAGAGGTAATTACTACATCTACAAATCTAGTGAAATGAAAGTGCTAGAAAATAAGTGCTACAGATTACTACGTTACACTAAAAAAGCTAAAATGCATACATACATTGTTGGTCCAATATTGAGTCGAGAAAAAGCCAGAATGTCAGTAAAAGATAGCAGTATAATTATAAGACAATTTTTAAATGCAACAAAGACGTGCGTACATGACAAGTTCCACCTATACAATGTCAGAGTAGAAAAAGTAGTCTAGAGGTTGAGCTACAGTCTAATATGTTGTGGCTTCTAATGCATATACTACCTTGAGAAGAGGTAATGGACCAAAACATTTGCACCTGCAGCACCCCGCCCCCTTTGAATGTTCTATCTGGAACATGAAACATAACAAAATATTTATCAATCATTAAACTTTAACCTCATTTTGGAACACAAAAAAACAGTTTATGAAACACGCTCAAGCAGACAAAGTTTCTGCACAGGCCGTTTCAGAGTTGACGACTTTGTCTTGAGCAACACAGAGTGGACCAAGCCATCTTTACCCGGATAAGTATCCATAATCCGTCCAAGTTCCCAACGGTTTCTTGGCAAGGTGTTGTCGATTAATAGAACAACATCTCCACACTTGAGATTTTCCTTCTGCTTCTCCCACTTTTGGAATTGTTGCAGCATCGGAAGATATTCATGAGTCCATCGCCGCCAAAAGACATCTGTCAAATACTGTACCTGGCGCCATCTTCGCCTATATAGTCAGAATAATCAAAGAGCTTGACAGGTACTGATCCAGCTCTTAACAACAGTAAGTGGTTTGGAGTGAGAGCCTCAAGATCATTTGGATCATCTGACACTGTTGTGATCGGCCTATCATTTATAATGGACTACCATGCACATCAGAGTAGGCAAGCTTTCATTGTCAAGCCTTTGCTCACTGCATATAGAAAAGGCAACTCTGCTAATGGATCGGATCATCCTTTCCCAAGCTCCACCATGATGGGATGCACCTGGTGTGTTAAAGATCCATTGTACATGACGCTTCCGTAGAACATCTGCAATCTTCTGCTGATCCCAGTTGCATATTGCTGCTCTCAATTCTTTCTCTGCACCGACAAAGTTAGTGCCATTGTCAGATCGGATGATAGACGGAGGCCCACGGCGAGAAATAAATCTGAAAAGAGCATTAATGAAACTATCAGTCTCCAGGGAATGTAGTACCTCTATGTGAATAGCACGAATTGTCAGGCAAGTGAAGACACATCCGTATCTTTTCATCTCTGAACGACCTCTTTTGACAAAAAACGGACCAAAGCAGTCCACACCAACAGCTGTGAAGGCAGATAGAGCTGGAGACACGCGATCATCTGGCAGATCAGCCATTTTTTGAGACAATGGAACACCATCACGTCGTCTACAGACTATGCAGCTCGATAAGAGTGATCTGACTCTGGTTCTAACCTTGATGATCCAGTACTTCTGTCTCAGCTTGGCAACCACATACTCTCGTCCAGAATGTCCTGACATTTCATGTGCTTCACGTATAATCAGGTCTACTATGTGATGATGTTTAGGCAGAATCATCTGGTGCATGCTCTTCACACGGCCCCCTACACACATCACTCCATTGGAATCTATGACTGGATTTAACTTCCTCAGAGTTTTCATTACATCATCATTTTTCAAGCACTTGTACTGTAGATATTTGACAATGCTGATCTCTGCCTGCTGCAGTTCTTCAACAGATAAACTGGCATCAAAGGACTTAGCATCCATTCCTCTAGCTTTGCTCAGTAAAATGTTCCGCAGCCGCAGGATCCAGCCGACAGATTTTCGCAGCCTGTACCATGACGAGTGCCTCTTAAACATATTTTCTAAAGCTATTGACCCGGCTTCTACTGATGTCACTGCACCACGTGATACAGCTTTCTGAGACTTCACACTTTCACGCTTGATTTCCATTTCTGGATGATGCAAATTTTTTACCTCGAGTTCTATCCATTCAGATTTTGGCAACCACAAAAACTCAGGACCATTAATCCATCTTTTCTGCTGAAGTAGTTCATCAACTGACAAGCCTCTTGAAGCATCATCAGCAACGTTGTCCTCACTTCTGATATGGTGCCATTGAGAAGGCATAGAAGCTTCATGTATAATACCAAGCCTGTTAGCTACAAACGTTTTGAAGCGTTTATCAGTGTTGTGTATGTAGCCCAGAACTATACTGCTATCAGTCCAGTACCAGGTCTCATCTATGTCGGTTCTCAACTCACGCGAGATTGTCTGGCCGATCTTAACAGCAAGTACAGCTGCCGATAGCTCTAGCCTAGGAACAGTCATTCTATGCATGGGAGCTAGCCGTGCTTTGGCCAAAACAAGACAGCAGTGTATCTTCTCATCAGCATTCACAAGCCGCATATATGCCACAGCAGCATAAGCATCCTCAGATGCATCTCCAAAGACATGCAATTCACATCTCAGCACATGTCCAAAGTTCTTTGGCATGAAGCATCTCTCAACACCAAACTGATCTAAATTTGTAGCTTGCTTCATCCAGTTAATCCAGTGGTATTGAACATCAGTAGACAACTGGCTGTCCCATTCTTTCCTTAGTCTGCTTTCTTGCTGAAAGAGCTTCTTTGCTACAAGTGTAACGGGACAGGCTAGACCCAAAGGATCATACACGGAAGAAAGAACACTCGATAAACCTCGCTTTGTGAGTGGCTTCTCCTTTAATTTGGCTTGGACACAAAGTTCATCTCTGTCCACATTCCAACGTAAGCCCAGAGCTCTTTCTAATGGCAAGGAACCTTTTGAAATGTCAATTTCTTGAACAGATTCAGCTCTATCCTCTTCAGGAACCATTTCGAGTATCTTGACACTAGTGCTAATCCATTTAGTTATATGGAACCCACCACGGGCTAACAACTCTGTCAATTTAACTACAAACTCAGTGGCATCATCATCAGTCAAAAAGCTCTTCAAACAGTCGTCAACATAAAAATCACGAAGCACTGCATCAATAATCTTGCTGTCAAACTCGTGAATGTTATCCAGGGCAGTTTTCTGCAAAGCATATGTAGCACAACTGGGGCTCCAATTACCTCCAAAAAGATGCCTCGTCATCCTGTAGACCTGTGGTTGTTTTGTCAAGTCACCATCTGGGTACCACAAAAACCGCAAAACATCTCGATGATGTTTGGATACTACAACCTGGTTAAACATGGCCTCTATGTCAGACATAAGTGCCACAGGGCCTTCCCGAAATCGAATCAGAACAGCTAGCAAGTCGGGCCCTTGTTTGACAGCTTTATTTAAAGAAATTTCTTCAAACAGAACGGAGCAATCAAAGACAATGCGAAGTTTTGGCTTATTCGGATTCACTACACCATGATGCGGGAGATACCACACAAATCCAGGTGTTCCTTCTAAGTCACATGCTGCAACTTTCTCTGCATAACCTTTTTCTAGAAGCTCCTTCATGCGTCGTGTATATTTTTTATGCAGCTCAGGGTCCTTTGAGAGCCGATACTTCAATGACTGAAGACGCTTCTCAGCAATCTTGCGATTATCGGGCAGATCAGGAGGATTCACTTTAAATGGTATGTCCAGGGTATAGTGACCATCTATTAGTTGCGCTGAACTATCCCACACATTTAGCACTTCCTTGTCCTCAAGTGACATGCTGCGCTGGTCGACGTTATCCAATGAATCAACTTCCCAAAATCTTTTCACTTGGTTTGTTAAGTCTTCATAAGATTGCACGACATTGACGACAGCATTCAAATTCTGAGAATCAAGATTATGAAGTCCATTCACAACCCAGCCCAATGGCGTCCGTACAGCATATGGTTCTCCGGAATTCCCTGCCTTTACTTGCAGAGGCTTAAATGCATGAGCACAGTCTTGTCCAATTAGTAATAAGACATCTTCCGCTGGCCTCATGTTAGCTAGTCGTAAATTCTTTAAATGATCCCAACTACATACATCTGAACTGGTAACCACGCTATCCCGCAAAGATGGAAATTTCTCCAAGGCATAAACTTTAGAAAGATAATAACTTCTCTATCAACTGGTTTGCCAAAGGTCGGACTGACATACAGAGATATTTCCAGTGCCTTAACCATTGACCCATTATTCAAAGTTGATAATGACAAAGTCTGCTCGTGTCCTTGCAGGCCAAGCTTCTCAACTAATTGTCGGGAACAAAATGACTTGTTACTGCCAGGGTCTAACAAAGCATGAGTAACCATTCCCTTGGCATGTTCAGATGTTTTGACAAAAACTGTAACAACAGGCAAAGAAGTTCTTGTAGAAGTCTGCATTGACTTGCAGGCACAACTACTTGCCTCAGTAAGCTTCTTCTCATTTTGCTGAACATCAGACTTGTCCAACGTGAAGGCCTCATGTAACAGCTTTGAATGTTTCATATTGCAGTTCTCCACTGCACAACCTGGGCGATTGCACCTTCTGGAAAAATGTTAAGCCTTTAAACAGTTGAAACATAACTTCTTTTCTTTAACAAGCTTTGTTTTATTCTCGGCATCTAGCTCCATGAATCTTTCACACTTGTCTAAATTGTGATTGCCAGTACACTGAGGGCATATTCTCACAAACTGAGATTGCTCAGGAAAGGATGTCTTCCTTTTGACCGCCTTTGTATTGGCAACAGTGTAGCTAAAACTTTTTGTAATGTTCCCCTTTTCCTTGCGGGTAGGCAGCTTAGACTCTTTCATCTCACAAAGTCCAAAAACTGGATCATTCATTTCTCTTGCTACCTTCATCAGAAACGATGATAGTATGTCAATACCAGGATACCTTCCAAATTCTGTTAAATGTTCTATAGCTTTGGTGCGCCATTTGGATTGAAGATGGTATGGTAAACGTCTAACTATATCTGCCATGCTGCGAGTAGTGCTCATTTCATTCATCTTTCCCATAGCTTGCAAGGTCACTCTAGCATTATTTAAGTCATCAGCAAGTTTTAGCAAACCTTTGGCATCCTGTGATTTAATATGTGGTCCTTCAGTCAGTCTTTTCATCCAAATCTCCTGTATCTGATGATTATCACCAAATCTCTCTTTCAAGATCCTTAAAGCTTCTGCATAGCCTCTGCTTCCTCCGGTCATAGCACAACAACGGATTGACTCATAGGCTTCTGCTGTACAAGACTGCAACAGATGGTTCAGCTTCGCACTGTCATCAATTGGCTTGTTTCCAATTGCATTGTGAAAACAAGTAATGAAAGTCCAATATTCAATGGGATCTCCGGTAAATTTGACTATATCTGGTCTAGGCAATGACATTAGATGAAACATATCTGCTAAATGATGAGGCGCAAAATTTGTGCGGGGCTGCCTTTCCGAAGAAACATGCTGCGAAGAAATTCTCGGAGCATCAATTGGTTGAGTAACTTGCTGTGGCTGCCATTCAGGTACCGATGGGTTAAGACCAAAATGGGCGGCTTCAGGTTCTGGATCAGCTATAGGTTCAGGTTGCTCATTGACCCACCTCAAGACACGCTGTTGCTTCTCTCTGGTAGCTATGGATTCTGGAGACAACTGTGATGCACATTCCAATTCAGCAATTGCATTTTCCTGGGCCTGTGCCTTTGCAAGCTCTGTTTCAAGTGCAAGCTTCTTGCGCTTTTGCTTGAGGTCAAGTTCCTCTTAATCCAGCTTTATCTGAGCATCTATCATATTAGCTTCAGCAAGAAGTGCTGCCTTCTTGGCTGCTGCTTTTGCCTTGATGCTACTCAAACTGCTCTTCCTTGAAGAAGACTTTTTAGGTACTGTAACCTTCTTAGATGGTACAGGTGAAGGGGGATTACTTGGTAACATCGGTTGCATGGGTGCCTTTGGTCGAGCACCACCAAAATCTTTACGACTGACTTCAGTTCCAGATGATGTCACGCTGCAAGCAGTATTAGTAATGCTAACATTTGTGTCTTGGACAGGTGGCGCGCCCTCTAGCAACAAACCTGAAACTGGAATTTTGGAAACATCACCACCTTCTGTATCAAAGTTAGCAGTAGCACCCGAATCATCTGCAGTGACAAGTTGCCGAATACCAATATAATCTTCGGCAGTATTCATTATTGTGGTTACATCATTCTTAACTTCATCAGCATAAGTCTGTGATGTCATTTTGTCAGCATCATTTAAAAGTAAATGAAACGCCCGATGAATCTGCAGAAAATCAGTATACAAAGTGCCTAACTCGCTGAGCACTTGTCTGATTTCCTCCACTGGTTCTTCTGCTTTAATACAATTCTGAAGCTTTTTTGACTTCATCGTATTCTGTCTCTTAGCATTAGTCCTTGCTGTCTTATGCGGTTTCATCTCTTCCATTTCAACTGACATTGTGCCTGTACAAATATTTATCAAAACGTGTTTAGCAAAATTTGCAAGTTAAAGTTCAACTTATCAAACAAACTTCAAAGCCTAAATTATTAATATTTAAGCTAGGATCCATTATAATAGAAAACTTAACTTTCTCAGCAATAATTAACAACCTAGTTAAGCGTTTGCATTCATTCAAATTCATTCAGCTAACAAGCAATGCTAACCAAACCATCAGCAAAAATCAACTACTTGGCAGTTAATTTTCAGCAAGGCTGTTAAAAAATGTAGGCTTCACTACTATAGAGCTCATATAAATTCAAATAATCAAATGAACCCCTTTACATAAAAGGAAATTAAACATTTTAAATATAATTTATACTAAATACTTCGTACTGATACTCACAAGAGCTGACTTAGGCTAATCAGTGCAAACATCAGGCAACAATAAAACATGAATAATAACACAAGTAAATGTTCATAGAAAATAAACTTCAAACTTGTCTGTCCTATGCTGCAGAATTCACACGGTATGGAAAGTTTTCCCGTCGATGCTCCATTGCAAAGCAATATAACGTTTTCCAGTAGTCAGCTGTTCAGCTAGCGAACTTCCAGGTATCCACGTCAAGGTCACACACGCACCGTACGTCGGCCCTTTTGATATGACACCGCCTTGCCCAGACCTCATTGGAAGTACAATAATAAACGGTTGTAATGTATACGCTCAAATCAAAGTTGCGTTCCCATATCTATGTAGTTTATTCTGCAAAAATACAAATAGTCTACAACTACTACATCTACAAATCTAGTGAAATAAAAGTGCTAGAAAATAAGTGCTACAGATCACTACGTTACACTAAAAAAGCTAAAATGCATACATACATTGTTGGTCCAATATTGAGTCGAGAAAAAGCCAGAATGTCAGTAAAAGGTAGCAGTATAATTATAAGACAATTTTTAAATGCAACAAAGACGTGTGTACATGACAAGTTCCACCTATACAATGTCAGAGTAGAAAAAGTAGTCTAGAGGATGAGCTACAGTCTAATATATTGTGGCTTCTAATGCATATTCTACCTTGAGAAGAGGTAATGGACCAAAACATTTGCACCTGCAACAGAAACCTTTTCGAACTGTCTTTGGCTTTAGAAGTTAATAGTTATGTCACCTTGCGATAACGCTTGTGTGCTTTACCGACAGAATGCAGCATGTAACACCCTCAGCATTGTTAATTTCGGTTTATTTGCACCAGAGAATGTGATAACTGTTTCTACTGTCTCTTGCAGTTGTAGCTTTTCACATATGCTTCCAAGCACTAAAGCAAAAGCACAATTATTATACAGACACCCGTTTATCTCCTAATGTTTTTTTTAATGTTGCTCAGCATTCCAAAAGGGAAAATTTTATTTGACTTTGGGAAATGATGAATACGCAGCGGCTTTGTATAACTGCTTCCATTTGCAAGACAAACTGAAGACGTACATCATTGACCAGTATTTGTTATTATAAGATCAAAAGATAATATATATTCATAACATTATACATTAGGTGATTTAAGACGACTAACATTTGGCAAGATTCTAGATAAACTTTTTAACGTTTATTCAACAACATTGAAATTTTATTTTTCAGATGGTCTACCGCGTGGGGAGAGCAGGGATTTATTCGCGTTTTGAGAGGAATGAACACGTGTGGTTTAGGGAGCTACATTATAGTGCCTTGCATTTACCATGACTAATTCTTTATAGAAAGTTGTTTGTGGGGTTATCTCTGTGGTTTCCATTTCTTTCATGTATATGGTTTGCTCTTGTTTTTTTAATGTATGTCATTATTATATTTATATTAATATTAATAATAATGTTGTTGTTGTTGTTGTTGTTGTTGTTGTTGTTGTTGTTGTTGTTGTTGTTGTTATCATCGTTATCGTTATCATTATTATTATTATTATTAGTTAATTACGAGAGTGTTGATTGCTATCGCTCACGAAATTAAATTAAATTTAAAGCATTCTGTTCAAACAAAATTATATTATTTTCATTGAGTTTTTATTTTGTTTTTACTCGAACAGATATACGAAACAATCGAAAATGCTGTGGGAAGAAAATCTGCACTTCATTAATTATTATATAACCTAAGGAATAGGATGCAGTGACATTTTGCCAATGTGTATATGTTTAATATAACATTGTATTTATACATTAAGATACCATTTGTTATTGTATTTGCGGACAAATAACCAATTTGTACTGATTGCGAGATAAAATACCGCAAAAGGTGGCCATTTTGAAAAAAGTGTGCCCATACATCGATGCACCACTTGCAAAGAAACTTCATAATGTAATAATACAACCGCACATTAGCTAATGTAATATCATTTTGGGAAACTGTTTTTGAAATAAAAACAAGATTTAGACTATATCTTGCAGCTTCAGAAACTTGCGGCAAAGATTATTCTGGGAAATCAACCTGACCCACTAGAAGATGCAAAAATCTTACCAATCTATAAACTTATTGCGAACGGAAAAACCGTTTTAGTACATAAATCTGTTATGAACTACAATGATTCTGATATAATAAGAAATAAGGTCAAGCAGAAGGTAACAGTATATGGTACTAGATTAACGATTAGTGGTCAGTTACAAATTTCAAAACCTAGAACAAAAAAGCTAGCTTTGACTACTCAGAAGCCATGGCCGAAACGTTGCAAAGCTACAGCTGTTTTAATTAAATAGAAGGAGGAAAACAACGTTAGAGTACAAAAGATCATTTTGTGTTCTATACCCACACTAGTGCCACTTTTTAGACAATCGTTTAATATTTTACTGTTAACTTGTTATATCTTGAAAACCGAACTGAACGCGAAAATTTTATTGAGTTATTATTAATGCTAATTTTTCTTACACTGGGAACAGCATTTTTGGGTTTTTGTACTTTCTGAGTAAAAACAGCTTTGGAATCAATATGATTTGACTACTGCGCGCATACAATACCAAATATAAGAATATTGAAAACTTTCAAACCCAAATCAACGTCTGAAGGGTTTGTACTGCATTGATGATTGTATTTCAAGGTACACAAGCTTCTGTTACTTTAGTAAAAATGTTAGTAGATGGCGTTCTTAACGCTATAATCAGTACGTATTAGTAATAGTAGTAGCATAGGTTGCATCTATTGACAAGACAGACCGAAATTGATGGTTCACTTTCTGTTTTTTTGTTGTGATTTACACTATAAGTTTAATAGACTTGAAAATAATTCTTATGTATCTTTGTTATCGACTTTTTTGGGTGAAAACATAGTTTCGAGGACACTAAATAAGCCTCCTCGAAGGCTCACTTGGCATCTATAACACTGTAATAGCCACATGTTCACAATAGCCTTTGTTTGTTAAACTGCCTTCGTCTTGAGCTCTCCAGTTGTGTGCAGGTGTTAATT